>JAHREE010000352.1:1908707-2262835 GCA_033628505.1 Tringa tobata | reverse complement strand
GGGTGGGCTTGTTTTGGGTGGGTCATTTTTTTCTGGGCTGGTGTTGATGTTTGACATGCTATTCTCCTCTTCTATGAAGGTGAAAATGGGTCCCTGAGTTTGCCAAAGGCAATGATTTCTGCATCCCCATGCCATGGCGGTGCAAGAGGCAGGCATTTCAGTGCACCAAGAGGTGCAAGTTTGGGTTTGCTTGTACAAATATATTTTCTGCTCCTCTTCTTCCTGTCCCTTTTTTCTCTTCTCTCCTGCTTTGGAGCTGGAGGCAGCCAACAGATCAAGGGAAGTGATGATCCCCCTTCTACTCATTTCGTTAGCATCCAGGTTTGGCCATCTCGGAAGGAAGCCAGTCAACTCTACCAGGGCCACCGGGTGCTTGCCCCGGGAGGAGAGGCTGTGGGGCTGGGGGTTGTTCAGCCTGGGGAAGGGATGGCTCTGGGAAGTGGCAGCAGCCCCCAGCACCTGTGGGAGATGGCTGAGAGGTTCAGCCTGGCTCTTTGCAGTATGATGGCAGAGTAAGAGGCAAGGAGCATATGAGGGAACGAGTGGGAAAGGCCTTTCATTGTGAGGATGCAGTTCTCCAGCCAAGGCCGTGTGGGAGCTGATGAGCACAGCAGATCATTTTAGTCCATTTCCCACCGTGTTCCTGTTGCTGCGTCTTGGTGTGCTGTGTATCTCTTGCATGTAACATCACTTCTCTTCAGTGTGTGATGTGCTACCCCTTGCACATCCTTTTCTAATGAAAAAAACACCTGTATAGTTGATGATTCCCATGAGGGTGTCATACCTGGTACCTGTCTTTGCGGCTTCCTGCCCAGGGGTTAGAAGCAACATCTGCAGTGGCTGCTTCTGCCTTCTGTTGTGACTTTCATTTTCTACAATATAATTAAGGTGGCTGATCTGCAACTCCCATTTCTCCCTATCTCTGCTTTTATAAGACAGAAGCTGATTTTTCACTTACTAGTAGCTCATTTCTTTTCGTAATAAACTTTAAGAAAAAGATTTATTCCAACTTTTTCTTAAGGAGTCAGATGAAGTGTATGGAGCCCAGCTGGTACAAAGAACTGTCACTGGTAATTTCTAATAGCTTCCTCTGGCCGCCTTCTAGGGATTTTATGCTGTTTCTGATGGCATTAATCGCTCTAGCAGCTCAGTCTTGTTAATGGATACTGACATAAACAGGGTTTTATGTTGTTTGGCCTTCCAAATGTAATTTGCTGATGCTTTTGCTTTTCTTCGTGCAGCAGTCCTGCACTTGATTTGCTCTTCCTTCGCCGGCTAATCTGCTTACAGATGAGACTTGTTTGTTGTGAGCCACATCTCATTTCATGGCTTAGCTTTTCTCGCTAACAAGTATTGTTTTTGTTCTTCCTGCGTGCTTGCTTTTTCTGTGAGATCTGTGAAGAAGGTCTTATTCGGGTGGCGTAGCAGGCTGTGTGTGACCCAGCTACCAGAATTCAAATGGGTGGAGTGTATGATGTCTGAGGCATTAGTATTTATTTTTTTTTTAACACTGGGTCTGCGTGGGTTGAAAACTTGTAAGTACCGCCTTCAGCAGAAGAAAGGTGGTTTCAAAGCTGTTGGATAATTAGGAAGGAAATTCTGGATTATATTCTCACTGCAGTGGATATTTCATATGCTGAACATATTGATTCCAGCTTGGGGCAACATGATTTAATCTTAAACAGATTTTGAAAATTACAACTGTATGAATTCTTACTCTCCTTTGCCTCCCGTTTTCTGTATTTTTTTCTGGTTTTAACAAGTATTATCACACATGTGATTTCAGGGCAAAGCAAATTTTTATTTTGAATTAAAAATGCATGGAAATAAGGATTTCTTGCATCTGAACTTTTTTTAACAGCCGTGGTTAAGCTTCAAAACCATTGCACAGTAATTAGGTTTATTGCAGTGTGCCATGGTGTAAACTTATTTAAATTCCTAACATACGGATCCAATTTTGTATCTAGATGGGAGCGAA
The DNA here is from genome assembly GCA_033628505.1 of Tringa tobata. Classification (NCBI taxonomy): domain Eukaryota; kingdom Metazoa; phylum Chordata; class Aves; order Charadriiformes; family Scolopacidae; genus Tringa; species Tringa tobata. Next base: position 2,260,857 of record JAHREE010000352.1, on the reverse strand, counting down.
AGAGAAAGAGAATATGTAAAAAGGTGTTGCACTTTTCACTGCTCTGTTATTGGAAGGTGATGAAATAGAAATCAAACCACCCTAAGTGCAAGGGTAACGTGCACTGGATAATATTCCTTTTAGCCTCAACTGTTTTATACAGGCCTTTTTTTCAACGTTATTGAAAGTGATGCATAGTAATTAAAATATGATGATTTTTCCCTTCCAAATAAGCATATACATCCTATCAAAGAGCAATTGGATGATCTTAGGTAAATTAATTTTCTGCATTCAGACATGTTATCTTCTCTGTGATTCATAGGTTGCTATAGCAACAATTGACTTCACTAGGCCTGACTCAGCTCCCAAAGAAATATGAAATGCCCTGGTTTATATTTTTCTGGTGTAAGTCATGGAGGTGACTTCAGTAGCAATAGCTGATCTTTATACAATGACTTGTCTTTTTTTTTTTTATTTTTAACTTGAAGATAAACCAGTTTAATTTTTCTATGTTGAATACATTCCCTTTCTTCCGTGTTTACATTTTTACAGTTTTTATTGGTGTGACTAATAGGGAAAGCTACAGAATGAAGAAAAGAAATGTGAGGGGTTTTTTTGAAAGGGCAATTATGCTTTAAAAATTCTTTTTTAATTTTAAGATATGTATTAACTTCTGTCAGTCTCCAAAACAGACATCAAATGGCAAAAAAACTGGATGCCATTTACAAGTATGCTGGTAAAATATAAATATACAAGATAAATGCCCACATTGACTCCCCCCAAAAAGCAAATAGGTCTGCGACAAAGAACATGGAAATAAAATAAACAGCAATATCCTAGAGTAAGGTGGTTAGAACTTATTGTGGTGTATTCTTGGACTTAAAAACATGTTAAAGGTTATCTAGTGTTATACTAAAAGTAGAAATTACACTTCATGTATTTATGTACATGTTCTTTCAGTGAGTTACATATATTTGCTGGGGTTTAACAAAAGGACTGGACTCTCACACTGGATACTTTCCATAGGTAACAGTATGCTTCAATGTAAGTTCTGACCTTTAAATGTGAACAAAATTTGATCTCAAGGAAAATACTTTTGAAAGTCAAGAGTAATATTCTAGTCCCACTAAAATCTAATACTTTCATTTGGAATGCATAAAATGAAGTGATTTTCTTGTTCTTTATAGGTCTGGAGGAAACTCTCACTGAAATACGTAAATAGTAACCTAAGATAGCACATAGGCTGAAAATTTCAAGGTAAAACATATATCAAAGTTTGATATTTTTTCCTTAACCTGTGCATTAAATTTGCCAACTTTATAGAATATGTTTTTCCTTCCCCATCCAATGACCATAGTAAATGAACAGTGAATCACATGATTGAGCTAGATTCTTGATGGACTGTGGACTACAGCAATAGGATTTTCTTGTTGAAATGTATTTAACCATCAGGTGATGCAGGAGCCAGGTGGAAACATACCTCACCCTTGCAGAACAGTATGATGTCTGCAAGGAAAGTACAAGTCAGCAGTGAAAGAAAGGAAGAAATAGTTTAAAAAACCCATAACTTTGCATAAGCTTTGGGAACTGAGAACTTATGGATCATTTTGGTATAGTCTGATACTTTGAAGTATTATCTGTGTGTCAGGCAGTTGTGTACGGTATGTAGTGCACAGTCTACAATGGATTTTTGGTGGTGTTTATAATATTGTAAAAAATAAACGTATGGGCTTGCATATGTCTATATGCAACTAATAAAGTCCCCTATGGGGTTTCCTAGTGAGATCCAGTAGTGCAGGGTTATATTGATGTGAATCATTATGCCTTTGGATATGGAAGCATGCGTTGGTGCTCCTTGATACGGTGAAGTCCCAATAAAATCATAGTTGCTATATCAGACATAATCAGTGTTGGTACAGATGCTTATGGAAGACAAGTGAGGGGAAAACAAAACATAATCTGGTCACATCAAGGTCAAATATAAAAGTTCAGACTTGCAATCATGTGCACGTATACCTGGGTGGCAGGTATGTGGTCTGCATGCATGCTTAGTTTTCAGTTGCACTAATTCAAGCTAAAGCATATTAGCTTTCCTCTAGAGGCTTTTTCTTCAAGTCCTGTGAGACTGTGCATATTCACATTCTCTCCTCAAAAGGTTGCACAGCCTTAAAATATTCCCCTTCAGTTAACAGCTATCTCTCTGGGTGAGTGGATGTTGCTCTAACAGATCAGGTACCATCTCCTGTTCTTGAGTGACTCCTTTCTTCTTTGCTTTGCTTGGAAAAAGTGCTTTTCCCTGCCTTGTGAATGACTTTCAAGTGTTATGGGTCACTATGCACCCACCTTTATTTTATCAACCCATACATTGACAGGACTACAAATGGATTTAATAAATGCAGTTTATTGCTGCCTCTTGATTGAGACCAGGCAATGATATCAATCAGTTCGAGGTGACAGAACGCGGGAGGCTGTGACAAATGGTAAAGCTAACTGACTGCATTTGCAGCAAAAGCTCTTGTAATTGTTAATAAAACCAGACTAGGTTACGTGCTTCTCAAATGTCAAAGTTCACAGCAAATTGTATTATCTAGCAGGTATTTCAAGCTCCTACATCCCTTCACAGCAGAAAGGCTAATCCTGTAATTTGTGTTTACTGTTTATGAGGCAATGACCTTGCATGGAGGTTTTAAGTATGTATTTAAGAGTTCCTTTTACAGCCTTTCACCAGTTATTAACAGAAATAATTTAAATTAGTTCTAGAGTAGATTTTTTTCATTAACTTATCCTTATGAACTTATAATGGATGCTCTAATTAGGCGGTGTTTCTAGTGGGAATATTTAACTAAATCAAAATTGGGACAAATATGTTCATTGTGCTCACTAGCTCTTACTAGAGGCTTATTGTGCATCCCTAACCCGCTCAGTAAACAAAAGCAAGCAAGGAAATTTGCCTGAAATATACAGTGTGGCTTTCATAAGCTTCCTCTGAGATACTGATACTGAGGTAATATGCTGGCTTTTGAATGCTGAAACATTCCTGCTTCTGCTTCCCCTCCCTGTTTGGAAGAAAATGTTTCAATATTTCCCAGTTAAAACTCCCAGAATTTTTTTGGCTGTGAGGAGTTGTCATGGTGATGTTTTCTTTGAACCTGCAAAGGAAACTAGTACTAGTATTAGAATCCATGAAATGAAAGCTTCGAGTCAGGTGTGTTGTCGCTCGGTGTCATAGCTTTCCAAAAAAGCAGGTGAAGAAGTTTTCTTTTATTTCACCTGTGCCAGGAATAATTTTGAAATCTCTTTTAAAAATCCTAATTTGCATTTGTGGGTTTTTTTCCTATGTAATAGAGTTTGCAACCTTGAGCAGTAAAAGATGTAGCTGGACTGAAATTATTTTAAAATTTTTTTATTTGTCAATGTTTTGCAATGTTTTTAGTATCTTGTGCCCGTTTGTGATGCCACAGATGTTTGAAAACTTTCTTTACTTATTCTGGAAGATTCTACCTCCAGTAACTTTCACCTTTTCCATTCATTCCTTAACCTCTTCTCTACTGTAACAAAATAGGGTGGGACCCATACGGGCAAGAGCTTAGTATACCCAGAGGAGGACAAAATAAACTGTCTTGAAGATGGTATCAAATTGTAGAGGTATCCAACTATGGGACAGATATGGCACCTGGACTAAATCTGCTGATCTGTACAGCAGTTTTTCTCCTCCAGTGGCCCCTCACGCTAACGGCAGAGAGTTTTGGGAGTAGGCAAGTTGTTCTGGTCCCTTAGACCATTCTCCTTGCTACTTTATTCCCTGTGGGCATTGTGTCCGTGTTCTCCTTCTGCCCACAGCAGGCACGTACTTCCCTTGTGAGCCCTGTGCAGCCATCCCATGTGTCAGGACACATCCCTCTCTGTAATACCCAAATATGAGATCGGAGAGAGGTTTCATCTCTGTACTATGGCCAGAAAAGCGCCTGCCATGCGATAGAGGTGCCTGCAGGCTGTACGTGCAGGTCCAGTCTGTGTATGAAAAAGGACGACAAAATAAGGTTTTGTTCTTTTGATTGATTCCGTGGGAGACTGTGTGAGCTGCTTTGGTGGAGGGATAACTTACTACCTATAAAGCATGTGCTTAAGGATGGCAAATTAAAAACATATAGGTAATATGAATTCTGAAATTGCCTAATTTTTGAGTACCTGAATCTGCCAAGGCAATGTTCTGTTGAAATAACATCTTGATGTTATATATGGACACTAATACATTTACTTTTGGTGAGGATTCATGGAGTAGTCAGTAGAGAATCAAGAAATGCTGGGGGAGCTGAAGGATGGGTGCCAGTAGTAGCTATTGCGATTGAATGCAGGTGAAGCCATTGCACGTGTTCCCTACGTTACGAATGAGTCAGCCCAGCAGCACATACACACATGGTTACACACACACGGTTTAGAAAACATGCAATCGGACAGAATGATGTGGGTTTTTTTTCCTCCAAGAGTATTCTGGATCATTTATTTCCTTGGATAGTTTCTGTGCCAACTTCGTACCCTTGTAAAAAATAGTTTTGCTGTGTTTTTACCTAAAGTATGCATGCGTCAGAAATGTTTTGAGCTACTTCTGCTAACCTGTCAAATTTTGATTGCTGTTTGCAATTAGGTGGGACTAACCCACTACAATTTACACGTTGTTTTCTTACCTAAAAAGTCTCAAGTGTACGAACTGAAAAATAATGAGGGTCTCTTTTGGAGTAGGAAAATGTAAAAGCAAGGAAAGCAAAAGGGAAAGTACTTGAAATGCCTTGTCTGCGGAGGGGTTAGCTTTTTTTTTTTTTGATGCAGTGTTTTGAGGTGTTGTCACTGCATTGATGATTTATTTTCTTCAGCCAGCAATTCTCAGAGGGCCAGTTGCCATGCGGCTCGGAGCGAAAGGGCATGTAGCAGAACTGGGACGGACCAAGCCTCCCAGGATGTTATAATAGTCCCATTTGCTTAGCAGTTATGTGTCCATTCACGGGTCATTAATTTTGATGGTACCTAGCCTGCTAGTTTCTTCTATCAGCTTCTGCAAAAAAATAAATTGTTCTTTCAAGGTATTGTATTATGAGCTGGCTGTGTAGTCAAAGTTTATTGAAACAATTTTGCCTTTCCCCTTTCCCTCCGCCCCCATTTTTTGTGTAGGGTATTTGTGAAGTATTAATTTCCCATTGCAGGTTTGTTTGTCTAAATCTAGTAATAGTTCATTCTAAATCTAGTAATAGTTCATGGAGGTATTTTGGGGTGGTTAGGTTTTTTTGCTGGCATATTTGCAGGGAAAAAAGATGAAGCTTGCATGCAGTAAATGCTGTTCTCAGTAGGACTCGTGAATAGGAATCATTAAAAAAACTAAACTGGTGTTCATGTTCAAATATCACAGTTTAATTACCAGCCCCAGGCTTTAGGCAGGAGAAAGGACTTTTTGCTTCTGGCAATGGCAGACTTTCTGCTTATTGTACACTTTCTATGGCTTTGTCCAGTTTAATTATAAACTTCTAATTAACAGTTCAAGGTAAGTAAATTTTTCTAACAATGTATGTTTCTCAGTGGGATCTTAAATACATTCGGAAAGTCAATCTGCATCGAAAAAATGCAATCTCCAGTAGTTATTATTTGCAGTTCCTTATAAATAGCATTCACATATGGACCTGGACTCAGTAGAGGAATATGTTCTAGGCTCATGGGAGTAGTTAAGCTGGAGATGACAGCAGGACAGACGGTGAGGGAAATAGTGCTTTGTGTGTACAGTTGGCATATTTTTGTCCTTTTGCACATGGATGGTGAGTGAAATTGGACAATAGAAAAAGCAGATCCCTTTGAATCTATATAAAACTGGAAGGTTTTACGGGGGGTAAGCAGTGCAGCCCCACTGAAAGGTGAAGACTGTAGTGCTATCGTCTTGGAATCGCCCCCAACTGAATTGGGTCCAAGCTGTATGAAGATAATTAAAGCAGTAAATATGCTCGAAACAAGTTGCTAGGAAGAATGACTCAGTTCTGTCTGATGTCCCAAGGACTGTATCTGAAGGGTTTCTGCCTGAGATACTGTCCTTTTCCCTCCTGGGAGCCAGGCTGGCACCCACCAGAGGTTGTGGTCTAGGAACCTCTGTCACTCCAGTTAGTGCTGTGACAGCTCAGTTGGTTGCAGTCAAGGTGACCGACTGGTGTTGGTGGTTGTTCGTTTCTGGAGTCTGTGTGACTCCTAGAAGCTGGAAAACTGAGGCATCAAGAAAGGTCAATGGCAAAACTGGAATCAGGATGCATGACAACAGTATCTTTTTCTCTCTCTTGAATGTAAAATAAAATACATATGAAATAAAGTCTTGGCCTCTCTTTGAGAATAACTCTTGGATTTCATTCAGCCAGGACTCTTGTTTGTCGTAAACCCATGAAAATAAATTATCCAGACTTCTATTATAAGTATGTAACAGTTCATTGCTGCTAAAAATGTAGCCATTTTGTGACCTTTTTTTTTTTTCTCGGATGGTCTCTCCTCTACCTTTACTGACTTTTATTTTATTCTTCCCTTCTTTTCTTCTCTGCACAAATGTCTGTCTGTCATGTGTCCTGTCTTATTCTCCCTGAGCCCATCTATTTAAAAAACATTGCAAAACTGGATGTTGAAGGTAGGTTGAGGATTTTTCCAGTTACAAATTATAATGATAATAAGGCAGTGCTAACCCAGAGACCAGGTTAAAAACAACTAGAGGAAAAAAAGTTGCCTAGGTTAAGTATAGGCTTAATGTTGGTAGTTAATTATGCTTCTTACAATATGCGCTTCAATTCTACAAGATTTTTAGCATTTAGGTTAGCTGTGTGAATGCTGCATTATGTTAATAAACTATTCTGAAATATGTCCAGTCTTCCTAAGGATGCATTTTCCCCAAATTTTTTAAATGTAGCTATTTTTATTGACTTGGCATTATTTTCTCCTTCCGTTTGACAAATGCAGAAGGGGGAAAAAAAGATAAAGAAGGTCTCCTCAGCAGAGGAAGGTCAAAATGCTCCCTCAACACCATGCGGTGGACACTTTCTAACTTGGCATTAAAGGAGCTAATTTGCATGAGGGATGGCTGAGCTGGTGGCAGACCCAGTAGGGGCCATGAAAATATCTGTGCGTAAGTCTCTCCTGCATGGAAGTTCTTGGAAATTTTACAAGACTTTATTTTTTTTCTTACATCCTTCATCAAGCCAATGGGTGTGGGTATGATCTCCTAAGACAGCTTGAGGTATCTCTTTGTCAACTCCTTCCTCTTCTCAGAATGGCCAACCCATAGCAACTGAGAAGAAATTTCTTTGCTCCCCCACGCCTCTGTTGAAATGACTTCAAATTTCTTACTGCGAGTGTTAAGAAGGCTTCCCAAACAAGTTCCTGAATACACTTATGAGTACAGAAATATAGGAAGAATTGCCTCAAAACATGGGCTGAGTGACTGTAGGGCTGTGTGAGTATTAGCACCTTCCTCTGGGGGGAAGCAGCACCGTCCCTGTGGACTCAGTTCACTGCACTTTGACTTCTTTTGTGTTCCACAATTTACGATTGCTGTGTTTTCCCATAGGAAGGTGAATGCAAGCCCCTTCTAAGAAAGATGATTGTTTTAACTTTTCTTGGTCTGCCTACAAGTTGCTCAAACAAAAAAAAGGATTGGGAGTAAATTTTTATATCGCTTGAATCTTTTTTCAATGCTGTCGTAATTGGTGTAAATACCAGGAAAGAATCTCTTTCATGGAGAGGTTTGATGTTGGGTAGTTATAAAGGAATGAGCTTTCCAAAACATCAGCGTTTCTCTGAATAAAGCTATATTTTTGTTTGCAATGATAGTTTTAGTGATTAAAATGTAATTAGTGACTAAATAGGTAAGAGTGAAACAGAAATCTCAGTGGCATGAGAGGTTTCTGACTCCTGGAAGGGTGTTAATCCCATTTGAGAGTTTTAGGGGGGAAGAAAAAAGCTAGAGTAATTATCTAATTAATAGGCATCAGGGTCTGCTTTCCGTAACTGCTTTTGAACTGATATGTTACAGTTACTGGAGGTACAGTTCCACACTGCAAAAACAGGAGGGTAAACTTGCAAGTAGGGCAAGGCTCAATTAAAACTGAAAATTGAGACTTGTAACATTAATTAGAAAATCATTAACTACCATTTATGATAATATGCCTTCACATCTCTCCTTCCTCCTGGCCCTTCCCCTCTTGAAAAAAAATAAAAATTCTGATTTATCACTTCATGAAGGAAAGTGCAATTATGTTCTGCTTCCATGCAATCTCATAATCACTTGGGGATTGACACCCCTGTTTCATTTCATCCCTAAGAAGTCTAAGTTGTTCTTATGGCTGAAGGGCGTGAGACATCAGGAAGATGGGGACTGGATAGAAGGAAATGTTTGAGGAGAGGTTTTGGATAAAGAAGCAAATCCTGTAAGTCTCTGTCAATATAAAGATTAGATTGGGATTAGATTGTTTTCTCAGTAAGCACGATTGAAACATGGTTAATTTAATTTGAGAGAGACTGAGACAGGCGAATAGGACCTCAGATTATACAGTGCAGTGAAAATACACTCTGCGCAATGTACGTGGAAATATGAGTGTTTGCGAGACTTGTGAATTTTTTTGTTGGGAAATAGAAGAGGGGATATTTACTACCAGGAACTACAAATCAAAGTAATTTCTGATTCATCCACACCTGGCTTGCACACTAACTATTATTTCTGATAATATGTTCTTTTATTTCATAGACAATGTGAATATTTAGTAACAAAGAAACCTTTCAGGATTTCAAGACACTTCATTAACAGCAGTGAAGGTAGAATTGAGTAAAAAATCACCTCATTTGTTGTTTTTCATTTGGTTGGCAAAAAGGAAAAACAAACCCACTGTTCCTGCTTAGAATGGCAACAAGCTTTCCTTGTTCTCTGAATTGTTGATAATTAAGAAAATAAATGTTCTGAGGTTGATCGTGATTTTGCGTGTGTTGCTGTGATTGGGGTTTTAAAATATTTTGACTTCTAAATAGGTTTTCAAATAAAGGTTTGGTTGGTTTTGTTTTTTTTCCAGAAGTTGTCGCACATATCACTTTGTGTGGGAACTACCTGACTAGAATTGTGGTTTGTGGTGGGGTTTTTTTTGTTCTTTGTGTAAGTGAGAAACATGGTGAGACTGGAAAAAATTCTCCATCTATAGGTGAATCCGTATTGGGTACAGGATATTCCTCTCCCCCCAAAAAAATAGATTTTAGGGACAATATAGCTTGCTTGAGGCAGTTGGATGGCACTTTGGCACTCTGTAAAGGGGTTTGATCCCCTCCAAGGGGCCTGTATTAGAGCTTGTAGGGAACACAAAGATGATGACATGATATCTCCACATGGCTGAAGAGAACATAAAGATGATGAATTTTGATTCTTGTCTCATGGATATCTGTGTGCCACCCCCATCTAAGCTGGTTTTGGCACCTTGCTATTGTGTGTGATGTAATCAGAACTCTCCTCTCATGCAGTGTGGGTAATTGATTTTACTCTGGGCTGTGAGAATTGAGAATGACTGATGAATTATTCTGCTCAGAGACACTCCCTCTCTCTTGCTCTCTCAGTGTTCGTAACGTGCCAGCAGAAGATCTCCAACCTTAAGAGAATCTACCCGAGTTGGCTAAACCAGCTTTGTGCTTGTCTCAAGCACCACGTTTTGGTCCTGTGAAGCTACTCAGATGCTACAGGAAAGGTCAGATTGAGCACCTGATCTGGTCTGTGTACGTCGGGTATGTTCTTTCAATAAGCCTTGGTAGACTTGCCTCCCTCTTCACACTGCTTCACCCCTGAACGCGTGCTGGTATCTGCAGCACAGAGCTATAGCTTTTTGACCTGGTGGAGAAACCAGAGCTGGCCCAGCTGGACTGCAGCCGCAGTCTTGTCCCCAGCCATGGCAGGCATGTGTATTCATGAGGCCAGGGGAGAGGCTGTGGAGGTATTTGGGAACCAGGAAGCTGACTATTTGGCAGAAAGAGTTGGCTCAAGATTAAATCAGTTGGAGGACTACAGCCTTTAGTCCCATTATGTAAAACTAACTCAATGTTTGTTTTAGTGTGGGCTTACTGTAAAGATGACTATTAATGCTCCAAGAATATAGCACTATTTCTATTGAAAGCTGCTCTTTTCGTACATAACATCTGTGCTGCATGGTGTAGTCAGGAGTCTTCTGTGTAACTAGATGATCTGATGAGCATCTTAACCTTCATTAAGGTACTTCAAAGCTGTCGTTTGCTTGGAATTCTTATTGCTGTGTGATGGGACCTCAGCTACCAAAGTTGATCTTTATATTCATAATTCAGACTGCGTGGCATGTCAGTTAAGTAAATGTAAGTCTGAAAGCAGGGGCACACTGGGTCCCCAGAAGATCACAGAATGGTTAGAGTTGGAAGTGACCTTAAAAATCATTGAGTTCCAGCCCACCTGCCCTGGGCAGGGACACCTCCCACCAGACCAGGTTGCTCAAAACCCCATCTAGCCTGGCCTTGAACACCTCCAGGGATGGGGCAGCCACAGCTTCTCTGGGCAACCTGTTCCAGTGCCTCACCACCCTCACAGGGAAGAATTTCTTCCTGAGATCTAATCTAAATCTCCCCTCTTTCAGTTAAAAACCATCCCCCCTCATCCTATTGCTCCCCTTCCTGATCAAGACTCCCTCCCCATCTCTCCTGTCGCCCCCTTTAGGTACTGGAAGGCTGCTCTAAGGTCTCCCTGGAGCCTTCTCTTCTCCAGGCTGCACAACCCCAACTCTCTCAGCTTGCTCTCACAGGAGAGGTGCTCCAGCCCTCTGATCATCTTCGTGGCCCTGAATATGCATCAAGGCAGTAAGTGCCACAACCCTGATGGCATGCAGAGGGGTTGCACTGATCTCTAAACAAGAAAGTCTGACTAATTAGTGCTAGAGGAGGATTAGGGTTTGGTAATACCTGCTCACATCTATCAAGACTTGGGGACTTCAGATGCTTTAGGTGGATTAGGAAATTCCGCCTTTGACGCAGAAGAATCTCATATTTGGAGCTTGTAACAGTTGTCTTTGGTAGTTTGTAGTATTTCATTTAGATGGTAAAGATAGCTATGAATTGTCATTTCTGTTAACATGTCATTTGTACAGACATAAGTCATTATAACGATTCAAAGCTCTAATCATCATGATAATGGAGCCTAATTGCTAAGCTCCTTAAAAAGTTGAAGACAAAATCTGTGCTAATACCATCTGAAAGCTGGTAGCAGTTTATTATTTCTACTTTGATCAAATTCCTGTTTTGTGGGGGGTGAAAAAAAAGGTGTTCTAATTATATACTTGAAAAATGACCTTGGGATTGTAGATTCAGGCAGACAATAAGGATTTTATCTTTTTTTTTTTCTTTCCTTCCCCCTTCAGTAAGTAAAGAACAGCAAATTCTCACTTAAATCTAATAGGTGAGTATGCTTTTATTAAAAATAGATAATCAAGCTCTTGGAAGAGTTTAATTAAATTCAGTTTGGATTTTTTTTGTTGTTGTTTCTTAAGGCTACTAAAATAAAAAGGGGGAAAAAACCAAACCTGCAAATAGTCTAAATTTTAATGATCTCCCTTTGGTCCTGATTGCAGTTGTTGGGATGCTCTGGAGATGCGCGTCCTGCACATCTGCTCCTGTGCAAGAGGTGCCTGTTAACTAGAGAAGGTCAACAATTGCATTTCTTTGCAGTGCAAAAGCTCAAATGTAAGGGTGACATTTCACACCAGCACATCGTCGGTTTCCAAGTATTCACCTGGAAAATGGGAGCACTCTACCACATACAGACCCTTTCTTAACACACTTTTATTTTGATAGAAAGATTGCTCTTTATGCATGCATTAGAACAGAAAAATCACCCAGCAATGTTTTGTTCAGTCTATGAAGGTAATCTTCCTTACTATGAGACAGTAAATTTGGTTGGGCTGAAGAACCAGTGCTTTTAACACCTCTTTTGTGTTAGCCAGACAGTACTCTAAAATTGCTTCTTGCAAATATCACTTAACACTGGTTTTTTCAGACTAGCACCAGGAGCTTTACTGTACTTGTTATATATGATGCTATGAGCTGGTGGTTGTCATTCAGTGAAGGACTTATGCCCTGAATAGTACATGCCTTTCTGGATAATTCATGCCCATCATAAATGTCCTTTTTTATTTTTTTTATCATTTTCCTCTTTTTTTTTTTTGGTATTTTTTTTGGTGTGTGTTACTGTCATGGGTCCTCTTAGAGGGCATGTGCTACGTCTGGAAAAAGAGATCCTTCCCCACATTTCTCAGCTCTATCTTACCATCTGATCCGTACCATTTGTTCTCTTTCGTGTAGCTTTTCAGAGTGTGTTCAGCTATCCCTCGGTTTTATTTTCAGCTTCCTTTTTGCTGTGGCTTGAAGAGTGTAAGCAAGTAAATATTTCCCTACCTCATAAAAATGATCTCTTAATCAGTATGTGAATCTCTAGTAAACAGTTCACTTCGACTCCGATGCTGGGAAAGCTGTCCTGATATACACAGATGCTTGGTTTCTGCAGGTTTTGTATATACCATTAAGAATTTATCTCAAGGTTTTTACAGGTATTGCCAGCAACACTGATCCAAATTACTTTGTTGTGTGTTTTATGGAAATATAGTTAAAAAAAAAAAAATAGAGGCAACCTTCTGCAGTAGGCTGTAGCCAATATGCTGGGCTTAATAAGCAAAGTTATGTTTGTCTGGGGGACTCTTTCACAAAACATAATTGAGGATGACAGCTTGGTTATGAGAAGCTTGATGTATACATCAGTTTAAAAGCTTGTCACCTGCTTGATGCATTAATTCCAGTCCTTTGTGCAAGCCAAAGTTCCTATTCTAGGCAAAGCATATGGTCTGTCACTTAGCACATGACATGTTTTTAGATGGCTGTGTCTGCAAGAGTACCGTCCCTGAATGCGAATGCACGGGCTCGCCCTGGAAAAGCGAGCTCCAATTTATTATCCGTTCAAATAGTCCTACTGTATTGTTGGGACTATTTATAGCTTAAATATGAGAAAAGATGTTCAGGGTTTTGCCCACAGCTCTCCTTTACTATCCTTTGAATTTTCCCTGTGAGAAATGACTTCCATTCATCCACCGGCTGAAATAATATTCATAGGAGCATAAATGTATACACTCGTATTTCTCTGTAATAGTCATGTTGACAAGTCTCATAACTTCATAGACTTTGCTTACTGGGTACTGAGCTTGATTTTATAAAGATTGCTTAATTTTTCAGGGTTAACTAGACTTTAGCCAGATAAAGATCAACCAAAATAAAAACCAAACTGAAATCAAACTTTAGGGAAAGAGCTGTTTATTTACACTTTTGATCAGCAACTGTGAGTAACGGCAGAGAAGTAAAATTTGTGATCAGGGCCATACGTGTAGGAATGATTTACTCTTCAGTGCATCAGAATAAGGTCCAAAATCCACTCATAAATTATGCCAAAAAAAAATTAGTAATTACTGGATACTTTGAAATTTCTTGCAGTTGCCAAAGCATATGCACGTTAGAATAAGGAAAATAAAATTAGATAGACTGCAGACTTAATGGAAAATACTAAAATCTCCATTCTAAACTCAACATCAAGTAGCAACTCCAAGAATGAACCAGACAATTTACAAATGTACTGAACTTGCATCCATGTTTCCCCTCCCCATAGAAGTGTAGCAATTGGAAAAAGGACATCTCGAAGTGACAGACAGTGCAAAATACCATGTCTTTGAATGTTCATTTGCATTCTGGTTTGTTACTTAGTGCCATTAACCTTATTCCATTTTCTTTCTGTCTGCAGCTATTGATATGAACGTGCTTTCTTTGTTTTCTTACACTGATTAGCAAATGTCAGCAGCAGAATGTGAATATCTACACTCATACATGTCCTGGAGCATTTGCTATTCGTGTTTTGCTATTAGTTATTCACTTTATTTTATTTCCAGTGGTTGTCACCATTCAGTTGGGAAGCAGAAAAGGTACTTTATAACGTGCGTGAAAAATTGCACACCAGCCTGCTGAATGCTAAGTCTTGGCATGGGAAGTTGTGAAAAACACGTAGGATGTGTTTTATCTAGTCCTGGGAAGAAGTGTGTTCCCAGACTGCTTGAAGGGGCAAGCTGTGGGCAGCATTGAGCTTTTGCACAGAACTCTGCCTCGTTTCTATTTTTCTGGCTACTTTTGTGCCTCAAAGAAAACAGCCAAGTGTGAAGTAAAGAAGGATTCAGTGTGGTGAGTGCCATTCCTTTCAATGGCTGATAAATAACGTACTGATATCTGAATTCAGGTATCAGTACCGGTGACACTTCCATATTCTTTTCCCCTCTGCTTTTGTACCTCGAATCACATAAAAAAGGAGGAGGAGGATCCTTCCAAGTTCTTGCAAGCACAAAAACTCTCCTGGCTGTAGAACATGTGAAAATTGAGAAGTATAGGACCTTAACAATGCGATGAAAGGTAAAGCATGTCTAGTTGCTTTGATATCTCTGAAAGAGGCCCAAGAATGGTTGTGTGGAGCTGTGGCAGCGGTATTTAAAAATGGACTTGTAGGAAAGCGTGGAATCATCCCTGAAAAGGTGTGCCAAGGGCAGGATTGAGGCATGAAATGAGTGTGTTAACAGCTCCTGCGTGTGCCTGTACAGAGAGGCTTGTGCATGGATTTCCCGAGTCTGGAAATACAGGGCTCTGCAGGCTGAGGGAGGCGAGCAGGGCAGGGAACTGGTAGGATGTGGACGTCCCTGGTTTTGTGAGGAATCCATCCAATATCTTCTGTTTCCTGGTAACAAAATTAGCAGCCTTGCTAGCCACATTATTTACAGTGAGCAGTTCAACATATGTTCTGATTAATGTTCATTTTGCTCGAGGTTTTCTCTTGTCTCTGTTTTAAAGAACGTGCCAAATAAATCTCAGGTGAGTAGGTGTTAGTTTTGCAGGCTGTTGCATTGGGGAGACATTCTCCTGGAAGCTGTGGGAGATGAACACCTTTCTTATTGCAGAAGAAGAGGTGGCAAAGGCAGGAATGGTAGTGTCCACTACCAAATGGCAGTCCACAGAGGTAGTGGACTGAGCAATCAAAGGAAAACTAAACGGTCCTCTTCGAGCTCTTGAAGTAAAAAGCACTCTGCCTGGCTATGACTCTAGATGAAGAGTCACTGAATTATTGTTGACATTAGCAGGGACAGAATTAGCTTGGCACAGTGCGCTGTGGAAAATGGTTTTCCTGTCTGACTGTTTCTGCACTGCATGGGACAGCTAGAAGGTGACTCGTACTGTCAACAACTCTGTTCAGCTGAATTTAAAAAAAAATAAAATTAAAAAATTCCAGTATTTAAAAATAATTTTAATCTCGGATTCCTGTCACTTAAGCTAGACATATTTATGAAGGCTACACTTCCTAATTTATCTCAAGAAACGAATTCTTGCTCAGGGAGCAACTAAATGCAGGAGATGCTCATTGTGTGTCCTAATGTACATGCCTATGCACTGGAGATGGGATTGATCATTTGAACCAGAATTTCTCAGGTTGTGCATTTTTGTTGTTTTAGACTATTTACAGCGTACAGTTTTCATTCTGTAGTAGTTGGAGATTGTTCTGTTGGCTTTGAACGGTGGACGGGAGCCACCACAAGCTCCCAGCTACCTCTCTGAGTGGGTACTTGAGTGGTGTGATGGTTCTTCCCAAATAAGGTCTTCCTTAGGGAAGCATGTGTGTGTGCTATAATAAGATAAGTGTAATTAGGAGTAACTTGTTCACTGAACAAAAGGAGTAGGAATTTTAGCATGGAAACCTGAAAGAGGTAACCTCATAGAAATGGAGCCCAAGTATTAACTTTGTTTTCCCCTCAGTTATAGCCATGATAAACACTATCAAGTATTACATCTGAACGTGGGGGTTTTTGAACAGGAAGAGGGGGAAGCTTTAAAATCTTTGACTAATATATCTAGACTTATTGTTATCAGCTTAGAATAAATAATAAAAAATACTGTAGGAGAAACTCTGATCTGCCTTTGCAGATAGGGTTTTGTGAGAGAGAAATCAATGTAAAATTAAAGCCCTTATAAATATAAGTGCTATTTGATCATAGTCTCTGCATTGAATGAGTCTTCCGATATCTAAAATATAACAAAAATTTCGTATTGAAAACATTATACAGAGCTGCTACAATAATTTGCTCAAGGCTGCGGATCAGAGGAATCAAGAAAAAGTATTCAGGTCACCTTTTTGAAGTGCTCTGGCTGCAATTGTCTCTAACATGCTTGACCGATACTGCTAGAGCAGGGTAAAAAAAAAACTGTGAGAAGAAAACCATGGGAGAAAATAAGTGACCTGCTTTCATTATTGTATCTTGATACAGTAGTGCTAATATAAAATAACCATTGCTTTCAGGATATTGGATTAACACTAGAGTAAAGAAAAAGAAAAGTTCTAAACTCTCTTGGCAAAGACTGAGCAAAGAGTAAACTGCTGCTCCTCACATCTTTTAAAAGCAACAAACAAACAAACAAACATATCCCATCCACCCCTGAATTGTGGCAGTCACATCTGTGTATATATGGCTATGGGTATATACTATTGATTGTACATCAGTACAGCTGCTGAAGAACTACAGTTTCCATCCTGCAGAGTGGATAGGACGATATTTCAAGACTTGCTTTTAACTTAGATAGGATAAAAATCTTTCCATAGAATAGAAAACATGCTGCTTCAAGCTAGCTTGATATAATTCCCTATCGCCTTCAGCTTTAGTAGGACCACTTGATAGTTTTAATGCATCAGATGCCGTGTTGCTGTTCACCTTTATGGACTGAGATCTTCAGGCTAGTATTTTCTCCCATGGTTTGCTGTCGCTCTCATCATATGACTTGATGGTTCAGTCAGGGAGATAAGTTTTGTGCCAGAGAGGGAACATATCCTTGCTAGTGGGGATGAAGCAAAATGAGATAAGGGTTACTTCAGCATTTCTAGCAGAGGTAGATTGATCGTGAGTAACTGGGAGATAAAATGGCAGATGAAATTCAATCTAGATGATGCACCCTGGGAGCAAAAATATCTAAAATAAAATGATGGGCTTTAAACAGACTGTTACTGCTCCAAACAAGATACTGGTGTTGTCCTAAATAATGACACTGACTTACTCTCTAGTTTCAGTAAAAAAAAGTGACTTGAGGTTTAGAACTACTAGAAAAGGAATGGAGGGCAAAACAGAGATCGTTATTGGGCCACAGTATAAATCCATGGTCCAACTGCATCTTGAATACTGGATGGAGTACTAACTCTTCCGTTGCAAATTGGACATTACAGAGTCATAGAAGGGTCAAAAAGAATGTAAAAAATAATTGGAAGGCTGAAAGAAGGCTTCCATGGGAAGAAAAATAAGGTGGAAAGAGGGTGTAGAGACAAGTGTGATGCAATGAAAGCTTCAAGGAGTTATGAGTAAAGGAGTAAATAGCAGATAAGTGTTTGGTTGTCCCTGTACAAGAAACTACAGGCATCATTTAACAGCTGGTTGGTTCTCAATGCAACATGTAATTGGATTGTAGAACTCCTTGACACAGGATTTTGGGGTGATAAAATGCTAGATAGAAAACAAAACCCCAAAAGGAAACAAACAGAAATCCTACTGGACAGGTCAATGGAAAAGAAGAAGAAAAAAATCCCTTGAGGGATATTAAATAAGTATCACTGCTAGACCCAGAAGACTATTTTGGGTAAGTTACTATGTGTTTGCCCTATCCTTCCAACCTCATACAGTTCTCTTTGATTCACTATTGGTCATGCTGAGCTAAGTGTGTATTTGCTCTCGTTAAGTATAACCATGCTTATTGCAGTCATCTGAAAGAAAACAGTTATATGGTTGGACAAATTAAAGTATTTCAGTAGTGCATTTTTATGGAAAAATCCTTTTTTTTTTTAAAGTGGATAAATAAACTTGGAACACTCTGTATTTGGCTTCACTTAGACTTCTTTGATTTCACCTGTATAACATATGTGCTCTTTAATCCTGGGATATATTGATAATAAGAGCAGGAGTGGAAGTGACTGATACTCCTTTAACCTCTTGGCTCACTGAGGAGTTCAAGCAGGTGCCACAGAAATGCAGGAGTGAGAAAGGTGAGCAGCAGCAATTTCCCCAATATTGGTGCATCAGTCTTTATGCTTTGTTTTGTTCTGAACACAAGGCTTATGGGGGCTTGTACAAGGACTTTGGGCAACAAAGCTAACCTCTGGTTCTCGTTCTAGAGAGAGGCAGTGATTTCTCTCTGTTAGACTTACTAGCCCTCTAGCTGAGGAGTGGCTGGACTGTACACTTATTGGGTAAAGATTCACCTTTACCATAGTGAACCCAGTTACAGAATTTCTGTCAAAGGATGTTTATCCCAACCTTACCTGCTGCTCCAGGGGGAAGAAGATAGGAGTGCTGCTGCTGAGGAGCACAGAAGCCAAACAGGAGTAGCTTTGAAGACAGCCTTTAAGAAAACAGTGCTAATATAAAATGGAGATGAAGATTACAAACTGGAATTCTCTGGGGTTTGGGACTAATTTATTTTACTCAGGAAGGATAAATAAGTGGATGTTTATCTGAATAAATGACTAGATTATCTTTCTCTGTGTTCCCAGAGTGTGTATACTCTCTAGAAATTGTCTGCTTAATAAACTAAGCAGCAGCAATATTCATAGTGGAAAAAGTGAAATTAAACTGGCTATTGAACTTTTGCCACAGAAAGGAAATTACTTCTCCATAAACTAAACACGTGTTTAAATAGAGCTACAGAAAAAGAAAGGGAACTTTTTCTTTCTCTGAAAGGTTTTTTCCTTTGACATTATACTATTTGTGTTCTTATATTTTGGATAAAACAGCTCTGTTTGCCAATGTGTTGCCACCGTGTGACATGCACGCTTTTTCCCTGAGTAGTAACTTGACTGAAAATGAATTACGGGAAGAATTGCAATGAATTCTCAGTTCATCCTGGGTCCGTTTTGCAACTAAATTTTTGGTAAATAATATTGATAAAGATTTTTTTTTTTTCAATCAAATAGTAGTGTTTTGGCATTTAAAACCTCCATTCATTGTAGGTTTGAAACAAGGCTCATAATAAAAAGAATTCATTTATATAATCTTAAAGTTTAATTTTATCTTGGAAATTTTTCAGTTTATTTCAGAAACAAAGATATCTGCTGAGCCAAAGTGAATGTATGTGTGTATTTTGGAGTTACACTCCAGCAGACCAAACTATATTTGTTGATTCTGTTGCTAAACAGAGGAAAAATCACTTTTTCCTGGTTCTAATGTTACTATTGCCACAAAATATTTCTCTTGTTTTATTAGAACCGCCAAACCAGCATAAATGTTGCATGTTTTATCTTTTTTTTTTTATTAGCCAAGAGATATCCTAAAACATTTAGAATAATTTCCAGTATTGGTTGTTTCTTGGAAAATCCTGAGACTGCACAGAGCATTTGAGATGAGGAAAATGTTAAATCAACACAGTTCTTACACACTGTGGTTGGTTCAACAGCATTAGAGTGGTCTGGCCCCTGCTTCAGTTGAAAGTAGTGGTGTAAAGAGAATGGGAAAATTAAGGGTAAGAATTAACTTCAGGAAAATAAACGTATCTTAAATTGGGGGGAGGGAGGAAATGGTCATCCTTATCTGTCAACTAGCAATGTTTACTAGTTCTGTTGCTCTGAGTCCTTGAAAAACCAAGTGTATGAAGGTAAATATATAAATGTCTGTGCTATATCTGTCTGTGCCTATAGTTCTTTGGCAAATTTTAGTGGTGGTTTTGTTTTCATTAGTATAGAATTTTCTATAAATCTGTGTTGTGGTGAAGGTGTGTGCTGCTGAAGCTCTTGGATTTATAATGTCATAGTTACCACTTTTAATGTGAAGAAAGCTACATTTTTGCTAGACTATACACAGTTGCTAACAACATTGTAAGCATAAGCAGTATTATAAGCAAACGTTGATATACATTGCAGAGATGTTCAGACTGTTTTTGGTACTTTTGTTAATGATTGGAACATGTCAACGTGACCTTAGTCTGCAATTTGCATAATGTTATTTCTCTTCAGCTTAACATGCTTTAAATCCTTACATGGACTATTTAAGCATAGTGGGTCATAAACACAGCAATCTTTTATCTTTTGGCACTTACGATAGAAACCAGTTGCACTTTTGTAGCTTTTGATTTAACACAGATTGCATTTTGGACAGCATGGGGTGTATATACTGTCAAACACCCTGATCACGGTGGTATCTCGCCGACCTCTTGATTACGTCCTCTTATTTATTCAATTATCACATTATCAACATCAAAGAGGCACATACATAGAGATATCCTGCTGCGCATGTTATCCAGATATGTTAATTCATAATAATCATTAAGAAAGATAGTATTTGGAAAACATTTTTTGGAAAGAAAAAAGCACCCCTTTAAAGGTCTTTTGATGAAAGTACAGTAAAGTTCTGATCAAGATAAATGCAAGGATAAATAAGGATATGGCAGGTGGCCAAGTGAAAATAAGTTTATTGGTATATACCATAATTCAAATAAAGGATGGTTCCTTTGGTTGTAGAAGTAGATTTGATTTTACCTTTATAGAGAAGTGCAGAAATTAGTTTTGCAGCCATTGTGTTTCTCGATCCAGTCTTCCAGGAACATGCAGGAAATCTTTAACGTGATAGTGAAAAAGGTGACAGTTCTGCTGCTTCTATGACATTGGAAGGT
The DNA here is from genome assembly GCA_033628505.1 of Tringa tobata. NCBI lineage: Eukaryota > Metazoa > Chordata > Aves > Charadriiformes > Scolopacidae > Tringa > Tringa tobata. The sequence goes on along the minus strand of JAHREE010000352.1, from coordinate 2,240,109 downwards.
GATTTATGTATACAGCAGATCTGACAATGACATGTAAATATTTTATGCTGTAAATTTATATCTGAGCTTTATCAAGGTTTAACAGTAGCATTGAAGCCTCACTTTTTAATGATGACAACCTGGACAAGTATAAAAAGATACCGACAGAGCAAGTATTTCTAATCTGATGCTCCATCAAACACCACTGCATGAAAAAGGAGTGAGGGGGGAGAGAGGCCTCAGCCATTCTCATTGCATCTCTCATTTCTCTTTATCCCAGCAGCTCCTACTGTAAATCGTGGTATAGACCTAAGAAGCAGGTAATTTGTTATAATAAAACTCTGGAGCAAAAAGTCTGTTGGCGAAAGTCAGCCTGTGTTCTTATATGCAGAGCATCTAATTTAAGTCAAATGCTAGCAAGAAGTCAGTCTTCCTTTGTATTGTTTTCTGACAGAAAATACACATGCATCTGTGTTTGAAGGATCATAGAGCAATTAATTGTTTTGTCTCTCGTTGTTTATTTTTGAATAATATCAACTTGGTTGGAATGTAATTGCTGACCTGTACATAAACCAAACTGTGGATTTAGCAAAAAGCTTCTGAGAAGTAAGCAGGGAATAAGCTTGTTTTCATTAAAACAGTGATGTGTCCCACCAGTAATGCTCACCTACTTCAGACACCAATGTGCAGTGTTGATGCAGGATGAGGTAAATTGACCTAATGAAAAGGTTTACTCAGAGCATGAACTTGTTACCCTGGACTGCTCCCACACATCTGGCTTTCAAAGTGGGAGGTGGGGAAAGTGAAAAATTAAGTGTGGTATTGATTTTGTTATTGATAACGTGGTTAAAAAGTACTGTGAAAGAGTTGGTACAGAATTCAGCCTGGAATTAAACGGTAAAAATGACTAATTTTTTACACAAACTCTGTGCTGTAAATTCCATGCCAAGTTCTAAAGAAGGAAGGCTGGTTCTTTGCTATGTCAGAGCTGTTAGAAAATACATGTGAGAAGGACAGATTTTTGAACTATGTATAAGTGGAAAGGGAAAAATAGAAGTGGACACAATAGTGATGCTCCTGCTAGTGTTATTTCAGGGTGACTTCTTTTTTTAAGTCTGCGTTCTGGAACCACTATCACATTGTGGGATGGTATTTTGTTTGCAGCCCGTTCTAAGTACCATGTTCTCTTTTTTTTTTTTTCTTGTGTGTGGTGTAGCTGACTAAGTTATTATTCCTCACTTTGTTATTTTTATTCAATTTTCTCCCCATCCTCTTGTGTGGCATGACTTTTTTTATTATTATTATTAAGTCTTATTTTATTGATGTCAGGCTATTTCTCTATCAAGATCACTTGGAATTCTGAACCAGTGGTTCAAGTGATTCCATAGATCTTGATGATGTGCAGAGTCTCTTTATTTTGTCATCCAGGTTGTTAATGGAGGTTTTGAGCAGGAACAAGGCTAGAACACGGTCCTAGGTTGAAATAATTGATTTGATTTAAAATTGTTGATACTCAGACTTGCACTGGTGGCCGTGCAGACAACTCTGATGTCATTGTGCAGCTGTGTTCTGTGGGGTCTTGGGGACAGTATCCATTGCTTCTAAATGGTTTGCAACAGGCAATGTCAATCGGTCATTCTCTATATGTGAAGTTTACAGGGTGCTCATACCTCTTCTGCAAAATAGGTATTGATCCATAAATGGGGAAAGCTGAAAAATTGTTGGCTCTATTGGTTTTACCTAGTTTGGTTATATAATGTGATTTCTGCTGTATTTAAAAAAGCATTAAAGTCAGGAAATAGTGCAGGTACTTCTTTTCCCATTTACTATAGCCCTGTCATAAAATGAATTTGAGCTGGGTTGATACAGATTGTTCTTGACAAATCCATCTCTTTATGTAATGTATAATATTTTAGATGCTTAACATACCACTTCCTTAATCATTTCTTTGAGTATCCTTGTAGCTTCAGTCTTATCTCTAATTCCCAAGGTTCTCTCTAAAATTACACGTTACGTTTGCTCTTTATAGGCATAATGACTTTAAGCAGCAATTATATATAGCTGGAACTATTTTATTTTTGTGTGGTTACAATAAAATAACATAAATGTAAAAAAAGTAAGTCAAAGAAGGAAAAAAAATTTTAAAAATCAAGAAAACAATCAAAAAAACCCTAAACCTGCCCCAAAACACCTGAACCTAATACATTTTCCTCTAAGTTACGTGACTCTTAATGTAGTATACCCAGTCTCAAAACTGCTCTGACATATTTCAAATGTTGACTAGCTACTGTTGCTGTTTTGTTTCCACTCCTTGAAAAGAAGGGGAAAATAGTATCAACTACTCTTCCCCCCCCCCAGTACCTTCTTTTCCTATATTGCATCTGTATGTTGAAAGAAAGAACAACAAAAAGAAAACTAAGTATTATAGTGCATTGAGGAAGTCTTTAGTGTTTCATACTAATTTATATGTCCAATAGACTATAGAAATTGACATTGATATTAGTAAACCTGTGTTCAGGTTGCACCAGTGGAGGATTAGGATGAAGCCAGAGACCAAATCAGAAGTGTTGTTGAGACCTAACCAAATGTTACACCACAAACGTGAAAAATGTTTTTCAACACAGTGGGGAAAAAAATAGAGAAAGCTAAAAGCATTTGAAAGTTATTGTAATAAACAGTTGAAATATTTTTATGAACATAAGGTTTTTCATTTTAGTTTTCTAAGAGGTTATTACAGTCTGGAATAAAATGCTACTTTGGAAATCCCTGAAAAAATTAGTTGTTAATGAAAGTGGTAAATGCTTTTCTCTACCATCTTCCCAGCTATTGCTTTGAGGTCTGACATGGGTTTCTGAATAGTCACAAGCCTTAGATATCGATGTTTTTGTTTTTAATACTGTATGGATATGTTTTTACTGTGCCTAGCTGGAGAGGTTTTATAGAAAAAACAGTCCTTTCTTCCCTTTTTTGATGAAAGGTGGCACACAGGTACCTCCCACCTCACAGCATTTCCAGTTCTGCCATGGCATCCTGCAGCTGCTTTATTTGCACCGTGTGTCTGGTGTCATTACTTCTGCTAACATCAGGGACCCTCCTGAGACATGTCATCTCTATCACCGCAAGTCAGTACTCATTTGCTTTCTTCAAGGTCCATCTCTCTGCCCCCAAGTACAGCATTGGGGAGACTCTTAGTGTTGGAGCAGCTGAGCAGGAGTATAATGCCCCAGTCACTCGCTGGTGGGCTTGTGTTCCCAGAGTACCTAAGGCCTAAAGACAATAAGTGGTAATTTACCCAACTGATTATCCACTGCTTTAAAACCCAATCAGCTGTTTACAATGAGCTCCTTTCAGTCATGCACTATGAAGCTAATAAAATCATACTGGAAAAGCAGCATCACCCTACGAGGGCTTTTCTGTCCATGTGAGTACCTTTATAGCTCTCTCAGAACTAAGGATAAGCAAAGCCGTTTAAATAAGAGCAGGATAATGGTAAATCCTTCCAACTCTTTTTCTTTTCATTTTTAATGCACAAAGCTGAATAATGCAGAATGAAGTGCTAGGTATATTTTCCTCCTAAACTTTAACTTGCTTTATTCAGTGTGATTTATGTTCATTCACTGATGGTCATTTCAAGCTATACTTACAAGAACACTTGAATGTTGCTTATACAGTTGCTTTTGTTGAGTTTGGTCCTTCTGTGGAACTTGTTCACAGGAGGATTTTCACTTCAGAAGTGAAAAGAGTCTTCATGGAAAAGGATATTTACCAAGGTTTATATGCTTTTTTATTTTTTTTCCCCCAAAGTAACTTCTTAAGACCCTGGGGAGCAGTGTTCAATAGGTGTAAGTGTAAGAAACGTTTCAGGAGCTAATGAACAGAAGACTGTGAGAGCTCAGCTGCATGAATTAATTCACCCTGTTGGCAGCTTCAATGAGGAGTCATTGATAGGAATTTTCTTTGTTCTTGAGGGATGTGGTTCATGGGCTACTGGCTGAAATTTGTATCCATCTTGACTGTAAAAACCCTAGGCTCTCAGTGGGCTCCCTCCCCTCGGTGTGTTTGATAGGACTGCTGATAAAAAAACATCAGTGCTTTTCTGATTCCTCAAGATAGACCTGCTGGTCGTTCATAGGTACAGTGCAACTCCTTCTCAGGGACTGTAGCCAAAAGGGCTATTTTTGCTGAATAAATAGTGCTGGAAAGTCTTAAGTTTAAACATACGATTTTTATGTGGAAACTATGCTGACAGAAGTGGCAGATGTCTCTTGAATTGTCCATACCTTTCACTAGCCCATTGTCTATTCAAAGTGCTTGTGTAGTTTGTCTTAAAACCATACTACCTAAAATGTGTGTGTTGAGTAACTGTATGCAACAGATACAGCTGGTTTCTCATCCCTTTGTTGTTGTACACCTGCATTTATTTTAAGGTAGCAGTTTATTTTTTGTGTAGTGTTGCATTTAAATTGACAGAAGGGTGTTAAAGACAGGACCTTTTCATAATGATTAGGAGGTGATCATCAGGAGGTTTGTCATTACTGGGGATTTTTTTCACAGTCTTGGAAGAACTCTCCAGAAGATGAGTTTCGTTTTGAATGTGCAAATGCTATCACAGGATGACTTCCCCCTGACTCCACCCCAGAAAAGGGGGTGGCAACTACTCTAAAGCAGGAGACTTTCAGCTTGGCTGAAAAATTGGTCCTGGACCTGCAATGTATTTTTACATTCGTGTGAGAACGTTATATGTAACGCATGTGTTGTATGTGTAGGTGGGACGGTATTTGAAGGCTACTTTCCAAAAGATATGCATAAATATGCTTGGTGTATACCCTTCATATGAAAACTACCTATTTGTTTTCAGGTTTCTTTTCAATCCTAAATTGTGAAGGGCAAACTAGATTAGAAAGTATGCACTGGGTTGGTTTGGTTTTAATTGTTTTGTGTTTTATTGAAGTGGTGATGTAATCTTCTGGACTAAGTCAATATTAGGAAATGTTTTCTTTTTCTTTCCTATTGTACTTCCCCCCACCCCAAGAGAACACTTGGGAAAATATTTTTCTTCAGTCTTCATGGTATGGAGATTATTAGCATTTTTATGCCACGGAGGTCACATTGTGACTTATTTTGGAAATGTAGAGGAAATTAACTTTATAATTTTATGGCAGAAAATCCAACATACAACATAGAGGTGTGATTCATAAAACTCTCTCATTTGCTAAGTGCCCTCATCCTCATTTTCCAAATTCTCCTCTGTTGATATTTAAGAGGCATGTACTGAGGTTTACTTAAGCTCCCTGTGCCTCCTGGAAAGATCTTCTGTGTGTAAAGTATTAATATTATCCTGTGCTGAGGCTATAATGTTATTCTTAAAGGAGTATTTGAGCCCTAGGGTGGGATTGAATGCTGGTTCCTTAAGTAATTAGTAAAGGAGTATTTTGAAATCCGTGCTGGAGTACGGATTGGTTTGGGCCACTCAAGTGAATTTTACACTTTCTGTTCCAGTCAGTGAAAATCCTGTTTGGCCTTGTGCTAGAATTGGATTGATTTATTATTCCAAGCTCTGCATCCACCTCTAAGTGGTTCTTGCAAATGAAGACAAGATTTAAATACTTAAGAGTATTCCCTGTGGTTTCTGTTAAGCAGAATAAATGTAGTTGGTTGTTGACCTGGAGGGCTGCAAGACACCGGTCTTAGCAATACAAGGGAATCTGGGAGTGGGGCTGAAGGCCACTGGCAGCACTTGAAACTCTTAATTTCAAATGTATGTTTTCATCATCAGCTTTAGAGAAACCTTTCTTCCTTCAGATTCTGCCTTCAGAGGTTAAACCTGCAGACCTATGTTCCAATCCAAGTGGGAAGATGGCTGTAATTCTGTAACTGCCTGCCTGGCAAGAAGGTCATTACCCATGACTGGCAGTGCTAAAAGAGCAGCTGGAACTTATAGTGATAGGGAATTTTTGTTGGTTGTTGAACAGCCAACTGGCAGGATATTTCATCTTAGGGTTCTTCCTAGGTGTTTTGCTGAGCTGTGGCATTGTGTGTGTGCTGGGTTTATGAGGCAGGTAATATCACGTTAGTGTCATCTGAAATGGGTATGTATTTTAGGACTTTTGATTATTTTCATAGTGTCATAAACCAGTAATCTTTGTGATACAAAACACTATTTTCAGTAAACTGCTGAAAGAATTGGTGCTCTTTTCAAATTGATTCCTACTAGCAGCAATAACCTTAACAGATTCAATTGCAGAGTTTTGGGATGCTTCTTGAACCTGGCTTGTCAGCAGGTTCTGGAAGGAAATGAAGCAATAAAAGCTTATTAAATGTAAGGCATTGGAGAGAAGGCCAGATAACCCTGAATTTTGGTTTTACCTGATTGCAAAGGAGGTTGGTCCAGAATAATTAATCCTGGTCACCTTTGAGGTGGGTTTCATGATATCAACAGGCCACTTGAAAGAATCTTGCTGCATGCCTAAAGGGCAGTCTGAGGGAAACGCTGAACTGGCAGAAAACTTTCTCTGACTCTGTGACTGCTGAGGTAGGTGCTATTTTTCCAGAGACTTGCCAGTGATGCAAATATAACCTTTTGCATTTTCCTTTCTTTCTCCCTCTCCTTTTTAAGTTAGATGAACTCTTAGTCCTTTTCATAGCTAGTTTTAAGGTGTGAAAGTGAGTGCTGTGCCTGTAGGTGTTTACGGTACCATAGATTTAATATAAGAATATAAGAAATAGAAATGCCTGGAATTAAGTATTCTGCAAGATATACTTTATTTATTTGGAAGTCTTGTTAAAAGGTACCCATGTTATTTCTGAGTAAAAAAAAAAAAAAAGTGGTTACACTGCAGCTTAGTACAAAGAATCATGATAAAAATAGAATGGAGAGAAGATGAGAAAGTGAGAAAGACATGGATGAACAAAGAGTGGAAGTATAAGCAGGGAGTGTTCCAGAGGAGGTTTTGTTTTCTGAAAAAAGTCATATTTTGATATGTAATATTGGTGAAAACAGATTGTACTGATAAAACTCCCTAGTTACAAATCACAACTGAAATGGCAAAAGGATTCTTTCAAATATTTTTCAAATCTTCCTTCATTAGTTAAGAGCACAGCTGTATTGGTTTTCTAGTTTATTTGCACTTTCTATTAGTACGTAAGGTGGAAACGGGACCTGGTTTTTTTGATGGTACTGCTAAGGAGACAAGGGTGGCTCACCCACCTTGGGCTGGCAGTCACTAGCTGGTCAGCTTCAGGTGGTTGAGTGGGTGTTACTGGGAGCAGGTGGAAAGGGGGAATGTTTCTGGGGGTGCTCAGACCTCGTTAGTGCATCCTGACCTCTGCTGCCATTGCTCACAATGAGCAGCAGTCCTGAGACGCTTGCTATTCAGAAGTACTGCCTGCATAATCTACCTCTGGCTTGTGTAATTAAGAAGCATATGTCTAATAAACATGGCTATAAACAAACATGTCATCAGTATTCCTTCCTCCCGAGCCCACCTCTGAAGAGATCATGATGTGTCAGGTTGGATATAATGAGTTGACTTCAATGCAGAATGACAGAAGAGCAGATGTGCTTGTGCCCAGATTCACCACGCTTTTGGTTACACAGACACATCTGCAACCTGGAAAGCCAGGGCAAAAGTTTAAGGACCTGCCTCATCCGTAAAGGCACACATGAGTATATTTAATCAGAAGCAAACTAACGTATTTAAAAGAAAGAGAGAGGGGAAAACTTGAAAAGGATCTCATCCTTGTCATAGGCTCTCTCTTTACTCTGAAAACTTGTTCTCCTGGAGAGAACAACACAGTGAAGTACAGTTCCCGTGGCAAGGCCGCCCTTTGAAGATAATTGTAGGTGCTCTCTCTAGCAAAGAAGTAGATCCAAACAAGAGGGAGGGAGGGAGCAGCTCGTTGGGAGGAGGATCACACAGCACACTGCTGTGTATCACTACCCTGGGCCTCAGCCCATGATGGTCACCAGAACTGCAGATACAGGCATAACTCATGTGCTTTGGTTGCCCCCAGGACTCTGGCATTTCCCAGGTGGCATTTTTGCCACTGTAGGGCTGAGCTCCTTCCTTCTGAAGGGAGAAAGTTCGAGTCTCAGTCTCCAGTCTGATACCTGCAAATTATATTTCAAATTTTGCTTTCTGTAAGCCGAGTTACTTTTTTTTAATTAGAATACTCTTCTCTAAAGAAGTTTTTAGAAACAGACAGAAGCATTTATTGAGTAGTATGCACAAGAGAGAGTAAAATGTAAGGGCGTATCCCAAACCCCACTGAAATAAATTATAAAACTCCCGTTGACTTCAGTAGGCTTTGGACTAGGTATTAGTGGAAGGTGACATTAGGCAGAGCACCTGCTTAGACATTAAACATTATGTCTAAGCAGGTGCTCTGCCTTCCTTCTAGCTGGTATTTAAGTTCTGGAAAGCATGTCTTTTGTTGACAAAAGCTTTATTCTTTAAGAGGCTGGTTCATTTTAAAGTTTGGATGTTGCGCTTGTCAAGTATAGATAACAATGATTATTGCTGTTGAGAGATATTATTATACTGTCCTACATAAAACGACATAATCAGCCCCTTTCTAAATTGGCATGTTTATTGGCAGTAACAATAATGGGTTGGCAGGGTGCAGAGATGCTACTGAGAAGAGGATTGGGTACACTGGCTTAAAAATTGGGATCTAAGAAATAGTGGCAGGGACAAGAAGAGTCCACTGAATTGTAATGTTTCGCTTTTAGGCCCCAGGGAGCAAAAGATTATTGCACCTCACCTGCTGGCCTGCATGAGAGCAGATCTCTTGTGATTTCTGGTATGCTTCCTACGGTACTGTCAAGAAATATATATGTTGGACCAGAGTTACTTTCAGCTGCCTCATTCCTAGTGGAAGCTGACCTGATTGCCTCTGATCCATGGCAAGGGACAGCTGGAGTTGGCATCATCCAGCTTCAAGCTTTCTTGAGCGAGGGGGACGGTATCATGTGCTTCAGCGTGTACTGTGCCAGCCCTTGGTTGACTATTTTTGTGCAGGTGCCCACCTGGAAGAGCTGTTTGGCTCCTTTGCCTACTGGAATGAGAAGGGCTGGCAAAAATCTGTGTGTGTGTGTGTGTCATGTCCATCCGTCCCCGTCCCCCCACTTCTGCGTGACATGCCTTCTCTGGGGCTCCGCAGAGAGTGCACCGCTGAAAGCGCAGCAGCATCTCACCTTGTAGCCTCCAAGGCTAAATCAATAGTTTAGTACGTTTTTAAATGTATTGCCAAACATATGTAAATATCAGGTGGTACCTCCTCTAGACTCTAGTCAGCTGTACAAAATGCAGTACTTAGGAGCCCTGTAATTGACAGCTGCCAGAAAGTGGACGCTGATACCTGGCTGATGAGCTCTTTGCTGAAAATGGAGATCTTTGCTGCTTGCTCCTCTCTCTGGTCCCTTACAATGCTGTGCTTGCAGAGACATAAGCACTTCAGGCTTACAGAGGATTACTTTAAATGCCATGACTCCTTCCTGCTACTTACAAAATAGATCTGGGGGGGGGGAAAGGTTGCTTAAAATGCTCCCTTCACCTCGCATGCTCACTGCTGAGGGCCTGTGACCTAATGGTTTGTCTTGGCAGGGTTTCCCCTCCCCTGCTCCCCTGCCATTGCTACCCCTGCAGCTGCTCGTTTTGGAGCCCACACGGCTGCACGCGTTGTTAAAAACCGCAGCTGCTCTGCATCCATTGTAAGCTCCAGCTATTGATTTAGATCCTCCAATTTTTATGCGTTGAAAGAGAAAATGGTTGTTTAAAAAGGCATTTGTGCAGGTCCTGGAGTCGGCCAGGGCCTTGAGGCAGAACAGCCTCAACTTCTCTCCATGTCAGATGTGCCAAAGTGGCTCCCAATCCCTGGTCCTTGTTTTATTATAACAAACAGAAACTAATAAATTGGAACAAGAGAAGTATTTTTAGAGAGAGTATGCAGATCTGTTGGGTCAGGCAGATTTAAATAAAAAGATCTGAAAACAAATCTTTCCCCATCTCCAGTATGGAGTATGAAATGTTGGACCTTTCTTCTGACTTTGCTTTTGACTGAGCTGTTGAGAAAAGGTGATATTGGTGACTTTGTGTGTAGAAATAACCTCCCACACTGCTCTCTGGAGCTGGAGGCACCTCTGTATCCTCATCTCTTTTGGGCCTCCTGTGGCTATGCTCCTCCAAGCATATACCTTGCCTCTCAGAGATGTGCAAATCCATATTTTCCCTGCCAGCTCCCTGCTTGGCAGTGTCTCTTTCCTACCTGGCACGTGTTAGAGCCCCCAGGCTGTGCTTGGCTGTGCTCAGCCGCTGCAGGGGAACAACCCTCTCCCCGTCGCTGAAAGGATCTGTGCAGCCTCACCCTTTCTAGCAGAGATGGTAGATGCAGTGCTTATGCAACAAGCAAAGTAGCAATAAATAGCTTTTACATGCAGTTTTTAGCACTTGAGCTTTTATTTTAAAACCTGGAGGATTTTTATTTTTTTTAACATTAATGTCACCTCTTGTGCATCGTGCCTCTTTGCTTTCTTGTCAAGCAGTTAAATGCTGCAAACTTCCCAAAGCTTTTCACAGGTTGTTAGGTTTTGTTGATATTCTGGTAGTGAGTGAGGAAGATACAGAATATAAAATCAGGAGCCATCGAGATCGCTTTCTAGGAGTCCCAGTTCTCAGGAGCTGTTTTGGATGTGCCCTGTAGAAAGGATCACTCAGGATGATTTGAGTGATGTTTTCTGGGAGCTCTCCCAGGGTTTACTGTTGGTTGCTTTACATAATTTGCTTGTTACCATTATGGCCCTGCACCACTGAAGGTCCCATGATGATTAGCCCACTGTCTTTAGAGGTGTGGAGTAGGACATGAATGGCTGGCATGAAGAGGAAGGCTGACGCGCTATCTCAGCTGCTGCAGTGCTGTCTTTTCTACGATAATCTAACACAGAAATGTTTTTCCATGTAGGTACCTGAGAGGTCACAGCAGTAATACAGTTATCTCTCTCTGCTTTTTGCCCAACCCACACTCCTACACCTAGGAGTTAAAAACATGTTCTAGAAAGCATATCTGAGCAATCGGAGAATCAAGTAAGCATGCTCTACTTCATGGCACGTGAGGTTTTTAAGTTAAAACCCAGGAATTTGGGGCTCTAGGCTTTGCAACAGATTTTCCATGTAATCTTAAGTGAGGTTATTTAACGAAACTTTAGCAAATGTGAAATGCTGTGCTTGCAGAGACAACTGGGAGCAGTTTTTTTCAGTTGAAATCTACCTGACTCTGCCATTGTAAGGACTGACAGATGGAGGCGTAGCATTTTCAATATACTTGAGAATTTCAGTTGCATATAGTAAATAGCAATGCTGCAAAGAAATGGAAATATATGCTGTTATCATACCAGAAATGGTATTTTGAAATTAATATTGCCAAATCAACTTTACTCTGAATTTTATTATAGCAGGTTAAATTATATGTGTGGTAATAAACTGCAAAATACATTTGATTTGTTTTAAATCTGCAAGCAGAATGGAAGAAGTGCCAACTTATATCAAAATAAGTGTTCAAGGTGTACCTTGAATTAAGGGAACCATTTATTGCAAATTATTTGTGCTGTTTAGAGGTTGAGTTAGAGATCTCTCTTTAAAGGTAGAGATATATCTGCATATACTGGCTGTAGTTCTAGTGTTATAGTTCTAGTTTCTGTACAGAAATGCACTCCCCTTGCTCCAAGGATGGGTATGAGCTACAGATCAGAAGCAGATTTCACCCCTGGATTAAGGCAGGGAGCGAGGAAAGGAACTGACACCTGACTACCTCTTTCTCTATGCTGAATGTAACTATTTTGTCCTTCAGGAGAGCTGCTGACTTGTCGTGGGATGCGTGTTGTGCATTAGCAGCCACGTAATTTGGATGGTCTACGCATGCCCATGATGCAATTTATGTTGCATCCACCCTGGAATCCTGTTGTGCCTAATAGTTGGGAGTTTATGGTGTGCAGGTTTAGCAGCTGGGATGATGCATGTGATCTAAGATTCAGACTGTGCCTTTGTACAAAGCGTGTTTTCTATGCATTGCTGAATTTGCAGCTGACTCTTACACTGTGGAAATTATGGTGTGGGCACATTTAGGGGAATTTATGGCAGGACAAAGGAAGCTTGTCTCATGCTTGGAAGTTTGGCACCTATTTAGCGTTAATACTGAAGGGCCAGCCTTTTGGATTTGGGATGGAACACGTGTTTTCTAATTTATTGTGCTCTCCAGTTCTGCGTGTGATCTGCCATATATTCTGTGCCAGTGCGCTCACTTGGCAGCCTCTGTTTTGAGCTGTAGCACAATATTAGTGAAATGCAGTCAAAGTCTCCTGAGGGAGGCTGTTTGTATATCACTGCGTGTACAAACGGCACTGGTGGTAACTGTAAAAAGGAATTCAGGAAAGCTAAAAGAGGTTATATTTTAGAAGATGATATTTTCTGTGTTGTTAGAGCACTATATTCGATTCCCTCCTTGTTTTCCCCATGGATTGCTTCTTACCTGGAACAAGGAAGACTCACGAACAGTTCCCTTCACCCCTTGCTTTCCTAATGAAAGAAACTCATTAGGAAAATCTGGTTCTTTGCAGAAGGGAAATTCTGCTGTTTATAAAGACTTATCCTAGCAATGTGAAGTAATGTCATACATAAATAAAAGATGCATCCAGCTCTTACTGCAAGAACATTTACTGCTCAGAGATTTCCAGTGTGGTCTCTTTAGATATGCATTCTTACTGAATGTAACTTTCATGGGATTTATTTTATTTTTGTGTAACCCATTGTTTCACTGTAACCCTGTAGTTGAGGTGTCACAATAACTGAGGTTTGCTGCTTGACCTGCAAGTGACTTCTAGAAAAGCTTGTAAATCTGCAAATGTTTCTGCAACTGAAAGACAAAGTGGCTTCTAATCATGTTTCAAAGAAGCCCCTTTGCAATATGAAGAAAACTATTGAAACCAGAGTTTGACCATCATTAGCTTGCAGATTTTCCCTAGACCCAGGAAAAGGTATGGAGTATGGGTACTTCAAAAATAATTTGTAAGTATTCAGTTAATGACTAGCCACTCTGGCTTTATTCTGGAAAAAGCAATAAAACAGACCCTTTCACAGACTTCTCAGCTCTAGTCAATCAAGAGTTATAAGGAAGCACATTAGACTTAATGTTATTACAAGATATGTAGTTGCTTACTTTTTAATTAGGAAAGGTACATTGAATGTACAAGTATAATTATGGCTTTTATTTTATTTATAAACCAGCAATTTCTGGGAAAAAAAAATTACTGTCGGACAGGACCCTTATTTGTAACCATAAATTTCCAGTGATGGAATGCAAATACCAAGCTATTAACCCTCAGTATCCACCTTTGCCTTGCTCTTGGTGTTGTCTTAATTATGAATCTTCAGCTGGCGTGAGATGAAGATCCGTACAGTAATTGTCCTGGAAAGAGTGATGAGAAGGCTAATGGGCAGTCTGTCATTTTTGCTTATGTTTTATTTGAGGCAGAAAATCAAAACTTGAACTTGAAACAGGGTGGGCATGTCGAAGACTTGACTTGATATCAAGTCTTGTGTTGGTATTGTAGGCAGGTGTTAACTTCCTCTGGAGACATTTTGAGGGGTCTGTGCTGGAAATTTCTGGGAGAGGAGTGTTGGGAGGATGTAAGAAACACAAACTGAATGGTACAGCTACTGAAAGATGAAGTGGTCAAGATGCACACACTGCTAGTGCAATACATTTTTTCCAAACGACAATAAAGATGTCAGAAAATTGCAGACTTTGTAGAAAATATATATATGATGTGTATCTATGATGCTGGTTAATACCCAAACACTTGACATAGTATGTTAGAAACAGGAATTTCCATGGCTGCTTTTCTCTTCCCCTGCTCCCTGCCTTGCATCCCCCTTTCAATAAATTGCAGAGGAGACTTTTAACTGTAGTGTGTCTGTGAAAGGCAGGCACTTTCCACTGTGGGGGGAAAAAAAAAGAATTAGTTCACTGCCTCTGGAAACCTGATACTCTGCAGCTTAAGTCTAAGTTGTCTTAATGGCTTTTATACTGCTAGATAGCAGGCATTCTGCTCTATGACAACTCTACTTTTGAAACTCGCTGAACATACCTAATGGAAATGGATGTAAAGTGTAGTGATTGTTAAACTGTGACGCTGAGAGAGACAGCACCCTTGAGGTAAAATCCTCCAAATGAACTGCAGCTGTGGAAGAGTTGCAGGGTAAGGAAATTTGTCATATAACCACTAGGATCCTACATTGCTTCTGACTGGCAGAAGACAAGATAGAAACAGTCTGTAGCTACCTACAGTCAGAAACGGAATTTCCCAGTTTAGGAGGAGTGTTTTATCTTCGTAAATATCTGACTATATTGATGTGCAAAGAAGCCTTTTAAAAGGTCAGGGTAAATTCCCAGAGCCCTTTTACAAAACAGTGACAAGCCCTTTGTTACAATTTCTAATGTTGTTTGCTGTTTTTCTTAAAAGAAGATGACAGTGTCTTCCCTTCATTTACCTGCTGTTTGAGAACTTCAGGAAGGATATCATAGATTCTTCCCAACCTTACTGAAATGTTAGCTTTTGCTTTACAGTGCATTATTTAAGGTGTGATAGGATGTGAATTTGAGAAATCTGAAGCCCTAAACAGGGACATTTTTGAGTAACCAAGTTTATGCTAAGCTTAGTAGGGTGCCAAGCTGCCCTTCTGCACTTAAACTGCACTGCTCAAAAAGATTGGCTGCATAAGGAGACAGGGACTGCATGCTTTGGTCAGTGGCTCCTCTTAGAGCAGAGCAGGAAATCCTCAAGCCTCAAAATTAACACCTCTTAAATTGGCATGTTACATGCATCATCTCATAGCATGCTCTAAATGTGGAAATCTGCATGAAAACAGTTGTGTATTTCAGTAGGTTTACTAGTGAGCTCTGCCATGAAGACCCTTTCATTAAAAACCTTCCCTTTAGGCACCAGATGCTCCGAAACCTGTAAAACTGAGGTTAGATTTAGATGTCTGTGTTCTGTATGGAAGTATAATTCGTGATGGTACTGGGAAGATGAAGGGGGAGGATGTCTGGGGATTTTTAGGCATCTTTTGAGAGTTTTGCAGCTGCAGTGCAATCCCTTTAGAAAATGATAGATAAGACTCCTAACTGATGTTCTCCAGTATTGTTCCATGCCTTGAATATAAATATATGCAAATAATATTTTTTTTCATACCTTCTGAGATTTTGCTCTGTGTTTTTAGGAGGTTCTTCACTGAAGTCATGCTGACCTGTAGGTTGTTGGCTGAAAGGACCATTGTGCCCTTCAGATTGTGGTTACAGAATAGTCCTTTCTTCTATATTTTGGTGTTGCATGTGGTTTTGTTTTTTTCATGGTTGTTTTTGTTTTGTTTTAGTGTTTTTTACCATTTGAGAAGAGGTCTAAGAAATTGAGTTCTTTATTTCAAATTGAAACTATTCTCGGTGAAATCTCAACACTTAGTTTTACATGCTCTACATACTTTAATATGTTTCTGACTATGAGATAAAATGCATCTTCTCAACAGAATAGCTCTTTTTTTACTTTTACTGCTGTTTCACTTTGCAAAGCATCTTCTGCAATATGTTTAACTTCCCGGTAGCAATTCAGCTCAGTTAATATACTGCAAGTGTCGAACTTGTATTAAATCTGCAAAATGACTGCTCACCCAAAAACAATCTCACTGAGGAAACTCTGCTAAAATCTGTTAACATATCCTAATAAAAGGATGTAATGGCTTTATAAAGTCTTAAAGAAATGCTATGGAACTGTAAAGCATTTAGCAGAATTTATTTTATTGCGCTACTTCGGTGAGCAAGGTATGAGGACAATCGCTTTCAAGCTGTAGCTGTGAGAGCCTTTCTTCTGAATTTGGTGGTACATCAGTTGAACAGAACTTTTTAGACCTCTTTCATGGCATGATTGTCCTCTCCAGGGCTGCTGTCACTCACCTGTCACATGCCTGGCAGCACGTGCCTCTGCCTCTTGTTGCCCCACACTTCCAGGTAGGCAGGGGAAGGTTGGTACCAGCTTGGTTTCCTTGTGGTGTCCCCCAGGCAGTGTGCTTTAGGGCACTGGCTGGAATAGGTGGGCTAAGGTGCCGTAGTTTTGGGGACTGCTGCTCCCATGGAAATGGTACATCTTATGCTCTTACTCTGAGGAAGCTGCTTCACGAGACATGATTAAAAGAATATACTTACTTGAAAGCCTAGATTTGCAGTGCTAAAGCTACATAAAAGGAAAACAATAAAAAGCATTAAGATTATATTTAATAAGGATTCCTCTTGCTTGTAAGGCAAGCAAGTTGTGTCCTGGGGAAATATTAGAACTGTGTCCTTCCTGCTTCTGTTCTGAAACACCCCTAACAAGAGGTGTGTAGAAAAATCTCACTGGATGACGTGCTGCTCTTTAGCCCCAGATAAAAAGGCTTCGCTGTTCCTCTCGACTTCATCTGCCTCTCATCCCTGTAACTGGGCACTGGAATATGGCTTGTTATTGCTAGGGATTAAGTTGTTTTCTTCTGCTTCTCAAGAATGCTTCTACATTGAAAAATGTATGCCTTAATTGGTATGTTTCCAGCTTCAGCTTTGCAACTGTTCAGGATTTTTTGCCTATTTTTTTTAGGCCTTTTCAGATACGTCAATAAAACTTTTACGGATGTTGTTATAGCCTTTGTTAATTACACATATTTTTTAGGCACTGCTGGAATGTGGTTATTTTACGCAATATATATGTCTAAGTTACATCTTGGATTCTCTGTTGTGATGATGAGAGGAAAAAAAACCACCCCCTCCTTTTTAGGGAACCCTCAGGAGACTTGTCAGGTGGGGTAGTGTCTTGAACGTTGGGGTGCTCGGGCATTTATTTCATGAAATAGAGAAAACACGGCAGCAGGGATGGGCTCCCTACATCAAGCTGAAGACATACAACAAGAAAGAAGGTACGAGTAATAATTGGTGAACCAAAAATTGGGCATGCATGTAACATAAAGTGGGAATTAACCTAGTCCTGAGGCTGCAGGGACATGAGAAAAACACGAGCATAGCTTCCAGACTTGCTGGTTCTCCCAGTGCACTGAGCCCTTCCAGTTGAAGGCTGGACTAGTCAAGCTAGATCATCAATAGCAGACTTTTCTTGCAAAACATGCTACGGGTGGTGTTTATCCATATCTTGGTGAAAGAATCAAGATGAATGGGCAAAATTATGTGTATGATCATCTAGGTAAGCTTAGAAAGTCTGATTGCTTGACAGTAGTGTGATGTTATAGCATCAGTAATGATAAGCAGCTGGCTGTCACTTCCACAAACTTTCACTGGCTCCTATTTGAATATGGAAGAATTTATCTAAATTTTCAGCAGCCGTATTTAGCAGGTCATAATGAATGAAGAAGTAGCATTTTTACCATCATCTTGGCTTCACTGAAATTTTGGGTAAATAAAAAATGCATGATCTTTCCCTCAGTTGACTTTTCTGTGATTCATTTATTTAGCTGTGGCTTATATATATATCTACTTATTTTTATAGCTGTCTGTTGTGAAATTCTGGATAGGGCAAGAGGAAATGGCCTCAAGTTGCACCAGGGGAGGTTCAGATTGGATATTAGGAAAAATATTTACACTGAAAGGTTTATTAAGCGTTGGAATGGGCTGCCCAGGGAAGTGGTTGAGGTACCATCCCTGGAGGTATTTAAGAGTTGGGTTGACACAGTGCCTAGTGATATGGTTTAGTGATGTTTTTTTATCAGAGTTAGGTTGATGGTTGAACTAGATGATCTTAAAGGTCCCTTCCGACCTAGCCAATTCTATGACTCTATCTGTAAGACTTGCTGTTGCAACAATGAGCATGAAACAACACAGAATATTGTTGACCAGGTTTAAAGTAATTTTATAAACCTCTTATGATAGCTGAATTACCAACATCTCTTTCCTTACAGATTTTTTTTTCCTTCAGTTTTAGTTAGTATTGCTTAATCCAAGTAAGGATGTAAAGACAGATAAAATAATGGTTATATATTCATGTTTTATTTAAAAATAATGTGCATTTTGTACAATTTCTGCATATAAAGCTAGATGATGGAGAAAGGAAAGAAGATTATTTTCAACATCAGAGAGACTGAATCACATAGACGTTTTTCAGAAGACAGGTATCTCTTAGTTTCAGTTCGCAGTTGTGGTATTCTATAAATTTTCCAGGCGCAGAGAGGACACTTGCTGCTCCTTCACTGGGAAGATTATAATCCCAGATTAGTGAATTTAGGCAAGGATTAACAAATTAGCTTGGCAGAATGATCCCTTTGCCCGTCTCCCACACTTGAGAAAACACAAGAGAATATAAATTTAGAGGTTTACTTCATTTTATTTCTGAAATACTTAAAAAATTTCTGGAGAGTGTTTCAAAGTGGTTATTCACTGTTCTGGCTCAGGAATGAGACGTCAGTGATGGAGCCTGGTGAGAAAACAGAAAGAAGCTTGTTGAGCATGTTTTTTTAATCTTCTGCTTCCAAGGACGCTGTTGGTTCATTCAGCCCTCCATCTGTGAGCGGCTTGGCATTGGGGTATTTCCATTACTGTAGACACGCGAGGAGGGAGAAGACAGATTTGATCCTCCTACATGCTGTGACATGTTTTGCCCTGAGGCAATATTCACCCCCCCCCCCCGCCCCAGGCGCTCTGTGAAAGTATGAAAGGCAAGATGTTGGTGTGTTTGCGGCGGTGGAGGTGGTGGTGTTTGAGTTGGTGGTGTAGTTATCAACACGTACCTCTAAGTATCTGCTGATCCTAAAACGTGGTGTTCACCTGCAAAGCTGTCGCTGGTGGGCAAGTCTGTAAGTGCATCTGCAGCTTGCTCTTCAGTAGGAGGGATGTGAGCACAAATGGACCGCGCTCCCGAATGACAGAGATGAAGTAAGTGGGTGTGACAATCACATGGCCATCTGCTTTAGGCTACAAGTGAATTTTCAACTGTTGCAGTAAACTAAGCAATTGTCATGGTTTTAAACAACAGATAATATTTTTTTTTTGCTCAGTTTTCTTCCAAACAAATTATTTTGTGATTATTTCAGTTACGCGTTTAAAATATTTTTTCAGTAACCAAAAAGTAAAACCAAACCCAAATGTTCTATCGGGGAGAAAAAAAAATAGCTGCAGGAAACTACAATCACCCTTGACTAAATGACACCCTGAAATGAATAAGGACGTAAAAAACCAAACCAAACCCCAAATCAAATCTACTGGAGAGAAACGTAGAACACTGTAAACAATCTCAGACAAATACAGGTATAATAGAATGATCTTATCCTGACTTGATCCACTAATCCATACTTATTCATGTAACAAATAGAGTTCAGAAACTTAAATTTAATTTGTAGCTTATGGCCTGAATACATAAGAAAAGGCTGCTAAATTTGCTTATATAAAAACTCCAATATTTCATACATTTTCATCAGCAGTAACAAATAGTATTTCCTTCCCTATTTTTTTAGTGTAAAGCAAACAAAATTATTTTCAGATTCATTCCTATTTAAAGTTTTGCAGAAGTACAGATCTTTAAACTGAATTACAATTTCTATTTAAACGATGGGATAAAGAATCACATTTATATTCCAGTTGAATGGATTTTATAGACAAATATTACTATTTTTAGGCTAAATGTTGTAGCATCACCATGTAACCAGCTGAAAAAAATCCCCGGTTTCCCGGGATAGACTATTTTCTGCAGCCCTGCTGAGGTGTAACGCACAGCACACCTTTACTTGCTCATGTCAGACTTCCCTTTGCAACATAGTAGAGTGTAGGGTTTTTCTGATTAACTGGCTACAGTTTACCTCCGGAAGAGGAATGAAGCAAGTTGCCGAGAAAATTACCAGCCCTATTTTTGGCTCCTGGTATTCAGTCAGATAATTACTGATGTTTGTCATTAAAATTGGGGAAATATATGATCTCTTTCACTCCAGTTTTTGTATTTTTATTTCTCACTTAGATTGAAATGTCAGATATCCGCAAATGGCATTGTACTAATAATTAATTAAATCATAAAGAAACCAAAGCCATGGCTGTGTAGCCTTTTCAGGAAAAACAATTGTTTATTCCAGCTGTGCTCTTGCGAGCAGTCTTTTCAGAATTAGTATTGGAATTCTTTTTTTATTCCAGATTGTCTTATATTTAATTGCCTTTCATTAGTCCTTGTTTCTGTTCTTTTATTTTCTTTTATTTTTTCTTGGTTTCAGTTATTTTTCACGTCAGTACTTTCTGCTTTCAAAATGTAAGTTAAATTATCTAAATCATAGAAAGATTTAGAACTTCGAATTAAACCCCATAATTTATCCATTGCGAACTTTTGCCATATTACTTAAAATGTGTGAACAGAAAGAATCACAGATGTATGAAATCACACATTTCAGTTTTGGTTTCATTAATATATAGCTACTGGAAATAAGAGTATCAGTATATATAGCATACAGATTGGAGCGGTGTATACGTTAGCGTACTTGGGGACTGATCAGACTCTGGTTCAAAAAGGCTGACCAGTGAATAATAAATTGGTAGGACTTTTCAGCTGGACTGAGTCTCTTAGAAATGTCCTGGAAAATGGAAGAGACGGGCAGATAGCATGTGAATGAGGATTGTGGAAATATCTTTCCAGTAATCTGACAGCATTACCGCATATAGAATCATAGAGTGCTTTGGGTTGGAGGGACCTTAAAGATCATCGACTTCCACCCACCCTGCCCCGGGCAGGGACACCTCCCACCAGACCAGGTTGCTCAAAGCCCCATCCAGCCTGGCCTTGAACCCCTCCAGGGGTGGGATATCCACAGCTTCTCTGGGGAACCCGTTCCAGTCTCTCACCACCCTCATGGGAAAGAGTTTCTTCCTAAAATCTAATCTAAATCTCGCCTCTTTCAGTTTAAAACCGTTACTCCTCATTCTGTTGCTCCACTCCTTGACAAAGAGTCCCTCCCCATCTCTCCTGTAGCCCCCTTTAGGTACTGGAAGGCTGCTCTAAGGTGTCCCTGGAGCCATCACTTCTCCAGGCTGAACAACCCCAGCTCTCTCAGCCTGTCTTCATAAGAGAGGTACTCCAGCCCTCCCATCATCTTCATAGCTCTCCTCTGGACCCATTCCAAAAGGTCTGTGTCCTTCTTATGTTGGGGGCTCCAGAGCTGGACACAGTACTCCAAGTTGGGTCTCGCCAGACCAGAGTAGAGGGGTAGAATCACCACCAATCATGCTGGCCATGCTGCTTTTGATGCAAGCCTGGGACACAGTTGGCATGTTGCTGGACTATCTTGAGCTTCTCATCTGTGAACACACCCAAGTCCTCCTCAGGGCTGCTTTCAATTCATTCTCTGCCCAACCTTTATTTCTGTAGGGTGAGGTGTCTAATAGCCAGTGTTATACAGCAACATTTAGTTAGGTTTTGACATATAAATACTGGAATGCATTGACAGAAAAATTTGGGATTCATCTGCTCTACCTGAGTTAGCTGAAAGTTAGATATGTACATCCGTGTTCATTTGTCTGGGCCCTTTGTTTTGTTGATGGGAAAAAATAAGCACTTCTCCATGGTTTATTCCATGGATATGGGTGACTGAGACCAGCTGGATGAGATGCCATGGTAATCTTGCATTTGTCAAAGGAGAAGACAGGCATTTCTTCCTAAAATGTTAGATCTCTATAAGATGTCTTGCCCAGGGCACCCAAGTGAGAGGGTATTTGCTTCCATTTTGAATGTGATGTGGTAAGGAATACGTGGAAGATTAAGGGCATTCTGGAACACGTAGAAAGCTAAGAGAAAACTAAACTTCTGTGTTGTCACCTAGGAAGGCCTATGGTTTTCGTATTTTGTTTGGTTTTGGCTACTATGCTTCATGTGTGTGTGGGGAGAAAAAGTTTAGCATTGCTGCTGCTGTGCTTCTCCTGGTAGCTTTTGTCACCTTTGCCACTTTTTGTCACGTTTGTTATGCTTCTAGTGCTTATTTTTCTTCCTGCACTTGTTAACATTTCCATCTGTGGGAGGCATCAGATAAAGTAGTCTGCAGAGATTATCTCAATTCATTCCAAACATACAGGGTCTGATCTGACACCCTCTTTCTGCAGTTCCTCCACTACACTCTCTGTCCTCTCAAATAAATAAAGCACCACAGAATTATTAAGAACGAAAGATTCTGGCTCATTGTGACTCAGCTCGATTAGTCAGTGAAAATAATCAGCAGGTAGTTTACAGAAAACGATGCAAAGAGAAGTTTTATGTCTTCTTGGAATGATGAAGATGGGAACACCTGGAGCAGTGTGGGGGTTCTTCTCATGTGTAGAGCTACTTTGAGGTTCCCTACCATAAACGCGTGCATGTTCCTGTGCTTTGCTAACCTGTATGGATTACTCGAAGGGTTGTTTCTGGATACAAGCACCAATACTTGTAACATATAGGCACAAAATTGAGGCTACAGAAATTTGTATGCACAGACTTTTGAGGCCAGTAAAAGATCAGCTGGGAGTTTATGGCATGAGCTATTGATTTCCAGGGTGCCTGTCTCCTGTTGTTGGCCACTGCTGGTGGATCCTGAGTCACTGCTGCTACTCACTGGCCACAGCTGGCTGTTGCAGAGCATGGGGTTGTCTCTCAGACAACTTTCTTTGAGCTTTTTGGTGGGTTGGAAATGTAGAATTCGTACTAAATATCAGCAAGCGTATGGCAATACAGATAACGGAGCTGCCTAAATCCCAGGCATTTTATTCTTTTGCTGCATTGTATCATACCAGCATTGGCTATTAGTAGTGTTTATGCACCTAATGGGCATCTCTTAGTTGGGTCATTTCTGTATCCAGATGCTGAGCACACAGTCAAGTACTAATCATTACTAAGACTGTGGGTTCAGACCATTTGACTTTGAATGTCATGTTTGGAAGTTTTCTGAGCTGCACATTGTCATTGTGCAAAATTTTCTGCCTCTGATACAGGTCAAACGACAACTATGTCATCAATTGTATTCTATCCAAAAATCGAGTTGTGTATGTAGTTTACTGCTAATCTGGGAGTGATGAAGGAGGTGACAAAGAGGCAGCAGAGACTAAAACTTAGGTTAATTATAATAAGTTTTCAGCTGTATCAAGAAGAGATCACAGCTGAGACAAATGTGCCTTTCAGTGCAAAAACCATTTTTACTATTTTGACCTCAGCTGAACTACAGAGAATCAGGCCAACTGTTGGATCTGGATCCTTAACTGATATAATTTGGCACGTACAGGTAAGTTTGACATAGAGAAACTCAGCCTGGTTCTAACTGTTTATATATATCCAGAAACATGTGCACACAGGTGTGTGCACAGGTATGCACACAAGCATGGAATGATTTTGAATTGGTACATATTTTCTATTTATTCACAAAGCAAGCAAATCTAGCCTTATTGAGACAGCCTATTACTTTCTCATATTGCTGTAGTCATGTTCTAAGTGCTGGCAGATGAGGGCTGATTTCCTAATGTGCGGTTTGACTTAGTTAAGCTTACTTTTCAGAGCTAATTCATCTATTAGTGGCAAATTGAATTTTTCCTGCTTTGACATGCTTCAAAATACATTTTTCATACACTCCCCCGTAGCTGAAGATAAGACATGCAGAAAAAGTGAATTGTGATGGAAAGCATTTACCTTCTTTCTCTTTGTCGCTGGCTGGAAGAGATGATCCTGCAGCAGCTGTCTCATCCTCTGAACATTTGTTTCCCATTGAGATTTCTATTGACCTCCACGGAAGCTTTGTTTACGGTGAGAGCAATGAGCTTTCAGAGCATTGTTTGGTTCCACCATATGGGACAGGTCCTGCAAATGAAGAAGATTGCTTATGTCTCAGACCTGAGCAGGGAAGGCATTAATGCCAGCATACTGCCAAAAAGCTGAAAGAAATGGGATACTTTATGCTTTGGAAGGATCCCATTTTGTGAATTTACTGCGTGGGTTCCCTGTTTATTTCATTTTCCTTTCTTGTGGTGGTGTAGCATTTTATTTCTCTGTCCAGCTTTCCTTCTCACAGTCAAATTCCTTTGTGAGGATGAGACAATTGCTGTCAGACCTCTCTCTTTCTGCAGCTGATTTTTCTTCAGATAGGAGCGGGCTTTGAGTGAGGCCACACCATCCAATGGTAGGAAACAGAAACTGACAA
The DNA here is from genome assembly GCA_033628505.1 of Tringa tobata. Lineage (NCBI taxonomy): Eukaryota > Metazoa > Chordata > Aves > Charadriiformes > Scolopacidae > Tringa > Tringa tobata. Next base: position 2,215,927 of record JAHREE010000352.1, on the reverse strand, counting down.
AATTTGCTCTGTGGTGTTGTGAGCCTTGGTGTTAGGGTTGAGAAGGGTTAGATTCTAACTGACCTGGTTTCATGCAGCCCTAATGCCTTCATTGTATGGTTCGTAACTTAAAGCTTTTGTTATATTGGTCTGATATCCATGTGCTCTCCAGGCAAAATATTTGAAATCCTAGGTCCAGATTCTGGATCTAGAGGTTCTGGCTAAAATGAGCTTCAAAGGCAGTAAGCAGAGATCTTATTGACCCCAGTAGCTGTTGAATTAAGCCTTTGTTCCCCCTTGAATCAAATCTGCCCCTCTTCCTCCTCAATCCATCCCACCAAAAGGGATTTAAGGGAAAGGTGAGACTATCAAGAGAGCAATGGAAAGGCTGCAGGTTGTGAGAAAACACGAAGGCATCATTGTGGTGCTTTGGCGTGCCAGAAGAAATGGAGTCAGGTGGTTTGCACTGAGTTGTAGTGCACAAATGCACCACATTTGTGCATTAACGCAACCCTGAGCTTGCTGGCAGCCCACGGGGGGCTGCCTGGGTGCCTGTGCTGTGTGACACAGGTAGTTTCCAGAGGGGAAATAAAAATAAAGAGTGCTTTATGCCTCCTCCGCTTTATGAAGATTACTGCGGAGGGTAATTTGTGGCTTTAATTGGCGAAGGAGCTCCAGGGACTGTGAGGAGGTGGGAAAGCTGCGGTGCCTGCAGGGCTCCTCAGGGACCGGGAGCTTGGAAGCGGTCAGTGCGGCTTCTGTACCTAACGTGTTGGCAAACCTTTCACAAGGGATAAAATCAGTAGACAGCAAGAGAATGTGATGTATTGGGAAAGTGCCACCGTGGCTTTTTCAAGGGGACTTAATGCCTCACAAATGGCATACCTTTCTCTGGCGGGGAAAAAAAAGTAGTTGGTGAATCAGGTGATGAGCTAGATAAAGTTATTGAACACACTAGAAGCTATTAAAGAAATTAAACTGTCATGTGGGAAACCTTCTCCTGGATTAATAACTTGTTATGAAGGAAAGCTTGCTTTGTACTACTTCTGACGTTTATGTTTTTCTGCTGTCCATCTTTCTCCAGCAATGGCTAGAGGTAGATACTGGGGTGTATGGATAGATTTTATTTATTTATTTATTTTGCCTAACATAATACATCCATTCTTATAATTTTGGCATCTGCAACGTTTAAAGTCTTTCCATTTGAAATCTTGTCTTGCTTTCACCAAAATGTGATCCTTCTAATTTTTGGAAATATTTGCCCCTCAACTGAAGTAAAGAGTTTGTTTGATGGAGAGAAAAAGCTGATTTACTGTCTTAAATTGTGCCTGATACATATAGAAAGCTTAACTTTTATTAAAGACTGTTCTTTTACTAAGAGACTAGTTAAGAAATGAAACTTTTTATTATAGAAGCTGAGAATACACCTGCAATAGTAATTAATATCACGTCAGTTGAAGTAGAAATAATTTAAGATTAAGACATTTCAGGCATTGTTAATGATTTTAATTTACTGGGAATTTTTTTTACAACCATAATTGTAACTTTTTTGAGGGCAATTTTAAAGAATCTAATGATCTAAATGGTTTGCAATTCTGAGGTTTAGCATACATTACCACCTCTATTTGAAGAGCTTTTCAAAGATGTTGTCAGGTCTGTTTTGAATGTTGCTTTAGTACAAGAATAATTTCTAATCCCTATTGTTAAGAAATATCTGTTGCATTTTTAAAAGCCTTGTTAAAAATTTTAAAATAGGTTAGGAGGTCATCTAAGCTTTATTTTTATTTTTTTTACCTCCAGAGAGGTTGTAATAACCTCTAACCCAGCTGAAGAGACTAATGAATTAAAAGTATAACAGCTGAATGTTCCATGTGGGTGGATGCCTGGTGCTTGTGCTGGTGGTAATCCCTGCAGGGACTAATTTATTTCAAAAGAGGCAGCTAGCTAAGGGAACTGATTGCAACTGGAATTTATTTCAAGAACTCGCTTTTGCTTCACTTTAATGTATCATATCAAATGATAAAATGGAGTTTGAGAAGTATTAACAGGACATTATCAACAATCATACTGCTCGCACAGACAGAGCTTTCCTGTTGGCAAACTGCTGTAGTATTTGCAACATGAGGTATAAGACAACCTTAAAGCCAACTGTACTAAATTTATTGATGAGTATTTACTGAGTAAATTGAGGTCTTTTGCTTCAATATGAGTTGGTGTAACTGATCTTCACTTGGGCTCAATGTACTTGAGCGCTGCTGCTTTGTCAGGAGGACAGGCTGTGGAGGTGGAGGCTGTGTTCTCATGATGAGTTTGATGTGCTATCAAAATCCATCTCAACTTGGCTGTCAGCGAGCATTTTAAACCTGGCCCTGAGATTCAGTTGTCCTCACACTGCGTGAGATGCGAGCCAGTGTTACCTCTGCCCTTCGGATGGTGTACCTGGAAAGGACCAGTCCCATGAACGTATGCATTTTTAGGCCCCAAACCAACACAATTTAACTTGCAAAGAGGAGTTGTGCAGCCTGTTTTAAAATAAAAATTCACATGTTCATGACAAATGTCCTCTCTTGAGGAGATATCATCAGTACCTCTGCATTTGGAGCTACATTAGATGTAGACCAGGGTATCTGAGGGGGTCTCATCAGTACTGACTGGTGTGGGAGATACGGCAGGTCACAGGAGGGAACTCCTGAAATGAAAGATTTCAGCCTGTGTGAAGCATATACACTCACCCTGAACATGAAGAAAAATAGTTTTAATTAAAAAAATTAAACTTTTTTCTATATAAGCTTCAATTTGTCAAGGATATTTCTATTCCAATTCAGGTTTTCAAGCCCTGCCACCTTGGATACATGTATTAGCTCTTCCAAGGCAGCAGAGTGAACCCTTAGGGTTGAAGGCAGCTGGCGTGGAAAGGTGACATATTTCTTTTTCTCTAATAATATGGCAGTGCAGCATTTCTTAATATATACTGGAAAAGATTAATATCTGCTATAGAATACGACAGTAGTAGCTGGAATTGTTCACTCTTCTGCTCCTTTCCTTCTCAATATACGGGGGAGAACCTGATCTAGAGGGGTTATATTTTATCTGTGGATTCCTCTTCTTTTTTTCAGAAATAAGTGACAGCAGTTGATGATTGTATGAGGTAAACATTTAGGATCATTGTTGGATTATTGAGGGAAGTGTTTTATGGAGATAATTTCACATATGTCAAATTCTCTGTGGCCCTTGTGGGCCCTGTGGGCAGGCTGGAAGGCCCTTTCATAAAATGTCAGTGACTTTGAAATATTAAAACCTAGGAAATATGAGTTACTGCCTTTCAAGTATTGTGATGGTCATTTATTTACAAAAGATGAAAATGGGTATAAAAGGGGAACACTTTCATATGACAGCATCCAAAGATATAATTTGTCTAAACGTCAGTGCTGAGCAGAGGCTGCTCTCTACCCTTTCCGTAGGGTAAAGCAGTGCAATGGGCTGGTCGGGATGCTGGGGAGGGGGGCACAGGTCCTGCTCCGCTTACTGTGAGTGTGGGGTCACACAGAGCTCCAGCTCGGCAGGAACCCTGTGTCTTCAGGGGTGAGGTTTTTGTGGGGGACAAAAGCTTGAAGCAGATGTCTATGTATGTACAAGCTGTGCTGTGGCACAGAGGCACGCAGGCCTTTGAAATTGGGGTAGAACAAGAGCAAAAGCCTTTAAGGCATCTGTAATTACCCTAGAATTATAGAGCGGTTTTGGTTGGAAGACACCTTTAATAGTCATCTAGTCTAATCCACCTGCCATGAGCAGGGGCATCTTCAACTAGATTAGGTTGCTCAGAGCCCCATCCAACCCGACCTTGAATGTTTCCAGGGATAGGGCATCTACCACCTCTCTGGGCAACCTGGGCCAGTGTTTCACCACCCTCATTGAAAAGCTTTCTTCCTTATGTCTAGTTAAACCTACCCTCTTTCAGTTTAAAGCCATTACCCCTTTTCCTACCATAACAGGCCCTGCTAAAAAGTTTGTCCTCGTCTTTCTTATGGCCCCTTTTTAGTACTGAAAAGTCACAATAAGGTCTCCTCAGAGCCTTCTGTTCTCCAGGCTGAACAGACCCAAATCTCTTAGCCTGTTCTTGTAGGAGAGGTGCTCCAGCCCGTTGATCATGTTTGTGGCCCTCCTCTGGATCCACTCTAGCAGGTCCATGTCATTCCTGTGCTGAGGACTCCAGAGCTGGACACAGCACTCCAGGTGGGGTCTCACCAGAGCAGAGTAGAGGTGGGGAATCACCTTCCTCCACCTGTTGGCCACACTTTATTTTGATGCAGTCCAGGATGCGGTTGGCTTTCTGAGCTGTGAGCACTCATTACTGGCTCATCTCATCAAGAGATGAAAACAACTTCTCTGGTTTTCTTACGCTGGCCCTTTTCCCAAAGCGAGACTGGAAAAGCGTTGCTGACTGGATCCTCTTTCTGAGGTTAATTTTTGATGCTGGTAGAAATGAAACATGCAACTATTGTAGCCTCTCCAGTGTGGAAAGCCAGTGGAGAGCAAAGCCTCTCCTAAGCCATGGGGATGATCACTTTGGGCAGGTTGGTTGTTTTGTGTGTTGTCGCTCTTTGCAGATACTAAATTTTCAAATTTTAGACCTTCCCTTCATATTTTCACAATCTGTTTCTTAACAACTGAAAAAGCTGTTTTTATAAAATACATGTACCCCTTTCCTGCATGTATCTTGTGCTGCTGGTTTTTAAATGCTGAGTACAAAACTACTGGCTTTCCCTGTCCCTTGCAATGCTGTGATTAACAATTGGGTGAAATATCCACACTTGGAACATAATATAATTTCATCCTAAACCAAACCATTTCTCTCCTGTTTTATTGAATTTCTAGGGCAGCTGTTCTGGTGAGACTCCTTCTTACTGTGCTAATAGCACAAATATCTGCTTCCAAGAGTTGTTGCCCCATATTCTCACGTAATATTAGTTGGCAGGCGATAACTACTGTAGCTATCTTGTGGGGGCTGTGGTGACAAAGATAAACCTCAGGCTAATTTTCTGAACAAAATCAGTCAGCTTGAGCAAGTCGTCTTGTTTAAAAATTAGATGACGATGATTGTAGCTGTAACATTTTAAATTATGCAGTAAATAAAGAGCTGGATGCTTCCTCATGTAGTTAGCTCTTAATTGTCATCTTCAGTGGCAGTGATGGGATATGCTGATGTTCATGATGGATATAGAGGTTGTTCAAAAATTTCTTTGGGCGACAGTCTGGAAAATCTACATTTGCTTACGTTGTGGAGAATAACATCTGTTTTTCTCTGCCTTTCTTGACAATAGGCACCAACTATATTTTATCATGACATAAATTTCCCAGGAAGACAGTAGGTATTGATCCATAAATTACAAGCATCTTTTTGAGTACGTGTGTCTTCAAAATAAAAGGTTTTCTATTTTAAAAATAAGAAGGTGCTCTTGGAGGAAGACAGCAGCCAGGTAGACAGGATCCACCATAGCCAGATGAGAGGCTTTGAGCTGTTCTCACTGCACTTGTTGACCAGTGCCCACGTGGTTTAAATTAGCAATTATGTGTGCTTCTTGGTATTTGTGCACTGTTGAATGAATGTGCAAGAGGGTCCAGGACACCTTTCTCCTCTGTACTGCTGAGGTGGGCTCCGGAAAGCAGGGAGATGTGTCCACCAGTAGGTCAATAGCAGAGGTTGTTGGCCAACCCAGAGTAACTATCTCAGTGAGTAAACCACAATTCAGACCTTAAACTTTGTTCTAGTGATGCCACCTACCTTTGAGGAAAGCATAGAGGTGCCTGATTGGAATTGTTGTGTTGGAAGTGAAGGTAAAACCCGTATGTTTGATACGATAAATATTCTTCCTGTACTTATGACTTCCAGTGAAGTCAGTGACCAGTGATCGTTCTGTGGAGCTTTGTTCCTGCAAAGGACATATCTATATGATGGATATGACATATCCATCATACTGCATACTAACATACCGGACTAATCCCTCAAATCATGACCTCAAAATGTTGTTGCTGTTGCAGGAGGAGCAAGTACAAGCAGGAATGTCCAGACTATGTCTTTTATGCTAGAGCAAGCCTGGGGCTACTGCTTCTGAAATGCCACGCGTGGGCTTGGTTTCTGTCTAGGCACAATAGAGAGAATTCAGCTGATGATACCACCTGAAACAGATACAACCTGCTGTATATGTGCATCTCAGTGCTGTGTACTTGCAAACAGGGAGAGGGAAAATGTTTTTTTTATTTTAATGCGGTGAGACTTTAGTAAAGATGGTGATATATGAATCAAGGGAAAATCCCACAGAAGTCAAACAAGCATGATTCTGTTCAAACTGGAGAATAGTCTGCTGTTAAAATACAGCTCACTTTCATGAGGCTAAGGTGTGTGGAGCAGACAGTGAATACCTGGTCCTGCAAGCACCATGGATTTACCCAGTGCAACTAAAACTTTATCTTGTGGATCATCCTGGAAGGCAAAAGGTGGGAATCCTATTATTTTGCAGTTTAATTTGAAATGGATCCAAAGTAGTTATATGAGGAGGGACAGACTGCTCAGATACAGCCCTGAACCTGGGCTGCTGACTAGCTACTCGTGACTGATCTCCAACTAGAGCTTCTCTAGGGCTTGTCCAAAGCTTCTCCAAAATAGGAATATTTCTGGACTGGTGTCTAAGTGGAACCAAAATTTCATTGTGCAGGTTTGTAACCCCAAAGGAGAACATGACTCCCAGGATGGAAATGCTGAGAAACGCGGGAGAGGCAGATCGAAGTCTGTTCAGATTCACTGAAATCCTAATTCACTCTTCCCATCTCTAAGGGCTTTTGAATAGGGAAAATTACCTTCTCTGTGGCTGAGGGACATTACTTAAGACCTCAGTGTTCAGACCTCACACATTGGCTTTGCTGTGAACCAGTCAGAGTTCCAAAGCCCAGCTGCTCCCAGTGAAAGCAATCAGAAAACCCTGGGAGAAAGTGTTTAGAGCTAAAAGCAGAAATACTGTGTAGGGCTGCGTCAAAAAATATCCTGTACCCTTAGCTATAATTGTGTGGCAACTCTGGACTGCGGGCTGTCATAACTAGGGCATTTTGCAACGTAATTTTGTCAGGAAACATAGTTTGCAGCAAATAAGTCACCAACTTTTGGGTCCTAATATACGTAATTTAATCCTATTAAATTTGTTTTCCTCATTTACAGCAGCACCAGCAGCAAGCAAAACAGTGATTCTGCGCCGTTGAAGTTTCCCAGGTGCAGTCTGTGCCACAGACTACACAGACACCGCCGTTAAGGCTCCCTGAGAGACTGCTCTGAGCAGCAGAAAATGTGCTGTATTTTCCGGATGTCCTCATAAGGTTGAATGTGAAATTAGACTTACTGTCTCAAAGCAAAGCATGCGTATAACGAGCCAATAAATAATAGACATGAGATGTGAGACTGACTCTTGAGAAACACATATCATTTGCTTTTCCCCACTTTTGCGTTTAATACTATAGAATACTAGTTCTGCTGGTGCCTTCCTCTGGGCTGATCACAGATTAGGTATTGAATGAAAACGAACATAAGATGTTTCTTAGTTTCTATCACCTAGAGGGTTCCTTCCTGAGAAGTCTTGACTTGTGTTTTCGCTTCAGTAACTCCTTCTGTGTATGGTCTATAGTGCACACTACAGTACAATGCAAATGAAATTCTGTGCTACCTAGAATATATGTTTTTCCCTTAAACTTTTTTTAATCAACCAGGTAATTTTCCTTCCAAGGGTGAAGTCCCTGCAGTCAAACTTGTCTTAAAAACTCCCAGCCTGTCTGAAAGGCTTTTTTATTATTATTATTTCTTTTTACTCTTGCAGGCTGTTAGAAGGCTCTGAAATATTTTTGAAAGACTTTGAACTTGAAATCAAACCTGCAATTTTATTTTTTTCTAACTTTTTTTTTTAATTGGCCCCACTGTAATGGTCAGTGAATAGGACAGTGTCTGCGTGTCGTTAAGTGGGAGAGTTCTAAGCTTCATTTTGGAGGTGGTTTCATTTCAGTAGTGTTGCAGCTTCCACGGGGTTCCCTTTTTGATCTGTGCCTGAATTTAAGCTTGCCTGATGCACCATTGTTAATAACTAGAGGGGAGGCAATCCCATACAGGTAGGTCAGGAAAGTATTTTTAGCTGTGAACTGTTTCTTTTGCTGCCGTTCAGAGGCACGCTTGCTGTGGATTGACTTCTCCATCGGCGTGTGTGATGGCTCCAAATGTCTGAAAAGAATTTGGTTTGACTCTCTGAAAGGGGACAATGCCAGCCCTAGCCCTCTTCCTTGAGGTATAATATAGGAGGGTTTTGTTGTGGCAAACTCTTTCACTTTTAAAAGATGCCAGAAATTATCTGAAAGTACAAAATGGCAGAAGAAGAGGGTTTTATCTTGAGATGAAGCAATCTGGGCTACCAATGCACTTGTAACCATCACTTCTAATATCCTCGGTCCAATAACCTGAGACTTACTGAAAATACCTGCTAGTCCTGGGATGGGCTTTGAGAGAGAGACTGCTTTATATCAGTTGTGAGGCAAAGCTAATTTTGAGCATCTTGCTTGATTAAAATTACAAAAGCAATGGCACTGAAGAGGTACCAGTTTTGCTACAGCATTTATTTTCCCTGTTGCATCTGCTTGCACAGTGTAACACCCGCTCCCGTGGTACTGCTTAGTGTAACCGCTTTCTTAATAATAGAGCTTGGTGAAGGAGGTTCAGAGGAGTGACTATGGTAAGTGCTCCTCAACTTTTCATGTAGGATCGTGAGCTGAGAAGGCTTCCACTTGGAGAGGTCAGCCAGGCTGCATGCATTTCCCTCCTAGAACTGCCATCCTTGCTGGAATAAGAGTCTTTGAGTACGGAGGAAAAAAACCCAGCACTTCTATGATGAGAGCGAATTGCTTAATTTCTGTAGAGATCTAAGCATCCAAGAAAAAGAGAAATAATCTCAGGTACTCACAGAAGCACAGCAGTAGTGTAGGGCACCCAGTCTGTCCCAGTCCCTACTCTTGGGCAGCATCCCCTCTCTGCTGCTTTTTAGATCAGTAGAAAGAGGATTCAGCGTTGGCACTGAGAGCGAGCATCATTGTTTGCATCGCTCCTGTGCTGCGGGTTGTGCCACAGCATAGATGCCAACCCCAAAGCCAGGAAGCACAGGGGTGAGAAGCCTTCCCACCACAAACATGGATCCATGCTCTAACAATGCATGGAAGATAGATCCTGAATGCTGCGTATCAAGCATCAGGTGGCTATTGTTTTTGGGTTTTTTTTTGGTTTTGGTGGGGGTGTGTGTGTGCAAAAACATGTCCAAATGATTTGGAGATGGGGAAAAATAATGAAAAAAAAAATTCTTGGGTAATCCACAAACAGTAAAAATTTCACCCATTTCTTCTTGTTTGTCAGCTCAAACAAGTTTCTGCAACCTGGAATAATACACTAGTAAATGGTGCCATCTAGATTTCCCAGTTCTGGGACTTGTTATTTGTTTGGATACAGTTCACTTATTGTTTGCAGTTGTGTCAGTAGCTCTGGATAAATGATAAATAAGAATTTAAAGTTTCCATATTCATACGAGCGCTGTCTAATGTGCCCCCTCTACAGGGTGCACAGGAAGTGTGCATAATGAAAGCATCCATGAATAAGCTGTGCTTTGAAACCAGAGATATTTTGGAGATGTGCATTTGTTTTCATACTAAAAGGCATATTTTTGGACTAAACGCTGAAAAGGTTTATACTGACATCAACCTTTTGATTCCTTCAGTCCATATCATTAAAATAAAACATTATTTAGGACAAATGGGCATGGAAGTTACAGATATTAGCATTCCACTATCGATCTTATTGCAAATATGTCCTTACCAGTTTACAGACAGAAAACAGGAGCCTCAGCCAGTGCATGCCTCTGCAGACTTCAGTTTGAATTGTACTGACACTTTCCATAAACCTGGTTTGAAGGAAAAAAAATAAAATAGTGGATTCTCTTCCCCACATCAAACATGATGTCTGTTGCTTTTGGACTGCTATCCAGTTCTGAGGAGTTTTTTTAGGTGCAGGGGAGCTTCAATGTTTATATAATGGAAATCCTCCACAGCAGTGCTATGGATGATACTCCTACTATTTCTAAAATAGATTTTCTTTGTCTGAAAGAAATGAGAACAAGTGGATGTATTGCTTATATATATCTGTGGAGAGGTGCAAACAAAAGATGTAATCTATGACTGATTTCGTTTAAAGAGTTTTACAGTCTTTTAAAAAAATAATCTACTTTTGCATTGTTAAAATAAAAAATAGAACATAAATAGAACTTATTTTTTTCAAACCACTATAGCTTAGGAATAGTGAACCTTGCCAAAACTCTTAGTTCATTATGATTGTGTTATATATATGGGTCTGCGTGCAATTTTTCTAAGTATGAGAAATATGCTTCTGTTTTATGTCTGGTTTTTGTCAGCTGTTTTTCACCATTGTAAGTGCTCACTGGGAATATATTTCAAAGTCTCCAGCAGATACATTTCCTGAAAGGACTTTGCTTTGTGTAGCAGTTGCTTCCATACATAAGGCAATCACAGAACAAAAATACATGTGATTTCTCCAGTTCTTTCCATGCAATTTGTTTAGTATTTGCTTAATCCTCACATAGTGCGTTTTAGTGATTATACTTAAAGATTGCCATGAACGTTCTGAAAGGGGAAAAATCTTTGCAAAACCATAAAAAAAAAGGCAAAAGCAACAACCATTATAAAAAGTCTCCTCTTTTTCCCATTTAATAATGTATTTTTATTCTGTGTATGAAAGTAAACCTGTGAAAGGAAAATAGGTACCTAATACTTTTTGGAATTTGCTCCAAAACACGCATCTATTGGAAACTTGCAAGGGGAAATCAAAGGGGTAAGCCTTTGAGCACCTTATACTTCTATAATTTTAAAGGAGATTAATGCATTTTCTATTGATAAACATGAAGATCTATAAAGTGGGTAAAGTTCTACTTTACTGAAGAAGAGAAAACAAGCCAAGTGAGAGAAAAAGAATTACTGGGATAGGTTTGGTATGGACATGTAGTAAATATTTTGAGTGCTTTGTAAGGTAGCAATGGCTTTAACCAGGAGGGCAGGTGAAATGCCACAGTATGATCGAAACTCCCATCACCTGCTACTGTAAAATAGTGGCAACACTTGCAGTTCCAGATGTAAAATACAGATGTGGGAATGTCTTATCTGTTGCCTGTCAAGCCTTCTGACTTGAATATGGGAATTCTCAAGCATTCTTGAAACCCTGCAGTTCCAAAAGAACATGAACGGAGCAGCAGTGCAGTTGCACCTAAGGTGGCCAGTTTTAGCCTGATGAGGATAATTAGTGTTTGACAAGAGTGTGTGGTCATGAATGATTCTATGATGCTGTGAACAGAAACTAGAACAGCCTTGAAGTAAATCTTTGGGAGAAAAACTTGGAACTCCGTGGATGTTTGGATGTGAAATTGGAGCCCAAATTGGTGTATCTCTGCTTCTGGTGATTTTGGGTATAAGCACCCAGAAGCCTTTTTAACAGGATTGAAAGTGAAAACTAGGATCAAAGCTAAGTGTGAGGGTTTTATGACCCAGTGTGTACCTTTTCTCTTCTGTCATGTAATTATATTGTGATTTTTCATGATTCATCTAGCATCAGTATAGATAAACATGATTTAAGACTTTTGAGCACTTCCCTGAAGTGAAAGAAAAAAAAGAGGAGAAAGTCTAGCAAACAGTAAAAAAAAAAAAGATTAAAACTCAATGTTTTTTGCACTTGTATATAAGATAATATAAAAACAATGATAAAGTACTTCTCCAAGATATTCTATTTTGAATTAATTCCAAGGCCTTTGGGTTAAAAAAAAAATAAAAAAAAAGGAAACAAACTGAAAACAGGCAGATAGATCTGAAAGCAGCAAGCTATAGAACTTATTAACTGAACATTTTATCTCCTGGAGGGGGATAATGTATTTCAAGAAAGGAGATACTGAGTGAGCAAGAAGCATTTCAAATTGCTTGGCTGATGGAGCAAAGGTGGGCTGGAGACAATAACCAGAGGTAGTCAGCAGTGCTTTCCGTAGGGCTCTAGAGCAGGTAGAGGAGAGAGGTCAGGAAATTGGCTTATGGATAAGGCTTGCAATAAAGCCTTTGAGCTGCTCAGAAATTTAATTGCACAACTATTGATTCTGAAGGTGGTTGACTCTGAAGGTGGTGTAAAACTTTGGAAGGAATACATTTTTTGGAGGCAGAGAGGTGTCTTCTATGCAATATGCTGGAGAGTGACACATTGTGTTTTGGCCCTAACCTTAGTTAAATGAGCCCACTGTGAGAGACAGTGCTGAAGCTGTGGCTGTCTGGGGTTTTCAGCTTCAGATGTCATTATATTTGACATTGTCATGCACGTTTTTGAGGAACAGCACAAGAGTGAATTTTGCCTTCGGGAGGGCTGACTTTGAGTAAATATGAAATGCCCTAGGGATCCTTCATTGGAATTCAGTAATGTGTTGGAAGTAAACAAAGAAATGAAGCTAGTGTTAAAAATAGGGCAATAGGTAGATCTGAAAGAACGTTAATACATCTTCTTTAAACAGGGAAAACACAATAATATCTAATTGGCAAAAATCTGAAATGGAGTAGTCAGAGTATACATAGCTAAAGATTTGACCATGTGATGTTTTTAACCTCCCTGTCCCCTCCCAAAGAAAGAACCAAAAAAGACTCCAAACAGCAACAGGCAAAATAGGACATTAAAAAAAAAAATCAGTCTGGTAAATAAGACATTATAATAAAATGCAAAGGAAGTAGACAGTGTACAGATCAATGAATATGTCTGTGTTGGATGGTACTCTAAGCCTTAGCTAATATAACTCCATCTCCACACCTGAAGAATCTGGATCATTGTTTATGGGACTGTTGGTTAATGTGAAGAAAAGGATATTTCTGCCAGCATATCTGCAGAAGATTGAAGTAATGCATGATTGACTGTAATGTCAATTTGAAAACAAGCATTTTAGAAAAGGTAGATTTCTTTAAGCAGTCTTTGCTTTCTGCCTTTTTATGAAGCAAGTGCAGCAGAAATCTGTTTTGGATAGCCAAAGAGAAGCAAAAGTGATTGGTTATATGACAGCTCCATGTCCCAAAGCAACTTTCCAAGTTCAGAAAATGCAGATCCTTATTTTCTTTAAACGCTTTGTGAAAATTGAGTAACGCTCTGAATGGGCTGATTCCAGGAATGCTCATATAGCACATCAGAGAGCTGGGTTGTCAAAATGTGTACAAACCCACCTTTTTTCCTTACGAGTTCATGAGATTGAAGCCAATCAGTCTAAATTGCTCAACCTTAATTGCTCCCTGTTTTTTTTTTTTTTAATTATACTTGAAAAGCAATTAGGTTCTCAGGAAGCTGATAGTGTGTAATGTTATCTGGGAGCTATAGAAAGCTGAAAATTGCTCTGTCAAACTGTTGTAGAATACTCAGCAAATATATTTGTCTTCCTTTGGACCCTTTTGAGCCCGGGGGAGAAATAACCTGGGAAGGAAGGAAGGAATCAACTGACGGGATATTTGAAGGCTGTTCCAGATACAGTATAGTGGTGAGCTGATTTTTAGGAGTTTCTGGGAAGGGCAATGGGGATGATCAAAGTTATGTTTGTGAACAAGGAATGATCCTGTAGGTTGTGACTCTTGCTTGGACAAGAGAGAACCAAGGCAGAAGTTACTGAAGTTTATAAAAATCAGTGACCTGGAAGAAGATAGATTGTGGTTGCTTGTGGCTCACAGAATGATATGGAGTTGGAAGGGACCTCTGGAGATCATCTAGTCCAACCCCCCTGCCAGAGCACGTCCACCTAGAGCAGGTTGCACAGGAACGTGTCCAGGCAGGTTTTGAACGTCTCCAGAGAAGAATGTCTCCACCTCTCTGGGCAGCCTGTTCCATTGCTCTGCCACCCTCAAAGTAAAGTTCTTCCTCATGTTTAGATGGAACTTCCATCTAACTTCCATGTACAAGTTTGTGCCTGTTACCTCTTGTCCTGTCCCTGGGCACCACTGAAAAAAAGACTGGCCCCATCCTCCTGACACCCACTCTTTAAGTGTTTATAGAGGTTGATCAGATGCCCCCTTGGTCTTCGCCAGACTAAAAAGACCCTCAGCCTTTCAAGTACCTCTTCCACTGTAAGAACTAAAGGGTGTTAAATAGTCATAGATTCAGAGAAGATGCTTCTGCGTGCCACATGTACCGGGGCTGGGAAACCCCAGCCATAGGATGCTGGTGTGTCACTGCTATGTGCTTGTCTCTTCTGTAGAAAATACTGCTTCCAGATGACTTACCACATATAGATCTCATAGATTTTTCAAATATATTAAGGAATTTGCATATGTGATTTACTACCAAGAATAATTCTGAAGGCAAGTTGGGTGTATTGGCCTACAGATTTTTTGAAATTTCTAAAAAGCTTGTCTTCATCAGAAAAAGGTGAATAGCTAATCTGATATTTTTTTTAATTTCCATGTCCCCCACCCCCTGAGGTTAATGAATCAAAGGAGCGGGTATGTTTGGGGAAGAAGGAAGGAAAAATTATTTCACTTAAAAATTCAAGGGCCTACCCAAGCAAAAGTTTTCCTGACTGGCTGCTACATTTGCATAGTGGATTTTGGGTTTAAGTAGTCTTTTCTAAAGAGGACAGATCTCCTTAAAATGCCCCTGAGTGGTTTAATGTGTGAAAAGACACTGTAGGATAAACAGGGTTATTGAAATGTTTTGCTCAGTTGAGACCTGATTTAGGACATTTTAAATAGATGGCATGACAAATTGTCATCAGATCTGGAGAAAAGAATTGTCTGTCTCTTATCCATAGTAACATATTTGTTATGCAAAAAGTATGTAGGAATTCCTACAATATACACAGCATTGGAAGCCCACTTGTTATAACGAGTCAGATTGTAATCTGAACTCCGGGATGTGAACACCACACATAACCCAGAACTGTTAGTTTTGCCAAATAAACTTTTGCCTGTTGTTGGAGGATTTTTCCTTGCTGGTATGATATAAATCAACACCAGTGATGTTTGACTATGCTAAAATGCCTGGTCACAGTAAATACCAAGAAATGTACCTTTCTTTGGGTGGTTGGAATGACCTGATTCTTTAAGTGAATGGAAGACGAAGGTGCAGCCGCATTTGTAACACTGAGGCTGGGAGCAACAAACACAGGGAATATTAAATGGGACCACATTTAGTCTCTAAGACTTTTTTGTGTGTGTGCGTTCAGTGATGACCTCTATTAGATACCATGTAGATTAAACAAAACCTAAAAAAACCCAACCCAAAAAAGCAAGGATAGTGGGATAAATCCTTACTGATGTAAACTGGCAGAGATCCACTGACAGCGGTGGGGCTGACAGCTTGTATCAGCTCTGTGAATATTGGGTCATATCCAAGGCTTCAAAGGCAGGGTTGAGCCTATTATGATTTTTTTTTTGTTACAGGAACATGTAAATTTGGCTTGAAAAAGTAGGGCAGTATAGTTGCTACTGTTTTTAAATGTTAAAGATCAGCTTTTATATATGAACTTGGTATGGAAAACTCCTTTGTTAACTGCTGGTGGAAACGAGCTGTCTAATGCAATTAACCTGAATGATGGAATCTTTGCAACTAATTAATAATTTTACTGACATTATGAAAACTTATGAGCAGACTTTTTGTTGCGGTGCATTTATGTGTTCATTTATTGATCCCACTGAGGAGTCTAGTAGATCTCCAACACGTGGATTCTGTTATGGTCAATAAAATGATTTGTGTCCTGTGTGTGAGTGAAGGGGCCTTCAGGATGGATGAGGGGGACTCTTTATCAGGGAGTGTAGCAACAGGATGAGGAGTAATGGTTTTAAACTGAAAGAGGGGAGATTTAGATTAGATCTTAGGAAGAAATTCTTTGCTGTGAGGGTGGTGAGGCACTGGAAGAGGTTGCCCAGAGAAGCTGTGGCTGCCCCATCCCTGGAGGGGTTCAAGGCCAGGCTGGATGGGGCTTTGAGCAACCTGGTCTGGTGGGAGGTGTCCCTGCCCAGGGCAGGGGAGTGGAACTCGATGATCTTTAAGGTCCCTTCCAACCCAAACCATTCTGTGATTCTAAGAGCAGGAGATTTGAAGTTGGACTTCCTGGGGAAGGGAGGGGGCAGGAGAAGAGACAGAGGAGTTAGATTTGCTTGTATAGTCCCTCAGGGGGACTTTCAGAATTAACTTTCCAGTTGCACTTTGGCTTCTCTCGTGCTTGTCCACTTCAAATGCTTCATAGCATCTTCCTGCTGAGGTCAGTGGTTTGGCTTACAGTATATGCAATAAGTGGCTAATTAGAAGGTTCCTATGTCTGCCTCATGTACAATTGCCTCATTGCCACAAATTTTACACATTGCTTGTGATTTCAGAGATGCACTTAGTGAGACAAATGGAGGCAGGGATCACAGGTATGCAAGTCAAGATTTAATTTTACAAGCACAAATTTAAAAAGCCTCTTGCTCAGTCTCTTGATTGTTTCTTGTACAGGCAGTGCTTCGTAATCAATATCTTGTTTTTATGATACACTTGGTAGAAAATTGGTAAAGGAACTGTTTCCATCCATCTGAGTCTTCATCTGTACAGTTTTCTGCCTGGAAGTAGGCCTGTTGTGTTTTGAAATCATCTTCTCCTTTCTTCTCCCTACAGATGCATTTTAGAGCAATTTCCTCTTGTACCTTTAATAAAGTACCCAAGCAATGAAAGAGGCTTTGTTCATACATCTTTTTCAAGCGAAATGTATTTAACTACTGACACTTTAGATTAAGGATAAAGTCCAAACAGAGTCACAAATTAAGATCTGATTGGAAGTCTTGGAGTCTACAAAACCAGGTTAAATGAAAGTTGAAGAGGTTCTGATCTTACATTATTTTATAATGACTTAGATTAGTTTCCTCAGCTCAACAGTTCTTGTTACATAGGAAGGAATACCCAGTTATACCCAAGAAGGTAATTGCTATTGCAGTAAGCCAATTACCTGCAAACTTTTGGAACAATGAACTGTTAAATAAGGAATGTAGTAGAAGTGGGTTGTTACAGAGCTGGGCTTTCGTTCCCATATTAGCCCAATGGCATTGAAAGGATTGCACTGAAAGAAGATTGAAAAGTTTTTCCAGATGTTCAGCTAAAATACTGCAGTAGTGTAGAAGAGCTTCAACATATAGATGTTTATAGACCCCAGGTCTGATGGTACTTCTGTATTGACAATGTTTGCCTGCTTTCTGTCCTTCTCTGTGTTTTCATGGCTTTTAGAAGAGGAGGAAGGGAATAAATAAATCACAGAACAGCATTGATGAGCAAGAGACAAATATTTAGTATAAGTATGTGCACAGTTAAAGGATATGTAAGTGACAAATACATGTTTCATTGCCCCTCAGTCACAGTATATAGTTCATTGCTCTCCTCTTAAAGCCACTTGTTGCCTGTTGGTAGGAGTTCCAATGTGGTCCTGAGTTAATGACTGTTTCCCTTTGGCGGGAATAGCCAATGGTTGTTGCCTTGAAAACTGGGGAGTTGTTGGCTTCAGTCCTCGTGACAAGGAAAGTTTAGGTGTTCACTTTCTCCTTTTCCTCCTGAAGCTCCCTGGTTCCCTGCCCCTTAGACTAAGCAAGGCTTTTTTGTATTTTCTAGTGATGATCTACTGAAGCCATCCCTCCACCATCTGCACGTCAAGCCTGCTGCTCAGCTCTGCATTTATTTTTCTGTTGCTTTTAAACAATGCAGGAAGCCCGTTTAAGGAGCTTCTGGCTCTGAACAGTATTTATAAACTTCATTTAATTTCCTCTTGAGAGGTGGTTAAAGGTGCTCGGAACCTTTGTAGGAAAAATATCAGGTCTACACTATGATATAATATGCCAATTCCAGGAACTTCAGCATTATCTCAATAAAAAACGAGAAGTATTGAGATTAATGATGGTTTATTCACTAGTTTTTTGAACTCATGAGAGCAATTGCCATCTAAACTGTGCAGCTATTTTGATTCTGATGTAGAGGTGAAGCAGGAAAAATCGTTACTTTAAAATAAGAGGTCCAAGAAGATTATTCTTCTCATCTTCTTGTCTCATCATACATTTTTATCATCTCTCCTTCAGGCAGCCAGCTGATTTGTTTGAAATGAAAAATAGTAGTTTCCTATTCTCCTTCCAAAGTACCGTTTGACTTTTTTGGTGATATTGTAGGGAGGCCTTAGGAGAACATAGTTGAAGGTAAGAGCTGTCAGATGCGTCTCACAGGGGAGTCTTTGTAGAAAATGACAAATGTTGTGGTCTCATGGTGTGATGGCAATAATTCTTACAGTACAGGGGAGGGCGAGAGACCAGCCCAGCCTTCAGTAACTGACTCGTGTCCTTGACTCAGTGTGCTCCACACGTGGGAAGCTTGGCGGCTTCTCTCAACACACGTCTCATCGGTGATTTCAGATGGGAGGGAGGTTTGAACTGAGTTCATCCACATTGCCTGAGCTCACTTAGACCTTGATTAATATTCCAGTGTCCTAAACAGTAGCAGGTCCGTGCATAATGCAACAGCTGTCCCTGGTAGCCCTTGTACTGGTGCTGGGTGTTGAGACAGATGGTCTTATACCCTTTAAACCCAATGCCAAGCACCGAACAGTTGTGCAGACTAAAGCAGCTCTAACAACCATCTCCTTGAGGAGCCTCTGGGCTGTTTAGACTGATGGTACTTGGTGGAGCGGTACAATAGTGGAGAAAATGAATGAGAGGAGATGAAAAAAGGAGGAGGTTTCTGCAGAGGACAGAGGTCACAGAATGTGGCAGCAAAAAAAAAAAAATAATAACGGGAAAAAGAACAGTGGGGAAAGTGACTGAAAGTCACCAATGCAAAGCTGTCTGTGCCTGTCCTCCCTATGGCAGAGTAGAAATATACGTATGTGTAAGTAGATATAAGCATATGTGTATGCATGCTAGTGTATGTACTAGTAACTAAGAGACTATATTGAAAATAAAAGGCAAATATGAAGAGCAGAATTAGAAAAATATACTGAACAAATGAAAGAAGGTTCTTTAAAGACAAAAAATAGTGCATATTAAAATTATTAAATATAAAAATTAGACTGTGGGATTCTAAGAATAACTTAGAGAAGTAGACAATACAAAAGGGTGAAAAGGAGGAGTGAGTAAAGATAAAAGAAAAGAAAAAGTAGGTTACGTGGTCCATTAAAAAGATACTATAAAAAGTTTTCACAGATATTTGGATTTTAAATGGAATTAAACTGCACTAAATTACTTTGGTTTTAATGAGGAAAATTAAAACAGATTTTTACTGATATTAATATATATTCACATTTTACCTGTGATCTTTGCAGTCATCTTTCTAATGTAGCTTTTCTTCACTTGCCTGATGATGAAATGAAAGTTTTTCTCACGTTGTTCTTTCTCTGAAGTATGCCCAGTGCACAAAAGTTGGAATTCATTTAATTCGGGAAGTTCAACTAGATGGCAGCTAGTCAGAATGTTAAGAAAGCAGGTATAAAGTCAAGCTTTTTTAAGAAGATATCCTAGTTTCCTGTACTAGGCATTATTTTTTTTTAAGTGCCACGTCTTTTCAGCAGCAATTGCAATGTTTGAGATGATCTGGAATTCGCTACAGTCCATCAACTGGTCAATATTTAGAGAGCCAGTACTTCATACAGTGGTTTAGCAGCCGAGGTACCGGCACTTCCCAAAGACTCCTTACTCAGTAAGGAAATGCACAAAGCCCTAATGTGCCACCAGTTCTGCATGTAATGGGAGTGCTAATTCTCCTAGATGAGTATATTCTCTCTTATAGAAGTGAATGTTCTTACAGAAAATAGCAAGCACAGTAAGCATCTTATAGGGGCAGGTATCTTATACAGGTAAAATTCGAGGTACGTAAACCTGTATATACACAATATGTAGTCAATTGTTTCTGCATAGTTTAAGCAACTGAACTGAGAGCCAGGCTAGAAATGAAGATACTGCAAGCTAATTCTGCTTGTCTGCAATAACTGTGAGCAAACTGCACTTGGAATTCTGCCCCATCTCTGATGTCAAGAAGAAAAATCAATATTACACCTTTAGGTTACTTTTCTTTTCCTGGTTTGTGATTTAACCATGGAAGAATTTTACATAAAATTCTCAGTTTTCTATAATTTGATCATTTTACATTTGGAGCCCCCACTGAAATGCTGTGTTTTCCTTGAAAATTAGTACTTAATTGAGAGCTTTGTTGTCCCTCGTGGTTAGGTCTGGATGAAACCTGGTTCTCTAAAGCCTTTCGATTACTGTTTGCTCCCATAATCCCTTTTCGACGATGCCTTTGCAATTCTGTTGACCTTGCTTTTTGAGTCTGTCACCTTCGCCACCGCTTCTCAGAGTTTTGTTGCTGAATCATGCTGCGAGAGAGGATAAGCTTTGTGGATTTTTTTTGTTTGTTTGTTTGAATAGCTGAGAAGGAGCTGGTAGGGATCTGTTGTTATTAAGTGTGGTTTGAGTCCAAGTGCTTCATACGGTAGCCTCTGAAATCAGTAAGAAACCTCTCTCCCTCAAGCTATGAAGAGTTTTCCTCCAAAGGTCAGGTTCTGTGTGAGCCAGACTTCAAATCGATTGGGAAAGAGCTGCTGGAAGACTGCTTTGTATACATGACTCTGCTGAATTTTGGTGCTCCTTAGATATGATCTAAAACTGCGTGTACAGAGGGTTCATACACCAGCATATATCTGCAGCTATAGTGTTTACTTTATGTAGTATTTCCTTTTTATGTTCTTTTTTTTTTTCAAGCTAAGTTACTTCCCATAACTGACATAAATTAAATGCACAAAAGCTACAGTTTGGTTTTCACTCCAGCCGTTCAGTTTGAGGGTTTATATTCACATGAGCAGGAAGTAGTGACCCATCTGATGATCTGTCTCAGAGACTAAATCACAATCAGAAAGTATTTAGCGTCTGAAGAAATGATCTCTACAACCTCTTCATACTGTTTTCTTTCAACTGGATCAGCCCACAATGTGAAAGGGAAGACTGTGAGACCATATTTCTACTCTTAAGTCATATAAGAGTATTAGAAAACGATGATGTGGAGGGACAATAAAGGTAACAATAACTTTAGGAATAATTTGAGCTTCTGTTCTTTAGTTAGTAAGGCTTTTGAAGCACCATGGACAATCTTTTTGCTTTTATTGATCTTGGCTGGCTTCCAGATGGCACCCAGCTGCTCTCTCCCTCTCCCTCCACAACAGGACAGGGGCAGAAAATAAGATGGAAAAGCTTGTGGGTCAAGATAAGGTGTGGGAGACAACTTACCAATTGCTGTCGTGGGGAAAAAGAGACTCGACTCTGAGAAAGATTAATTTAATTTGTTACTAATTAAAAACAGAGAAGGATGGTGAGAAACAAAGACAAAACACTTCCCCCCCAACCTGCACTTCTTCCTAGCCTTAGCTTCACTCCTTTCCTGTTGTCTCTACCTCCTCTCCCTTACTCCAGGTAGTCCTCCACTCCTTCCTCCTCATGCTTTCCCCCGGCTCCTTGTGGTATTTTTCAAATGATTACAACCTGAAGAATTAAGATCAAGAGACAATCCTGTAACTTTAAATCCCAAAAAATACTGTTGCAACATGTCCAAGTGTGAAAAGATTTCGGTTTACTGTGTTTTGTTATAAATAGCAACAATGACGACAACAACAGTAAGAAAAGAGTGGTGCTAGCAGGAAAAGTGTGTGGGGTGGGGAGGTCTGGAAATGGAAACCCAGTGATTTTTGGAGTGTGCTTTTCCTTAATAATATTCAACTACTTTAATAGAGTCATTTATGTGATGAGTGTCTTGGTGCTAGGTTCTATTTCCAGTTCAGGGAAACTCATGCCAGTAATACTCTTTTTAGAAGATAAGCATTGTTTGTGCTTTAACGTGCTGCCCGTATGCCAGGAGGTGGAGTTTCTGATCTCTCTTAAGAACTCATGACTGAATTATCCAGTCACATCCCTGACTCTTGTCCAAAACTACCTGATAACTGCTGACTCCATATCCCTGGCCAGTCGTGCCGAATCATGCAGCCAGAGGCAGACCCTAACGCAGCCCACTCGCATTTTCCCTTCCTGAGACTCCAGCGTAACGGGGTATCAGCCCACAACAGCAACGAAGGATCTGCTGCTCATTGAAAGGAAAAACTATTCAAGAGCTGATGACCACAGTGACCCCCTGTGAAGGTGTCCACACACAGCAAGGCAAGTGGAATTCAGTCCTCGGAGCCCCTGAGCTCCTCCGTTTGTATTTTGTAAGTGTGATATTTCAGGATTTCATGGCTTCCCACTGCGGTTAATTGCCCAGTCCCCAGACAGTGCTTCCTCTGTGTGAAAGACAGCCCCTGCACATACTTATTCATGTGAGGACAGTTTTATAGAATATCTGACTGTGGGCTAGAACACCAGCTGTTGGGCTCCACTGAGGTGTGCAGCACTCATCTGTACTTAGTTTGATTACTTTTGCATTAATTTAGATTTGTTAACTCTTCAGATGCCCTACCTTATTATGTAATTGAAACTCAAGTTGCCTCATTCCTTGTCTAGTTTTCAGTCCTTGCTATGTATTTTACAACAAATGAACTTTTCTTGCTCAGGCTGTCAGTAGGTTTGGTGACTGTCTTCAAAAAAACTTAAAAGTTTAGCACATTGAGCCTCTTCTATGATAAGAAAATGCCTCGTAATTTCTATTGCTATAACCGAACAATGGCAGAAACTGTTTAGGAGGTAGAAATGATGATGTGCAATGTATTTAGGTTTCTTTAGTAGTTACACAGGAGATGGATGAACAGAAATACTCTGGAGCAGGGCTTTGAATGAAGCAATATCTTGCTTGTAATGGTGTGTGTTTGTGTGATATATTGCACACAGGTGCAGGTGTATACGGTGCCTATTGCTTAAAACTCTGTAACCTGGGAAGCGGAGGAACTTTCTTTGCCATGATTGAATTAAAGATGATCGACACATTACTCTAGATGGTTGTTCTCATTGCTGGGCTGTAGTTGATTTTTAAGAGTAAGCTATTCCTTGCAAGAACCTAATGTCTGAAGTGACTTCAACAACCACTAAAATAAGACTCCGTTGCCTAAAAGCAGTCGACTGTCTCCCATTTCTCAATGGTGAGCACAGAGGTGGTATTGTACTTTGGTTTTTGTCAGTGTTAGATTGATGGTTGGATTTGATGATCTGAAAGGTCCCTTCCAACCTAGACAATTCTATGACTCTATATTTCACTCGCTATTTGCATCACTTTAATCATAGTGAGAGGCTTACTGCAAAGGAGTCAATGCTTCTCTGAAGCCACAGTATATTCCTGCCCCTTGCAGCATGTTTCCTGTTCTGGGTCACATTGCTATTATCATTTTGACTAAGAAAGTATGCTCTAATTAAAAAATAGTAGGGTCTTGCTACGTTTTCCCATCACAATTCTGGATCCCCAGATGTATCAACACTTAGCTATGTTGAGAACTGTAGGACCATATTTGATGATCTCTGAATTTGCTTTGCTTCGTGATTATTGTGTCATATCTTACATGCCTAGTATGTGTGTGACACTTACTTTTTAAATGTACTTGGGAAAAAAGTCTTACAGTAGAGCACGGACGCACCCTGTCAATACTAAACTGTGCTTTGATTTTGCTCTTAGAGATGGAAAGCTGGAGGGAGTGAGAGAGGATACCTGCAGGGAAGCTCTAGATACCAGATGCAGGCAGTAACTTGTTGACTTTTGACCGTTGGTCCTGAATCGTGCGATGGATGGGGCCATTGGGGAAGAAGGGAGTCTCTGTCTAGGATATTGGATGGTCCCTTTAATAGGCTTGGGTAAATGAAACTAAGTTTAGGAACACAGAAGAACTCTTGGGAGCTTATTTGCTTTGATTGCTAAACCTTTTGAAGTGTGCTTATTGCTGTAAGGAAGGAAATCTGGAAAAGGTCAAGTATGAATTAGGTGAGAAATACAAAAAGGAATTGCTTGAGATGGTCATTAAATAAGACAAAAATGAGATTCAGGAATAAATGGAACAGTATCACTGTAAAGGTGAAACACCTCAGCATAAATCAGTAAAGACACTGAAACTGGAACAAGTCTATCCAAGATGCATTGATTTTCTAGAGGCCCAATTCCAATCTGATGAAATTGATATTTTGCAAGAGCCTCATATCCCAGTCTACGTGCCTCTTCGTGAAGACCTTGTAAAGACTAAAGGTCAGTCTATCTGTCTCTGTCTACTGTACTTATGGATTTCTAACATAACCATTACCATCGCACCTAGGCAGCAGGAAAAATGATCAATATTATTGTCTCTGGTGTGGGGGAGTATCTGAAGCCCTCCTAGATTAGACTCTGGTGAGTGACTGGTGCAAAGACAGCCCCAGCTCCTGGGAGCTCAAGATCTAGTGTTTCGGGCAAGGAGATAGCAACGGGTGAATAATCAGATGAGCAGGAAACAAAGGTATGGTAATGGCACCTCCTTGCAGTTGGAAAAGTATTCCATGTAGCTAACAGGTGGCTGCACACCGGGTCTCCAAAATATCAAGATGTTTGTCTGAGAAGGGACCCACCTCTTTATTCTTCATGTAATGGCATTGGGGAGTATCAGAGAAATGCTCTGGGACCTTTCTAATGCTCTGTTGCTTTGCTGCCTGCTTTGAATGTGAGAAGACTTGGAGCCCTGATGATCCTGTGTGGTTATTCACACTCCAAATTAATCCAAACGTAAATTGCAGGTGTATTTCTGCAGCTTTCATCTTATTTGTCCTCTTTTTTTAATAAAGTAAAAGGCCACTAATGTGAAGCAGGTAATTGCTCTGAAGGGGGCTCTGGGAATGTTCTCAGAGATAAAAACAGACCAGATTAATACAAACAAAAACTGCTGAGCACGTTACTCTAGGTCTTTGTAATATTTGCCTTTTAAAATGTAGTTTTGTGTGTGCAATGTTAGTATCAATATTAATATCTGCTGAGATGAACAAAACTAACAATGTAATAGAAAAAATAAATGTTAGTCTGCACAATGAAGTTTTCAGTGGGGAGTGTCAGAAAGCTGATGAAAATCTGCAAGGAATTGGCTGCGTCTGTGAATTTTAGACTGGTGTCACAGTTCTGCTCAGTCTGTCATTGTCACTTGCTTTTGTTCCTTTTTTTTTTTTTACCTCTCCATATGCGGTGGCAGTTGAATGTCCTGCAGAGAAGAACATCTTTAGTTTGTGTCTGCATGAGTGTGCGTAGTTGGTTCCAGTATTTAATTGTGTGATACGCTCAGCAAAAGGTACAATAACTATTTTTAAAATACACCTTTTTTTTCTCTAATTGCAAATAAAATATGTTGGATATATTTACTGTACACTTTTTTGATACTTGCAAATGCTTTAAAATGGAAACAGCTTTAAGAAGTTATTTACAGCGGAAGACGAGAATCATCCTCCTTTCTTTTTTGGTTTGCTTTTACACAGGAGATTCATGTTTATACACACTCAGCAATCTGGAGATGAAAGAAAATGCTGTACAGCTCTAGGGTCAGAGCCAAAAGCAAATGCTCTGTGCTCTGTCTCAGCATAGATCTCCAGTGGAAGCCCAGAGCTAAGCTACCTGGGCAGCCATGAGCGGCGTGAAGCTGGATATGGGCAGTACCTGCCCGTTTGGGATTGTGGATGTTGGTTCTGGTGACAAGTCCACCGTTGATAGCTGGTATCACACTAGCTCAGATGTGCTTGAACACGGTGCCGTCGCGCTGAATTACAGCGTAGATCTGCTTTGACGAGACAACACCTCAGCCTTGGTGCCCACAAGATATTTAGCCGAAGCGTCCCCTCGTGCTCTTGAGCTCTGGGTTGTTGCTCGGTGTCTGACAGCTCCAAGTCCCCGCGAGGTACGACGTGTCCTCAAATTGGCACACCGCTCGCAGCCATGCCTTCCCCTGCCAAGTCTCAGGAAGAAATTTTACAACTCTCTTTCTGATTCTTGTGACAGGGAAATCCACTGTCCTGCAGGGACTGGAAACCACATGTGGTCCCCGATGCCATTCTGGGAGCCTTAGACCAGGGCCCGGATACCTTTGTCTGCAACATTTACCAAGCAGAATTGTGAAAGGAGTGGCTGAGGGGATGTTCTGTCCAGTGATGAACACTTGGGATCTCAGTAGGAGCATTTTATGTTGGGAAACATGGGACCAGAAGCAGCAGCTGGTGTAAATCAGCGTTGCTCCTTTGAAGAGGAGCTGCTGCTTTATATCGGCAGCTGCATCTTGTCCTGTTTTCAAATGACAATATTATGCATAAACACAATGAGTTGTTCTCCTCAATGGTGTGGGAAGTACACATTTTGACCCTATTGACCTGCAATCTGTTAGCAGTTTTCGGCAATTACACACTTCATATAAATGATAAATGACTAGTATTACAGAGTGGATTCATTTTATACTCTTTCACCTCTTGGTAGTTATTTTCTTGCAGTAAAACTATATCCTGATTTTTGGGAAATGAATAAAAACTTTAGAGAAAAATGAGCAAAGATCACAGCAATGGCCTGGTGCAGTTGTCAGCCTCTGTGCATTGCACTTGTCTCTAGCAATAGCCTAATAAACACACCAGGGTGACTCCATCTTCCATTAATTATCTCAGGCTGAAAGGAGAGGATATCCTACCTTGTCCAGACATCTCGTGAGAGTAATTAATTTTTCTGCAAATTCCCCTAGCCAGATTTGTGGTTGATGTGAAAGCAAATCCCCCTGCATTTTCCATTCTTCAGACTCTCCGTTGTGCTTTGCATTTAGGCTGCTGTTCTTTTTTTGCTTGCTTTAATGTTGGCCCCAGGAACGTGGCCAAATCCCACCTGGCTCTTGGGCTTTTCAGGCAGCTTCCTTTGGGCAGACCCCTGCCTACCTGGCCTTCCCACCACGACACCTCCCTGCCTTTGGTGGGGCATTTCTACACATCAGCCACCAACTCTGGTTAACAACTCCTGGCTGTGAAATTCTCTTAGGCTTCCCCTTTGTGAAATATCATGGCAAGACCAGAACCTTGTCTGAGTACCAAATTTGGCCCTGGGGCTTCCTGAAATGGCTACTACTGCGGGCCTTTCTGGATTGACTCTCTGTGGCAGCGTCATGAGATGAGGCAGCAGGTTCATTGCAGTATGCTCCAAACGCTATTTTATGTTATGTTGTTTGCAGTGCTGTAGTTTGCTTCTTTACTGCCAGTTTCATCACATTCTATAAAGCTTAATTTAATTGTTCTTTAATTACCTCTTCGGATTTGCGTATAAATCTCAGGCGGAAGCTGTAAGCAGCATATATAAGGCTATGGATGTCACAAAATGTTGCTTCTCTTTCTTTTTGCGTCCCTGTCTGGGGTTACATGGGGCCAAACCTTTGCTGCTGTTGTAAAGATGCCCAGGAACAGGAGGAAGGCTTCATTCTCATAAAACTTTTGTAGGCAATTCTCTGGAAGGAACAGCATGGAGAGAAGTGCACTTTAACACCAAGTTCTCCAACCAATTTCTACCAGAGCATCTATTACATCTATTACTTCTCTTTACTTTGTTGTTTTGGCAAATTACATGAAGAGAAGAAATCTCAAGTCTACTTAACATACGAGGTATTATCTGAATGCTGTGAGGAACATGAAGGCTTCTATTTAAAGATGTCTTTTTAAATTAACTGCATATCTTACTTTGGGAATGAGACAAAGTGGAAATGGTTTTTACTGGAGTTTTTAAGCTAAGTTCTGCTTTATAAGCAGTTGCACCGAGCTCTGCATCTTTGCCCACCTTCCCAGCTCCAGAGAAGTCCTGAGATTTCTGGCGATTATGGCTTTTTTTCATAGCTTGCAAGGTGCTCTTCTCACCTCCCCCTGTGCCAGCTGAGTGTGGGAAGCTCTCACATTCACTTTAGACTTTTAACATGAATCTTTAATGTCTTAGTATATGTTAATTTAAGTGTTTTTCTCTTCAAAGACGATGCAGTTCTACTTTTCAAATAGATTTCTATTTGGAAAGCGTTTGTTATATATAGAATTGAACCCAGAGGAATATTGATCATAAGTGGAGCTGACATCAGCAGATACACATCAGCAGATACTCTGTAGATCATTGTTTACAGCTAGATTATTTTCTTCTGTTTGTTATGCTTTTATGTGGTTTTACTTCCCCCCCACTCCCCAGCCCTTGCCTTCCTGTCCAGGTTGTACTCTATATTTTGCCTTACCCAGTTGCTGCTACATTTTCCTTCTGTGACCTCTTGTAGGCACACTAGAAAGCCATTAATATTAACCTGTTGACTGAAGCTTTTAAAGCCACGATGTTCATTGGAATTCAGAAATGAGCCATATCAATTTCCCAGCTGTTATTGAATCTGAATTTACAAGAAACAAATACACTTGACCTTTTGATGAGATTTCTAAATTATTTTTGTTGAATGCCTCTGTGCAATTGTGTTTATTAGAAGGCTGTGCAAAAAAAAAGCTTGCACAGAGATTATGAAGTTGCTCCTTGGTCTTCTGAGGCTCTAGACCAAAATAGCTTCTACAAGTTAGAGTGGAATAGATCTATTTTTCTTCCTCCTTTTTCTGCATATTAGTCTTGCTTTGTTGGTGACTATAGAGAGAAGAAGAGCTCTTCTGGTGCTCTTCTCTCTGGCTCCTGCACTGGACACTTAATTTTGCTGGGGGCTGTGCCTGCAAGGCCGGTCTTCCTGGGAGAAGTGATGACATTTCAGTAACCAAACACATCTTGAAGTAATATGTGTGGATTGAAATGTTTCTTAAAATAGTCTGAGTTATATTCTGCTAACTCCTTAGATTACTTAGAAGGAATTTTGAAATATGATTTACCATTTCTACTTGTTGTCTGGCTTGTGCTTGACATCTATCCATCTTTAGCTGATGAAGGCAACCAGGCAACTTTGCCTCCATTTATAGACACTTTCTGGGCAAATTTCACTGTCGGTTTTTCACATCCCAGTGAGGTGCCGCGGCACCTGTGTGGCAAACCCAGAGCAGTTTTTGCTTACTCCAAAATATGCTTTCCCTTGTAATTACTTCTTAAAATTTTGTAAGCATCTTGTATTGGCTCTGACATTGCTCTCTTAGTTTTTCACAAAACCTTTAATTGGGGTTAACTTCTGCTTGGTGGTGTCTCTTTAAACACCACACTATGCCTAAGGAAAAGATGGGAAGACAGATGTTGTACTAACCTCCACTGATTGCTTTCTGATTGCCAGTTTAGTTGTCTTTCTTCAGCCATTTAAGATGGCCATGTGGGAAATCAACAGTGATGCTCTTTATTAAAGTACCAGAAGCGAGGTCCTTCACCTACACATATTTTTGGGGGAGGGAGAGGGATCTGAACCCAATTAGAAAATTTATGAAACTGCCAGAGCACACCATTCATGTAAAATTGCTGAGGGCTGCAAAATGAACAGAAAGCCAGACAAAATAATGCGGTTGCAAGTTCTGTATGTAAATTAACCTCAGAAGTGGAGAGGTCCACAAACTTGCTACTTTTTGGTTTTTTTCATGTAAAAGTCTCAACAGTTGTATGTTATTCCATGTAAAACAACAGACTAATTCGTGAGAAACATCTTGGAAAGTTCAGTTAGAAGTTGTTAGAATTCATTCTCAATGAATAAGTCAGGATCTGATTTGGTATCTGATGCTTCTTGTTATGTTAATAGTGAGATGTTTTTGTTTAACTTTTCATTTTCTACCGGTAGGAATCACCATGACTTAAAATTCTTCAAATTGTACCAATGTGCTTTGCAGCAGGCATGGGAAACAAGACAATGAAGTTCAGTCGTTGAGGTGACGGTGGGTTTTGGTTTTGGCTGACAAATTGTAGCGTGTTTTTCAGCTAAATGGATGGGCTACACTCGCAAAAGGAGCCAGCTAGAAAGTGAAGTTCTTTAGTTATCTGCCCAGTCAGTGCAGCAGAGGCTGCTGCTATGTCTCAGCGCTGTTGAAAACTTCTTTGGTGTATCTCCGCTCTCCTGTTGCAGTTGTGGATTTGTTTGCTATCTTTATTTTGGCCTTCCTTATTTTGGTCCCCCAAAGAAATTAAATAAAGTTTGTCACTAGCCCAGATTTTGCTATTTGGCAAAAGATGCTGCACCTTTCTCTCCCCAGTAATATTTTATGATTTGTCAGGTGTTTAGTGGGGTTGTGGATCCAGTTGTACATTATCCCTTGATTAAAAACAAGTCTTCCACACCACCTATTCCATTTCAGTCTCCAAATTTGTACCATTTAGGTAGGTAGGGTAGTAATTAACCTTTGTAGCCTGTTGTGAAATCCAGGAACAGCTTCATTTTATTCTGCTTCTTATCTGATACTGTTTTTAACAATGCCTATGCCTGTGCTATAGAAAGCTGTATGGAGCTTTCTGCATGAATGTATTTATCATCTCAGAGGGGCAAAAACTCATCTAGTTCATATTAACTGAAATATCCTGTGCGGTTCCCTGTGGTCAACAGCTGGATGATAAGACATTGAGAGTACATTAGGTAGCTTTCTAATTAAATATCTTCATTGCATCTAAAACACATAGTAGCACTTCCTGGCTAATAAAGGGAAAGCACACTGCAGTCTTATTTGTTGCAGCTACCACATTGGCACTCTGATGCCAGACCTCTTGCAGTCTGTTGTAAGAGTAGGCTACGAAAATAATGTGTTGTAAAAAGTAACACTTAGCTGTGATTTTACAAAGTGTTATCCTATTTATTTCAAGCGTCATGTCATTATCAATTCATTTACTACCTATTGTAATACCATGAATCATAATGAATGTATTTGCATAATAGGTAGTATCACATGAGCTCAATTATAATTCAGTATTAGCTAAATGTACCATGAAAACAAAATGTTTCCTGTAAAGATAGGCTGGGGTTGATATATGACCTGTCTTATACGTGGTGTATCTCAAATGCTGTCGTGAGAAATGGTTCCATTTGTGGAGTTGCTCTCAGAGGGGGCTGTTTTGCAGCCCTGAACTTCATCCCTTTCCTCTCCCATCTCCAGCCCTCCAGTTTAAATACTCTTCAGCTCTGCCAGCCTTAGAGATGAGGATATTGTACACAGCACACTCAGAAACCTCTCCTTGCTGTTTAGCTGCTTTGCCAGTGCTCTGCTGGCTCGAGTTGGGAGGCAATCTCTGCCCAAAAGACTGATTTTATTTATTGCTAAGACCTGTGCATGCTGCGCTGCGTAACTGAGCTGAGGAGCGGTTGCACGTGGGACTTGCCTCCAGAGGATTCCCTCAGCTCTGGAGAGGTTTCTTTAAAAGTCTTTGTTTCCAGACATAACTTGTTTTTAAATGAAAAGATCTCTAAGATGACACATGTTCCTTTCAGTACACGTGTTGGGAAGTATGATAGAAGTTGACTTCCAGCTGCTCAGTTATGTGCTTTGCTGGAGATACCTTCCATGTCCACACTGGTCTGTGCTCTCTACTGCCTACTCAGCATCACAGTCAGTTGTCTCTTCTTCTCCCCTGCCAGCCTTTAAACCAAGAAAGCGTCTCTTTCAAACCCAGGCACAGCCTGTTGCTATATGCTCTCCATACATCACCTAGCTTGAAGAAGGGCCTGATGTCCTTTTAGCTGAAGAGCAGTGTTATGTGCAGCCTCTGCTTTCTGCATAGCCTGGCACTGCGGGTACTGCTGCTTCTCTCCACGTTTCTAGCGAGCGATCCCAGGTGACCCACCAGCCCTTGCAGGTTACACCGCTGGGGAGGAAGCAACCTTGTGCTTGCAGCAGTTGTCAGGAGCAGTTCAGAGGCCCAGTGTTACTCCCCAAACTTTCTCTTTGCCATCTTAGAACTGCTTCTCCTACCCCCAACACTCTCTGCTGTGTCCCGTGTCTGCCTTTATTACGTGAAGATTTATACAAGCAGCAATGAAATGTGTATCTCTTGGCGTATAGAATAAGTGGTCCCTTTGAGCTTCAGTTTTATGTGGTTTGAAGCTGTGATCTTGTCAATAGTGGAGTGGTCAGAATGACCCAAATCTGAGCAAAACCTAGTTTCTGAAATAAATCTGAGCGGCTCCTCCCTCTCATTTGGTTCACTTACAAGTTCAACACATTCTGTGTGGCAGAAGCAAGACTTGCTCGTGCAGTTGCCTGAAAAGGATCGTTGTGTGAACTGTTGGGTCTATAACAGAAATGTATAATCCTGCTTCCTACTTTTTGAATGTATCCCATTTCCATACAGAATATGAAATGCTTACTCTCTGGCTAGTACAGTTGATTTTTACTTGTTGCCTGCAAATTAGATTAAGGATACTGAAATTGCAGGGGATAAAAAGAGACTTATTTCCACAAATACAGTGTAGTTACTGGTACCTCAAGGATTATTTGGCCTGATCTGCATTCAGGAGACGGCACTGCAATGGCAAAAGGCTAACACAGTTGACAACACTTAATTTGTTTGGACTCATGTCACCGTTGGCTTTACAATGTGACAGGAGAAATACATCGCAGGAATTGATGAAGTAGTGCCACATTTGTGCAATACTACAACTCTTTACAGTCGTTCAGGGGAAGCTTTCCTCCTTGATATACAAGGTAAAGCTTCTGAGTTCCATCTGTGCGCCCCAGCCAGCGTGCAATTAAAGCTGTCCTCTCTTAGTTATAATGAGGCCAGCTAGAAAGAAAATGGGCAGTGGAAACAGCTCAGTGTTTTTGCTGGATTTAGGTAAAGTTAGAGCTGTTGCAAGGGAAAAACTAAATGTACGTTACAAAGGATCCATACATTATTTACACAAGAGGCATTCTTGCCAAACAGAGAATTGGTAATCCCTTTAACTGGGACAAGTGCTGGATGTGAGAGGATGGAGTTCTCCATAGGAACCTCCAGAGGATGGAATACCTGGCAGTAGAACTGCTCTCTGGTGAGAAGAGTTATTCCAGTGTCTGTATTTTCACGAGGCCGGCTTGTCAAGGAGTAACATCCCCAAAGGAAGTGACTGTTGTGAATTTGAAAGAAAACACTTGCTCTGTAATGGAGAGATCAATTTCCATTTTCATAGTTCTCTTTGGCTTGCTGCTAACTAACAGGTGGGAATTTCTGGGCTTTGTTTCTTAATGGGAAGTTTGCAATTAAGGATTAAGAGAAAATGAAAAGCTAAAGTACCCAAGAATTTCACAGGGGATTATTGTGTGGTGTTCATAGTCAGAATATTATTTCCATTTTCAGCACGTATCTTTGAAATGCATCTTAAATGTGTTTTTGTTTTGTTCTAGTTTTGCTCTAAATAGCTTTTTATAGGACAACTGTTTATTCAGGTTGATCACAGTTCAGAGGAGCCTACTGTGTAGGACTCAAATTCACTAGATGATGGCACTTGCAGAAGGAAATGTAGTGCTGAAGGCGGTCATTCGCAGGACAAAAAGCCCTGGAACTGGAAGAGCTGTTGCTGTTGCGGTTTTTGCCACGTGACCAAACCTATTGCCGTGTTTGTACCAACTGCTGATGATTTTGTGAAGTGAATCATCCGTCACTGGTTAACGTGCAGGGATCATCAGCTCGTCCTGCGCACGTTATTAGCTGTCTGTGAGCGATGGGGTTCCTACCTCTCTGGGATGGTTGGCGCTCTCTTTTACCAGCTGCCCCCCCTGGCACTACATTTCCAGTAAAGACACAAAAAAAGCCCAGATTAGTTCACAAGCCTCTCTTCTTCCTATTATTATTATCAATTATTATTTAGTCTCTGAGAAGGGCAGAGCCTGTGGCATGCTTGAATCCTAGCTACAGTATATCATTTAAGATACCTTTCTGATGAAAACATTGATATAAATCATCTAGTCATTAAAAGAAAGAACAACAGAACTGTCCTAGGAATCAGACCCAGGGAATTAAAATCATCTTCGCGTGCCATGTGATGCTTGATGTAATTTTTACTGATCCATAAAAAGTGAAACTATGCAAAAAATGTTCCTTTATGACTGTAATTAATACTTTCTTTTTCCTCTGGAGTATCTCTTTAGTATTCTGTATTGCTGTTAAATGTTTTGAAAAGCATCCTGAAAATTATGCGATGGTGTCTTCCACCCATACTGTGGCTGCTGAGATGCTACCCTTATCTCTGCTACCTGTGGGTCAACTAAATCAATACTAGATGGCAGTTCTACTCGCCTATTTTTTTATTTTTACCTTTGGGGGGAAAAGAGAAAGACTCCTTTTACTCTGGCAGCTGTATCCTCAACTTAAAATTGCTATGGGTTGCTTTCCTTTGGTGTTGTAACAGTGTTGCATGCGTTCCCAAATAAGAACCTACACGTCATCATTTGGCATAAGCCTTGAAATGGGACAAAGCAAAAACTGTAACAAGTGACTGTGTTTTTGAGGTAGGTCCCTGCACTGCAGGTGATCATCTGTGCTTTCATACAGTGTGCATTGTATGTTCTAGTTCTGGCAAAAGAAGGTTCATTTTGCACGTATCACTTAAAGCAAAGAGAAGCTGGTGATTTTTTGTTTTGTACAGATTTTCCACCTGCTTCTAGATTGGATATTTCTACTAAGATCATCCTTCCTTAATTTTCCCTACTGTGGTACATCATTCATAAACAACCTGAGATAAAGACTGAAATTGGGTATCTCTCCAAAATCATTTGTATCGTTGGCACAGTAATGCTTTTATATAAAATTTTAAAGCTTAGTGAGACAATTAGTGTCTGCTACAATCAAAGCTAGAGAATACCTTCTTGGCATAGTTTGCTTCTTCCAGCTCTCATCTTTACAAGACAGACTTTCTCAAGCTCAGGTTTTGCACTCAACAAAAGCGCCTGGAAATTTGGGATTAAATAACCTTCTTTCCCCGGTATGTAACCCCCTTTCTGCATGTTCTGACAGCAGGAGAACAAAAGGCTGTGGCGTGGTGAGATGTTAGTGCCCAAGTGAGGAGAGGGGCACACGAGACCTTGGCTAAACCTGCTCTGTGTTTAGCTGGAGTGTGACTTGTTTAGACCCTGATCCCCGCAGGAGCTGCATCCCTTGTGTGTCTGCAGCGCGGTGAAGGGCCTTGGAGGTGAGTAGTGGCTACGCTGACAAACCACGTGAGCCTCTGCAAGCAAAGTGGGTGCTAAAAGGATATATTAAATATCCAAAGCACTCGCTGCGTGGCTGTTACTTCACTGGAATGCCAAAAGTGCAGCTCAGGCGCATTTGTTTGTTTATTCATTTTTAAAGCTGTGCTTTACGTGTGAGGCAGAGCAATTGGAAATTCATTGTGTGTTTTCAAAAATTCCTTTTCCGTCCAGCATACAGCTGTAAGGCAGGTCAAACTTGGACACTTTTCCACCTTAGCAGTGACCCTATAAGTAACTTAATAAAGTTATATCAAGCAGATGCTTAGTTTCCTATCTCCTTTAAGCTTCTATATGGTGCAGTTTATAAACAGCAGCAAGAACAAAAGCCTGCAGCAGAAGCTGCTCTTGCCTCTCTGCTCTGGGTTCTGATTCTTGGTCCTGTAGCTGCTTACAGACATCTATTGTGTTATGTTGGCTTTAGTCTATGGGTGGCAGTCACTTTCTAAATTTCTTGAGCAATGTTTGCAGTCTTTCCTGCACTAGGCTTATCAGGTTTGCTGTTAGTAACACGCATCAACAGGCAATCGATAAAATCAGAGCTAATTACATAATGTGTTTTTTTTAAAAATCTGGCTGCAGCACAAGCCAGATGTTAAATGAAAGCTAATAAAGTGTGTCATCTTTTAAATAGGGGTGTGCCCCGGGATTTTATACTGGACAAACTCTGCACCACAAAGGGCGATTTCCATAGAGGTTTGCATGCATGGAAATAATAAAATAATCACGCAAGCAATGCATAGTTGAGCTAAACCTGAGCAGTCGTTACAGATCTCTGCAAAATCTTTTGAGCTTATTAAGAAATGAAAGAGATCGCAGGCAAAGGCAGCAAGCAGTGCAGCTACCAGGCTGCTTAACAGAGAAGATATACTAGCAAAAGTCCTGGCTGTTCCCATAGGTTTGTATATGTGTTCATTGGAAATCCATTGTTTGTCTAAACAGTAACTCTTTTGGCATAGAAATACTGTTTATTTACTTGACTGTCATTCAAGAAGGGAAAATTTAAACTATGGGCTATACTGGGAAAGGACGGTACTGGAAGGTAAAGTAACATCTGCCTTTTTTTGTTTGTTTGTTTTACTTGCTCCACTAATAAACTCACATAATAAATGTCAGTGCTGCTACAAGCTATTTTTAGCTTTTTGATTTCTTTCCCTGTATTTTTCAGCAACACTAGTGACAGGCAAATCTCAGTGATTTGGGGCTGTGTCTCTCTTTGAGATAATAAGTAAGTGGGCACTAAATCTCAAAGCTGGCTGTCAGTGAGAAGAGCTGGTGAGAAACAGAAGGGAAAGCAAATCCTAAATTCCCCTGAAATCAACAGAAAAGATGGATTGGTGCTGCCTGACCAATACCAGTAAATGTCGTGTTGGGAATTAGGTATTGCAAGGTGCCACACATTCGCTTTCTCAAATACCTTGTGAGTCCTGTGGGCTTGGGATGCTTTCTGTTTGCCCCTTGTGTAAAACTGCCCCCGCTAAACACTGAAGTGTAATGAGCTTCATCCTGGGGATCGATAAAATCAGAGCTAATTACATAATGTGTTTTTTTTTAAAATCTGGCTGCAGCACAAGCCAGATGTTAAATGAAAGCTAATAAAGTGTGTCATCTTTTAAATAGGGGTGTGCCCCGGGATTTTATACTGGACAAACTCTGCACCACAAAGGGCGATTTCCATAGAGGTTTGCATGCATGGAAATAATAAAATAATCACGCAAGCAATGCATAGTTGAGCTAAACGTGAGCAGTCGTTACAGATCCATGTCTCATCACAAAGTGGCCTTTTTCTCCTTCTGTAGCTGGATTGCAGAATGTAAGTACAAGATAAAAGGAGTGGCCACAAGTGACTTTTTAGGAGGAAACGAGGAAAATCAGTAATAGCACAGCATCTTTGTCTTACCTACCTTCAGCCCAGCCAGTCGACTGAATCCTTGATGGAAGGTGGCTTGAAGCAGCAAATCTAAAATGAATGAGATACATTCATTGGATTAATTTTTCTCATAGTATTTTTAACTATGGAATGATACCACTAAAGATCCCAAAGATGTTGTCATGTTAACCTTTCTTTACTGTTTCCCAGTTTGTTGCCTTTCATCACCATCAAGGCATCACACATAATAACTAATCAGATTCAGTGAGCAGAAATGCTGTGAGGATGCATTTTAATGGGAAATAGTGAAGAATTTAAACATTTCTGTCTCTGTGCTACAGGGTGACATTTTTAAATGCTCAAAGGGCACGCAGGTCTCCAATTCCTGGTGAAACTCCGTGAGAATGTGATGTGCAGCTCTGATTTGTATTCTTTATAGCTATAAAAAAAGCTCTTACCATTATTTATTTATTTCAGATCTGGATTTTTAATTTACTAATAAGAAAATACGCCAGTTAGTGCCACTCAGAAAAATTCCCCTCAGGGAATTGTACCAGCAGAGCTGAGGGCACACACCTTCCAGCAATTATATTCTATTTAAGCAGAATATACCAACGTCTTTTAAGATCCTATTATTATGTGTGGCTAAATAAATGCAGCCATTTCAATTATATTCCGTTTAATTTAGTAATTATGTGGGGTTTAGAAATTGCCTGTACCTCCTTTTGTATATTCTTTTCATGCATATTTGAATTATTTGTATGCTGCAACTGCAAATGTCTGTTGAGAGAGAGAACTTGCAAGTCTTGAGAAAGCTCAAAAAAAAAAACCTCCGAAAAGCCACGTTGATATTTTCAGGATTATTTTCTCCAGAAGATGTTTTCTGCTTACTCATTAAGGCATGAATGTTGTAGAAGGCTGGTGGCCAATTTCGTATACTCCTGGAGAAATATGTGCGAGTCTGAAAAAGGTGTAATTTGCTATCTCAGGTGAAAAGAAATTTATTATTTTTATGAATATTACACTTAATAGTTATGGTCCCACACTTTGAACTCGGCTCAGTGTTTTAGGAAAACCAGTGTGTGGAGCAGAGAATGTATCGATGTGCTCAGACCAGGCAGCTGAGGAGATCATAGAATCATTTAGGTTGCAAAAGACCCTTAAGATCATCTAGTCCAACCATTAACCTCACACTGTCAAGTCCACCACTAAACCACATCCCCAAGCGCCAAGTCTACAAATACCTCCAGGGACAGTGACTCAACCACTTCCCTGGGCAGCCTGTTCCAATATTGGGAACCCTTTCAGTGAAGAAATATTTCCTAGTATCTAATCTAACCTCCCCAGATGAGTGACAATAGTTGATACTAGTAGAAATATCAAAAATAATGATAGTCTTCTGATTATATTGGTTTACGCTATGAGCATAAACATCATTCCTTACAGATGGGCTAAGATGACTCAAACAGTTGGGTAAATTCCTTTTGCATTACTTCATTCTGCATCCTGTGATCAAAATTCATTAGAAAAAATAATATTGCGTTCAAAATAGTTGTGTACGGGGGAGAGGTTTCAGTGGCTTAGACTAACAGGTCTCTGAAGTTATCCAAAGTAGGTCAAAACCATTGAATTTTAAGAGAAACTTTTTCCCTTTTGAGCTTCTCTCATGCTTACTGCGGGCTAACTCAGTAATAAATCTTTCTGTCTTCTGTATTTCCTACTGTTGTACCGTGGAACTGAAACAGTCTCGTTGCATCATCTTAGCCTCAAACCCATGAATAAATGCTTAAAACAGGAGCTCAAAGTTTGAAATGTTTCAGGATTGTCGCATCGCGTACGTTCAGTTCACGAACAACACAAACAACGAAGATCCCAATTAGAAAGGAGGGAACAGAAGTGGAGCGAGATGATGGCTTGTTGACTAGTGACAGGGGGTGAGGATGGATGACAGTAGGTGAAACTTCACCTTGCTGTGGGAAGCCCATGGCTTGCTGGAGATGAGCTACAAGGAATAGCTCAGAGGGATTTCTTTCAAAACACAGCTGTTAGCTGACACTGGTTGACAATCCAAGGCAAAACACTTGGATATGAAGTGCTCTACCTTACTTATTGTGCTGTAAAATGATTTGTCTGTCAAGTGCACGCTTTGGTAGACAGATGTAGCGTAATAAATTTATCATAAAATATCCCCTTTGTCAGCTACCAAAAGTAGTTTGGCATTGGTTTGCATAATGAAGGCTTGTTGAAAAGTTTTTGACGCATTGGTGTGGCAAAGTTGCTTTTTTCTTTTTATTTCCAAGAGTCACTAGCCACCAGTGCAAGTAGCAGAAGGTCCATTTGAGTTTGTTAGGGCAGTATTTGACTCAACATTTGTAAAAATAAATAAATTTAAATGGCTTGGTGGTGCTGAAAGTTAGTACCATTGCAACTGGATGAGAAAACCAGATATATTGCAGTAGGAAGAACTGGTGTCACCCCTGCAGCCCAGTTGTGTGTCATTTAATGGAGAATAATCAGTCTTAAAACCTACAGGAATGTGTTCTGTGGCACTGAACTCGTGTGGAGTAAGCTCCTGTGGAGATGGCTCTGTGTGCTCTGAGTGACTCATAGTACATGAAATGGAAGAGTATGCTTCATCTGTGGAACCGTAAAGCAAATCTTTTTGATTTGTGGACATATCTGTGCGAGTAGATGTTGTGTGTTTTAAATGATACTATGGAAAGATGACTGGATTCGCTTCAAGCTTGTCTCTCAAATTAAGCATCAGTTCACAGGTTTTCTGTCAAAAGGAAAAGGCTGAATCCAGCTTTCAGAGGGGTATGAGAGGAACAAATTCTTGAACTCTGTAGGGAAAGATGGAAATCACATCTTAAAGGAGTGAAATAATTCAACCGTTTGCTCACTAGTCAATTGTTGTACGAATAAGTGCTATCAAAACCTTTAATGTGTGGTAGTTCTGTATCTACATTCTTCTGTCCACTTTTGTAATCCTCTGTCATTTCCACTACAAGATGGAAACAATGATAAAGATATTTAATACATCTAACAATAGAAGCAGGTTATCTGAGGTCAACACAGCACTTGTCAAAAGCTCAGCACACTCCACATAAAAGATACATTGAGGTTCAGTGGTTGGAAATTAAACTTCCTGCTGATTTTAACACAGATTTTAAGATAAAGCCAAGAAACGTCCAAGTCATTTATGTGACTCAAATCAGTAACTTGAATATTCAAGGCTATTATTTATATAATATAAAAATTATATTTGAAAACAGGAATGTATAGTTTCTTTAAGTGTTTTTCCTTTTGATTTTCTGCTAGTGTTAAGCTATGCAACTAGGCAATTAGGAAATAGAGTATATTATTGTGATTTTGTTTAGTTTGGAAGAAAAATTAAATTAATAATGTGTCCTATAAGTACTTGTGAAAGCTAGGGTTGTTTTTAAATTTTATTTTATTTTTTATTTTTTAAAGATCCTGTTCCAAAGAGACTCTGATCAAAACTGTGCAAGACCTACTATTTTTCCTTTGTTGCCTTTGTCTATGTTGGCTTAAGTTCTGGGGTATCACACAGCTTTACATTGTGCATCAAGATTCTGACTCGGAAATTCAAAGGACAGTTTTGTTGTTTATGCATGTTTTTTACCACAAGCAATAAATTGGTCTGAGCAAAACTCAGGTAAACACTTTTGAGAAACCTGTTTGCTGTTATGGATTCCTAATAAATAATTTATGCAACTCTAATTGCAGGCGCGAAGGATTACAAATTAGATTTTCAGGTTGAAATGCATATTTTTTTTAAAAAGATGCGGAGTTTTAAAAGCTAAAAGGGACCATGAGGATAATTTAATCTGAACTCCTGGGTGTTACAGGTTAAAGAATTTCAGAGGTTCTTATTTTAAATGCAAGACTTACGGCTTTATGTAAGTGTGTTATGGTTTGAATTTCACACTCAGGTTGAAGGAACTAAAAGGGAACTCTTCTGAGTTGCAACCAATATCAGTGATCTCACCGACCAATAGTTTTTGCTGACGTTGACAATATTGTGCCAAATGGGGATTGGATTCCATGTTGAAAAGCTGAAAGAAGAAAATACAGCAAACGGGTTTTGTGGAAAGTGCAATAGGAGCATTAACACAACAAAACGGATAAGTAGCTTTCCCCATGAGTCAGCAGTGGTCATGAGGAGCTTCTGTTCAGTTGTGTTAGGATGTAAATGTTGTCCACTGACGGTATGGTTCAATCTGGAGAAGAGAAGGCTCTGGGGAGACCTTATAGCAGCTTCCAGTACCTAAAGGGGGCTACAGGAGAGATGGGGAGGGACTCTTAATGAGGGAGTGTAGTGATAGGATGAGGGGCGATAGTTTTAAACTGAAAGAGGGGAGATTTAGATTAGATTTTAGGAAGAAGCTCTTTATTCTGAGTGTGGTGAGGCACTGGAACAGGTTGCCCAGAGAAGCTGTGGCTGCCCCATCCCTGGAGATGTTCAAGGCCAGGCTGGATGGGGCTTTGAGCAACCTGGTCTGGTGGGAGGTGTCCCTGCCCATGGCAGGGGGGTTGGAACTGGATGATATTTAAGGTTCCTTCCGACTCAAACCATTCCATGATTCCGTGGCAGCAGATGTCAGTCAGGTGAACTTGACTGTGATGGACATCTGAAGACTTCGATGTTTCTATGATCCTTTGCCAAATAGCAAAGTCAGCCTCATTTTCTTTAAAATGAGTTGGATGTTCATTTTACTTCTTTGTTAGGACACGTATTTCCCAGCCTGCCGGGCAGTTACCTGGGACAGTCTTGCTCTACTGAAGAGTTAGTTTTTGAAGATGGTGAGTGAAGGAAATTCATATTTCCATGAAGCTTCCTCTGTCACCAGCCTGTGCCATGTTGCCAGTTCTCCTTTCGCAGCGCGGCAAATCTTCTGTGTTTCTGCTTGCTCCAG
Source organism: Tringa tobata (assembly GCA_033628505.1). Lineage (NCBI taxonomy): Eukaryota > Metazoa > Chordata > Aves > Charadriiformes > Scolopacidae > Tringa > Tringa tobata. Next base: position 2,173,984 of record JAHREE010000352.1, on the reverse strand, counting down.
ACACAGTATAATTGTGTGTACTGGCTTCACAGAGAAACACCAAGAAGTAAACCATGAAGCCAGTAAGGAACTGTGGTATGGCTCAGGATTTTTATTTACTTTTAACGTCTGTATTATTTTTTTTTAAATGAAATTTTCCAGTTCTAGGAAATGTATGTGTGCTTGGCTGCTTTTTCTTTCTTTTTCTTTCCTTCAAGGAACCTTTTAAACGAGGCACTGCTTGCAGATGCATTTCTTAATTAATTGTGAATGCGTAGTGTGGTGACAGATGCAGAGGATGTTGCCTTTATCCTGATCACATTAAAATGAGTTGTGTTGAATATTCTATGATGCTTGGGGAAATTGCTTAATCCTATTACTTCTTGGAGAAGATTGAGTGCCTCCTAATGTGAAATAGGAAACCTCAGAGCTGCACATTGCAACTGCTGCCTCTGAGAGTGCAGCACAAAATGTATAGGATTTCTTCTAATGTGAGTCAACAATGATTTCTAGGCTTGTTTATCACATAAATGTTATCTGGCAAATTATTAGACAGTTGCTATGGAAACAAAGGCCTACTACTAGAAGGATTTGTTACCATAAGTAGTTAAGACAATGCTCAGACCTGCATCCCTGCTGCAAACAGTCAGCTCCTAAGGATGGAAGCGACAGATAACAAAACACCCATTTTTACTGATAACAAAACCATTTAGAAATATTTATCAGCTGGCCTTTGCTTTTCTAGCAAATACACAGATATATTAAATGAAGTGCAAAGGTGTGAAAACACTAAGCAAAAATCTTCTTTTATCTTATTTCGTATGGTTCAAAAAGATAATATAGATGTTGGTATCTACTAGAGCACAGTGTGTAAGACATGGAAAAGCTGGACAGGCTTCTCTCACTACTCTGTAGTGTTTCAGGAAACAGAATGACAATATATTCCAGCTGGAGGTAATATTAATTGCTGATTGTTGAACTGAATAGAAAGAAAGACAGGGCGTTTAGAATTCGTGTCTTCCTTGTGGTGAAAGGTGTGGTAGAAATATTGCAAAAGGGGAAAGAAGTGTCCTGTTCATGGGAAAGATGAGCCATAGTTGGATTGCTATTGATTCTCTTCCTTGTGGATCAGCAAAAGTAGTATCTTCACTTTCTGTATTTATCTAGTAAATAAAGGCAGGATATTGTATTGGAAAAGCTCCAATTTCCTTACAGGTTTCAGTGTTCTCAGCGCTTATAACCTTCTAAGGGGTTTCATAATATTTTGTGTTTGATCCATCCCCTGAATCGGGCAGTTACCTGAATCTCTCAGCCATCATTTTGGAAGACCTAGTCCTTGAATTTGTAGAGAAGAACCTTAGAAGATGTGAATGCTAAAAGCAAACCCAAAACTTCATAAACCCCAGAAAGTAAAAGACCACTTTGTTTTTTTCTTTTACTCTCACAATGTTGAAGGCAGCAGCATATCTAGAAGGCTGGGTTGTTTTTTTTTTTTCTTGGAGAAGAGTGCCGTCATTCTCACGAATGCGATGGGGATTTGTGGGAAGATGATCCTGAAGTGTTTTCCTGTGGCAGTTTCCATCGGCGCAGGGCTCAGCTTGGGGACCAGGGAGCCACCTTAACCTCAGGTGGCAATTACGGGCGAGCGAGAGTCCCAGGGCAGCGGCACAGCTCCAACGGCAAGTCGGGTTCCGACAAAATGGGCTCTGCTCTGGCAGCTGACACCACCTGAAGCAATTTCCCAGTGCCCTGAGCATATGAGAAAATGTGCAAGAAATACAGCTGGGCAGAGAGTCTGTCATCACCTTTACGACGCACACAAAAAGGACAAAAAGGTGACATACACTGTGTGGTTTTATTTAATTATTTTTTTTTTCCCTAGCGGCTATGGGTAGCAGCAGAATGGAAGATGAATAGGCTATTGATCTGAAAGCAAACAGCATAGCTGTTTATTTTAACGTAGATGCTCATACACAATCTAATATATAGCCACAAATTGTGTTCTAGTAATAAAAAATAAAAAGGCAGAGGCACCCAGAGGGTTAAAAGACTAAAACAGATTTATAGAGCTGAATTTCTGTGCACTAAACACATATGTTAAATGTTTGAAAATGACACAACTTGTGCTAAGACAAGAAAAAAACAGACAACAATATCCATCGTTGGGTTAAAATTGCATCAGATATTTAGCAAGAGAACAAGTTCCTTGGCGGGATAAAGAGAACTAAGGAAATTTGGAGACCTCATCCAGGGAACAGGAAAGCCCTCAGCAGAATATTGAATTGAGCTGAAAATTCTTAGCTTTGCCACATGGTTGATGCCCTAGGATAGATCCTCCTGTCCAAAAGGCAGAAAGAGAAGAATTGCACAGATCTATTGCTTTGGAAACTGCTGAGCAAATAGAAGAAACAACGGGATGGATATATTCATTTTTTTCTTCTGTGGAAAAAAGGAGGACTAAAAAAAGTGCTTCCCACTACCTACAAAGGAAGACATTTTTGGAACTATGATTGATGCCAAATATATCTCTATATAAATTTTTTAATAGATGTATGTATGGATATATATTTTACAATGAGCACAGCAGTAGGGTTCTGGCAGCTCTTTCTAGCAAACTGTGCTAGTCTTTGTGTCTGTTCAGCACCTCCTTTGGGGAGACCGTTTCCTCCTGCTGCTGTTTGGATCATGTTCAACACCTGAGGTGCAGCACATTTTTGATGGTATAGAGGGCTTTAGGTTTACATAGATTAATTCTTTATCTAGGGAAAACCAGTAGAAGAATACACACCCAAAGGCAGTCAGACGTTTTGGTAAGGATGAGAATATTAGCTGCAGCTAAGGACATGTAAATTTTGAGTAACAGAAAGAAGATACAGGAGAGAAATTAATCCAGCAACATGTGTAGGTAGGTCTTCACTACCACACTTGCCCTGGTAGTTAATGAAAAATATGCTGAGATTCCGTATTTTGAATGATGTGGAGGGAATTTTTAATAATCTTATTATTATCTATTTTTATAATTATATCTTACAGGCTTTGAGATGTTTCAGTGTTAGCTCAGAGAATGAAACGGAGAACCTCTACCATTCTGAGATGGGGGCTTCAAAATTAACTTATAGAAAACTATTAAAATTAATTTGGTTGAGTTTCTTTAGCCTTGTTCCTGTGATTATGACGTATAATGGTTTTAAAGTGAAAGAGGGGGGATTTAGATTAGATACTAGAAAGAAATTCTTTCCTGTGAGGGTGGTGAGGCACTGGAACAAGTTGCCTGGAGAAGCTGTGGCTGCCCCATCCCTGGAGGTGTTCAAGGCCAGGCTGGATGGGGCTTTGAGCAACCTGGTCTGGTGGGAGGTGTCCCTGCCCATGGCAGGGGGGTTGGAACTTCATGATCTTTAAGGTTCCTTCCAACCCAAACCATTCTGTGAGTCTATGAAATACCAGGGAGAGGAGCTTCGTTGCTGAATTTCTGTTCTATTTTTTCTCTGAGACTAAGGCATGTTTTTGCTGCCTTCAGTTAGGTGTAATGTAAAAGTGGAACGTCACAGCTACCACAGGCATCCGACAGAGATGACAAGCTCATCCTTTTATTTGAACGCGGAGTCAGTGATGGCTGTGTGACAGTAAAAGCAGCAGGGGACAAGAATGGGGAGGTTGGGGTTAAATTCCTTCCTCAGACTGAGAAAATCACCTATATATTACCTGCTGTTAGGAAATTGTCTTCACCACCGCCTTACATTTCCCTGGAGATCATCCATCATCATTCCTATTGAAGTTGGACATCAGATTGACAGGAATCCAAGGAGGAAATTTCAAGGGGAGAAAGCAAGCAAGAGCTTGACCTTAATGTCTAGGAGGAAGACAGGCAGCTCGAGTGGGGGAGACCTGGGGTTTGTGTCTCTGCTCCTGAGGGGGTTTGTGTGGTAGTCACTGGATAAGCAATGCAAAGCTGCTTTCTCTGGTGGTGTCTAGGAATGATAGAGGCTGTGGTTTCTGTAGTTTTGGTTCAACTTGGTGCTTCAGTGTGCTCAAAGTACGTTTTCTGCTTGGTGGCTTTTGCGCATGGTTTGGCTTGGGTTACCTGCTCTGCAAATTTTAGACTGCCTTTGGCAAAAGAGAAGTACCTGGAGAGAAGATCCCTTTAGCAATGATGCGGTGGCTCAAGAGCAGATGCCTAAGGTTGTGCAATGAAATGTAAAAAATCTGTAGCTTCTCATAGAATGATTCAGATTGGAAGGGACCTTAAAGATCACCCAGTTCCAACCCCCTTGCCATGGGCAGGGACACCTCCCACCAGACCAGGTTGCTCAAAAGCCCATATGCATAAGTAGGCTGGGCAGCAGCTTTGTGCGTGTGTGATGCAATTATGGATTTAGGCACACAGTTTCTGCCAGTTTTGCATCCAAAATGTGTCAGTACCGTTTCGGGTCTTGCACTTTGTGCAGAATACAACTGCTTAAAGAATTAAAATTGTGAGCACCCTGTGGAAGGAATATTGTCTGGGACAGAGGGAGTGTCTCCTTGGTGGAGTTTTGAGAAACTTCTCTGTCAATATGGAGCAACATGATAATTTTGTTTCTGGCTTTTCAGGACTGTACCAACTATTAAGCAATTAGATTAGGATACAGTTAAGAAGGAAAGAGTCGCTTCCAGTCTAAATACTGTTGATTTTGTCAGCTTTCCCAGTTACCAAAACATGGATACCCTTCATGGAAACAGCCGTCTTCTGATAAGCTTTGACACCTACACAGTTTTAGAAGTTTTTGTTTTTAATACACACACAAGTGTATATATGTAATACTATATATACACATATAGAGGTATATGAAAATATTTTTAATGGTGTAAGCAGTACTCCATTTTAAGGTATGACACTAACAAACTACTAGTGATTTGGGAGGAAACTGAGCGAGTTTGGTGGCAGCAGGAGTTTAATATTAGAAATGGGTTACTTATATATCCCATTCTTGCTTGAATTTTATGAACATTTCATTCTCCTTGAGAATTCATACTTTTGTTTTTATTTTGAATAAAGTGAAATCACTTGTTCCTGCTTTTGTATAAACACCAGAATAGATCTAGAGAAGGGATGTCTTTTCACTGGATATTTTCATGTAAAACTGCGTTAAATATGGGTACATATATGTATACCATGTGTATCACATCACATCTATTATTAGAGTGGTAAAGACTGTATGTGATACTGCATCTGCACAGATCTGTGTTAAGTACATATAAAGTAAGTATAGCCAAAAGGATCTTCCAAAGCAACTTCAAAAGTTGAAAGGACATCTCCTTTTGGACTCTTAATGCCACTAACATGCCTCCATACCTAATTCATTTTTGGAAGCAATTCTCCTTAGTTATTGCAATGCATGTGAGCATTTTTCTCGTGGCCAAATTCTGCTTAAACAGTTGAAAAACTGCACCTGCTTAACTTCTTTAAGTTGGGGGTTTCATATTCCCCTATATAATAGATAATAGCATTATAATTATCTTGAGCAAGGCAGAGCAGTATGAAAAAAATAAAAGGAATTGCTGTCCTTTTCTGCTGAGGGGCCAGCAGCTTAAATGAGTCTGGTACAGAAGACATGGAGCTCAGAATATAGGGTTTCAGGGAAGAAAAATTATTTTAAATATTTCCTTGTGTGGAGTCAATATTAATTTGCAGATAACCACCAGTGACTGTATTGTGTTCACACCTTCAGTCTTAAAATTTTTTTTTCTTCTTAAAAGATGGAGTTTTTCTGTGAAAGAGAACATCCTTTGAACCAAGCAATTGTCAGGAAGTGTGCTGCTGTAGATATGTGCCTAGGGAAAAACATTTTTTCTGATTTAAGTCTTCGTTTATCTTCTTTAGTGTTTGTGTATTTGGGCAAAAGAAAACAATGAAAACCTAGCAACCTTCTTATTTTTTCCCCTTATGTTGCTTCATCCTCATTCATTAATTTCCTTTCCTCCACCTTACGTCCTAACACTAAGTTGAAATGCGTTCACATTTGTGCATGAGCTCTGTTTTTGCAGATAGGCTTTGAAACTTTTGGAGTGGAAAGATGGCAGGTAATTCTGGCAAATTGTATTCTATTTTCTTTTGTTCTGTCAGTCAGATGCTTGAAATTAGGAAAGGGTTCTCGGAGTTGAAGGACAACTGGTAATCTGGGCAGACTTGTAAAATGAGATTTTCAAGCTGTGGAGTCTAAAACTCAATAGCCCTTATTGTTTTATTGCGATTTGGATCAATAAGGGTGAGGAGGGTAAGGGTGAAGGTCGTTAAGGATGAAAATGCCTCTTTATGATGGACTTTGATGTTCAGATGAATGATCGAGAGACGGAAAAAGCAGAGACTCATGGGGCTCTGAAAGAATCACCTCCAGCCTTCGGTCCCTGGTGGTACGAGAGGAAGAGGTTAACTGAACACACAGCATCCAAAAATGAGTCAGTTTTTATACTGATAGGACTTTCCATGAGCTGCATGGGCCTGTTTGGACGTTGGCCAGCATTTTGTACATGGTCAAGAACCAACTGTTTGATCTGAAGATCTCCTGTCATTACTGAGGGAGACTCACACATAAAACGGGGTCTTATTCTGGGTAATTTTCCTGAGAACGCACCCCCACTTGCAAAAGGCCCTGCTGGTAACACGTGCTTCAAGCTACCATTTAGTGATGCAGCAAATGGCAGTATCTAGCACCGCGTGCTTCCCATGAGCCAAACGTGATTTAGCCTGGCTGTCTGGGGAAAGAAGACTTGTATGATCATGTTCTTGCCTATATGCGTGTACACATAAACTCAAGCAGGCACTTAGGTATTTTCCTCATTCTCCCATATGTATTTAATCTACTGGCTGATTTCAACTGAATTTGAGAGATGCAGAAGTCTCAGAGATACTGCATTTCTAGAAGCTTTATAAAAACAAGAAGCCTGAAAGAGGAGAACCTATTACTGCCTCAACTGGAAGAAGGTTCCTGTGAGATTTCAGCCCTTATTAAACATAAGAAAATCTACACAAGGGAAAGCCACAGGAGACAGAAATTAGTAAGAATTCAGTCTTCATTAGTTTTATTGGTCATGAAACTACTGTTCAAAGTTTAACAGGTTCTTGAACATTGAGTCTAAATGACACTAACTGCTCCTTCAGCTCGCAGTAGGGGGAAAAAAAATCCAAACCCCAGAATCGTGAGTGGGCAAGAAAATGCATTTCATGTGTCAGCAGCAGCAATGTGTGCCACCTTAGTTTTTGTCAGTTCTTGCATGATGATTAAATTTCTTAAATGTGATAGTTTGCCAATAAAATAAAACATATGTTTTTAGAAATTGAGCGGCTGAGCCAGTTTTTCAGCCTTCTTTCATTTAAATCTGATTTACCCCAAAATATAATTATTGTGATCATAGACTTGCACAGTTAACCACTTAAGGATAATGTTAGAATAGCTGAGATGACTATATGCCAGACTTTTGTATTTATTCAGCCGAGTTTCAGTCAGCTCAATTCTGCATATTATATTTTAGAGATAAATTAGATCTTGGCAAGCATGAAGGTCTGGGCCTTTGTGCAAACTGCAATTAAAGGTCAATACCACTAAAACATAACAAACAGAAATCTTGGAAAATAAATTGAATCTGTCAGATGTGCTTCAGCTAGATCTAGAATGTAGGCTCCCTGAATGCAAAATGGATGGAAAACTACATGGATTGGTTTGAGTAAAAAATTGCAGGTACTCCAAAAATCAGAGGGAGTTGATCACGGAGATTTTGCTTCAGCTTTTTTTTCTTTTAACCAGCAGGTAGTTATACATTCTTTGTATAATGGAGAGATGAAGACATTTCATCTAATATAAATGAGGACTTTTATGCTGTTACCTTCTTGTAACACAGCAGTAAGGAATTTGCAACTAAATTCAATCCACATAATTTCCTACTGTGTGCGTATCGGGGTAAATCTTTCCCTTAAATCAGTCTTAGAGCAATATATTGGAAGAGACTAATCCCTGTCTTTCTGGTCCAGGTGTCTGGAGCCAGACCAGAGGTGACAAAGACCTAAGGAGGAAGGTGTTGTCACTGTGGTGCCGCAGCAGCACGCACCCTATAACAAATGCATCCTCTGACCTAACGCCTGTGCGCTATAGGGCTTGGACTGCAGCCACGGGCCCTGGCACAGAGAGGTGCCAAAGCCCAGGTACTCGGGCAGCTCTCCAAGGCCGTTTTGTGGCAGTGGTACTGGGCGTTTGCCTCGTGTCCACATTTGTCCGTGCAATGTATGAAGGCAGGGGAGGAAAAGAGGCAACCAGCAGAACTCCTCTTTCTTAGCTCTCTGTGAAACCTATGATCCCCCAGGGTGTGATAATTATTTGGGGTGCTACTTTCTATAAAGATGATGATTGTGCTTTCAAGGCAGCTCTGTTTATTGAAAAACACTGATTTCTTTAAATCTTTTCACTGGGGGTTTCCCAGGCTGTTGCTTGGTCATTTCTTATTGCGCTTGTTGCCCTATTAATTTTTACATTTAAATTAAAGCAGTAGACCATGAGTTTAACGTTGGAGTTCCCCTTCCCTGCAGTAGAGCAAATCTATCCTTGTAGACAGCAGATGGAGATAAGCTGGATGCTAAACGTTTGACCATCACCTCAGCAATGCATAGATAACTGAGGAAGCCGCTGTGATATTAGAGAAACGGGAAGATAATACTTAAAGAAATTGCACTGGAAAGGAACGCTTGGTATTTGACTTTGTGTTGGAAAGAAGCGGGAGCGTTCAATCCAGTGGTGGCCTCTGTGATACGTTTTGAGATCTTTATCTTTTCTGAGATTAAAAAAAGTGTGAGCTTGTGACACTAATTTAGAAAACAGAAAGGAACATTTATTTTAGGCAGAGTTGCCTTTTTAACTGGCTCCACTGACACACAATGCATGTCTGTATCCAAAGAGCATGTATTATTGATTATGTACACGTTAAATAATTCCTGTTAGTCCCAATTTTCCCCCTACATTGAGTATAGAAGCAGTTTTTGGCAATTAATGAAAAAGTAACAAAGGTACTGTGGTTTCTTATTCCCTAGCTTTCACGTGTGTGGTAAGGAAAGGCATGTGTGAAACAGGCCATGGGCAAGGCCTTTCTCTTGTGCTGTAAAGGATGAGGAGACTTGGAGAGCTCACGTGGAATGCAGGTGGTGACTCCTCCAGCAACGGGAAGGTCAGATCTGTGCTGGAGAAGTCTCCACCACTAAACTGAGCCGAGTACTGGCCCTTCGAGAGGAAAGCGGTATTTTGACACATGTGGGGTTTTTTTGTTGTATTTCCAACAGAAAACATTTTTCAGCAAAAAAAAAAAAACGATTTAGCTGGCAAACCATGATGTGGCACGTATATTTCCACGTTGCTTAATTTAGGCTGTTATTTTTGTTCACCTCAGCAAACGCTCCATTGCTGATGCTGCGGGGGTTGTGTGAGGTAGCAGAGCCCTCAGAGGTACCGGCAGAGCTCTCCTGCTGCCGCCGTGTTTGCTTGTTTAGCAAGGATATTAGTCCTGGCTTTTCAAGCCTGCAGCGAGGAGTCTTGGCCTTATCTATAATGGGAGAGCACGGGCAGGGGCAGCATCAAACCCTCTCTTCTCCAACCCGACCCGAGTCGTTCCCATCCTCGTTCCTTTCTCAGCCCAGGAAAAGTCGTTCGCAAAGAAGGTAGAGTTTCGCGTCCCGTCCCAGAACCAGACTTGGAGTCAGCAGTTCGTTTCAGCTCTTAGGTGGAAATGCAGGCGTCATCTCTGGGCAGCCAAGGTCAGCTTTTCTCTCTGGGCTCAGACTCGCTGCCAGTGGGTTATCATTTATTGCTGGTGCCGTGCTGGGGGTTGCTGAGCTCGAGGTGTACCCGTTCAGTTAGGTGTAGGAGGACTTCCAGTCTCGTTACAGTCAAAAAAAGCCATTCAAGCGTTTCCCATAGCTCCTGACAGAACTAGGTCATGGAGGGATCTTCTGGGCAGCTCAGCCAGTCACTGCAGAGGGGCTGGTGACTCCCATTCCTCTTCTGCAACAGGGGCAGGAGAATAAGCGGGAGGTGGGCGATGCCTCGGGCAGCTGTGCCCAGGAAGAGGGCTCGGGTCTACAGCCTCAGATACAAAAGGTTCAGCATTTCGTCAGTTCTTTCAATGTGTTTATAAGCCTTTTGTGTTTTTATTTAATCCATTGAAAATAGGTTTTGAATGCTGCTGTTGTGCCCCATGATGTCTTATGTTTCAGAGTACTTGATTCATCAGTGGATAACAAACTTTCACGCTTAATGATAATGTTAGGGGCTAATGTGCCCTTACACACTTTGTTATTGACTGACTATTTTACAGCCATCTCTCAATTAACTTGAGTGTGAAAAATAAAGATGGGTAAAGAATCGTGCCATTCATTCACTGCTGATGGGGAGCCAATTACTCTTTTGTTTCCTACCGCTTTTTATTTGCATGTTCAAGATTAGCACTATTCTCAGAAGAACAGCTTCAGGCAGTGGTTTGCACCACGAGCTATAATGGCTCCTCTTCCCCAACAGTGATGGTAATCTGATTTTAGAAAACATTACTAAATTTCAAAGCCCGTCATGTGAAACATACAACATGGCATTAAAAATAAACAGAAAGAAAAGTGTGATTATGAAAATCCCGGCTTCCCTAGATATCATAGGTGAATACATATTTTTGTATATCTCTATATTTTATCATGGAATTGCACGCATTGATAGAAGTATTTAGAAGACTGACAAATTTTCAACTTTAAAAAAAAAACTGTACTAAATTCCTACTGTCTACTAGGTAGTTCTGTCTGAAACTGCTTCTCTTTGCCCCTTTGATGGTCAGGTTGCTCACGTACTGGTTTATGTGTGATACTCTCCATGGTGTTGGGCTGGGACACCAGTGTTGTAAAATGCTTATATATTGCTCTTGGTTAGGCTATTTTAGGATGCTTATATTGGGGTTCAGTGCAAGCTAACATTGATTATATCCTGATCAGCGCACTTAGAGTTTCTAGTTATGCTACGCTTCTGCTTTGGCTTCAAATAATTTCTGTCTTTCTTCAATGTAGTTTTCAAAACGTAACTCAATAGTGTGCTGCTGTCTCCTGGCAGCCCTGTTGCTTTAGCTGCCTCTGGTTCTTGTCCTTCTTTTGTCTTATCTGGTGTCCAGCTGAACATTGGGTGCCAGCTGTATGGGGGAGGAAGAAGAGATATGATGGCTTTATCTGGAGAAGTACGCGCATGGGAAAACCAGAATATAATACAGGCTTTAGCAATCTGTTCCTTTCCCAAGAGCACAAGTAACGGGGTGAAATGCCTCCCTACAAAAGAACACGTCCCCGTCTTTGGTCTAAGCGATCAGTGGTTGCGTGTTTGTGTCTTAGTGGAAAGCACTCGTTTTTCAATTTTGTCATCGATGTTTCACACATTTTTGGTGATTTTTGGGAAGGGCCAGAGGGAAGGACAAAAAGGACCCTCAGTTCAGATGAAGTTGTCTCTGGGGAACACATCTGGCCAAGAATTGATGACTCTGCATCTTTCATTTAGGAACCGGGAGAAAATTGAATGATGATGAGGAAGAATGTATTGATCTTGAGCGTGTTCTTAATGGGAAATTACTAAAACAAATGGACTTACGGCTAAATTCAGAGTGGCCAGGAGATGGAAAGGAGGGACAAAAATTAAACGCATGTTGCCTTTTCTGGCTATAATTCTGGCTTAATTTCCTCTACTGCACTAACAGGGGTATAGAAAAAAGACTTCGATATATGGGAAATGCTACTTTCTAGAACTCCAGCAGAGTTTAAGTGCCATACTCCTCCTCTCAGCCAACCTTGGCTGAAGTATACAGAAAGGAAGATCACATGAGTCTGAGGTTGAAAAAGCCCTGAGTGCACACTAATAAATTCTGTTGTGGTTTTAATCAACATTCAGAAGGTGGTGTAGAGGGACAGCTTGTTGCCAGCTCCTGGGCACAGTGTGTGCCCAAAAGAGAAATTGCTTGAAAGCCCTAATTCTGCAGAACTGCCTACATCTTCTCAGCACCTTCCAGTGTATGCAGTTCCTCTGGACTCCAATTTGCTTTGAAGGTGGGACTCACGTGTATGCGTCCTGGAAACTATAGGAGAAAAGTAGACACCTGCATACGTGTGCGTCTGTGTGCGTGCAAGGGGAATGACTGTATGCTTCAATGCCTCCATGCTTCAAAACTTTCATGTTGGTATACTCTTATAATTTTATAGTATCTATTTTAATGTTTATTACAGTATTACGCACTTAAGTTGAACAAAACATTGCATCCTCTATTAGAAAAAAAGGGTCCTGCAGAAATTGGGGGTTTTCTTCCTAAAATAATTTTCAGGCTTTTAAAAGATATAGAAACAATCACTTTCGGTCACAGTGGTTGTTGGTATTCCAAAATACAAATCTAAACATTAGTATAGTACTGTGTTGTTCCCAGGCCCTCTTTTGTGCTGCTAGGGAAAAAAGGAATAGAGAAGCTGGTTATATTTTAATAAAGTCCTTTGAAGTAGGTCTTAAGGGGCTAGTGGTAAAGAAAAGAAAAGCATAATTTGCGAAATGATTGTTTCTCTTACTTTAATAATAGGGGGAAATTAAAATGAAGGCAATCATGTTTGGGAAGAATGGTATTACCCTTGATTGTGCAACAGCATGCAGAGTCTGTTCAAGTGGAAAAGACAAAAAGATTATTCAATGTGGGACAAATAGATTTAGGGCAACATGATTACAGCTTTATTGAGTAATGGGTTGGAGCGTAAATGATATAATTTCTAAAGTGTTTCTTAAAACAAGATCTCTTAGCCAAAGGAGCATTGCTGCTTAGGAACTGCTGGAGATGAAATAGGAGATGAAGCTTGTGAAAATCAGGATATATAATATTCACATGAAGAGAACAAGTTACAATTTTAATAGGGTTGAAAATGAAAGTGAATTTTTTTCTTGTCCTTTTGATTCTTCTCTATAAATCCTCTTATAAATGACGAAGACTTTACTTTGTCTAAATCCTACCTACCTCTGTGTGGATCTGTGCATGTACACCATGTGAACGCTGAGAAATGAATGGATAGATTAAGTTTTAATGGTTTGGCCTGTTAAGGCACCCACTTGTTGTCCTAGTCCTTCTTTTAGAGGCTACCGTTTCGTGACAGAGCAAGATATGAACTGCTGCCTCAGCTGCTCTGCTTCACAGCCCAGAGCATTAATGGCAGTGAACGCTGAAAGTGATGGAATAAAGATACTGTAGGAATCACTTGCAAAATTTCTTTTACAAATCAAGAAAGTGGAAAATAACGTAGAAAATGCTTTTGGAAAAGAAAGGTTCTTTCCTTCTGACTGTTTAAAGTACTAAATATATTCTTCAGGCAAAATAATTTTAATACCTTATTAAAATGAAACTAATTTATTACTTTGTATAAGAATTCAATTATTTTTTGTATTTTCCAGTACTCCAGGCAGGAACTCTAACACTGGAACTCCCCAGGGTCAGATCTGTGTGACTGACTTTATGTACCCCTTTTTTTCCGTTGACATCAACGCACAGGTCATCTGTCCTGGGGAGGAACAAATTTCTGGAGCTTTCTGAGCTCACAGCCCTAATGTGTATAATTTACGGGGAATGCATTTCTTTAATGTACTCAAATATTCTGATGGGAAAAAGTAACCTATTCATTTTAAAACTGATTTTGTTTTTCTTTTGTTGGCAATAAGTGTTTCCTCTATGAGATTGTCAGAGCTTTTCAAATATTTGGTGATGTTTGTAGGCTGGTGTTTATCACTTTGGAAAATATTTTGAGAGTTAGTTTCACAGTTTATCCATCTGGGCTTAATAATTGTTGGTTAAATGAAGGAAAAAAAAAATCATGATATTGTTATAGTGAATACTGTTTAGTACTAGCTACTATTTATGGCCTGCTCAGGCAGGGATTCAAACTTAGGAAAGAATTAATAGCAAGAAAGAGGTTTTAAGCACAAGCTTTGAGATGTGGCTACCCAAGCAAAGGGGAACTGGCTGGGTCCTCCCGTTGCTGGTGGCAGATCTCCAGCCAACTGGGACAGCCGACGTTTCACCTGCTAAAAGTGTGGTCTTTGCTGAATCAGCTGTGGAATGGGCTGATATGAGAGACTGTGCTGGACAGCTGTAGTTGAAAAAGGGTTGTCCTTTACAATTTCTGGTGATACAGAGGCTGTGGCCCTGTTTGATGTGGGTTATTTGCCAGCAAAACTGGATGCCGAGTGCCCAGGCTCGCCAAAGAGAGCTCTGAATTCACCTTGGCCAAAAAGGCTCCAGGCAGCATCAGTGTGAGAATGAGCCCTGGTTCCCTCTTAGCTCACGTCAGAGGTGAACTCTGTCACCTTTCCTAGCAGTATGCAAAATTATAGTCTGACCTGGCTGGAGATGAGTCCCAGAATTGGTCCACACAAGGCCAGCATCTGTCTTAAGGAGAGTCAAAATGAGAGCCTTGTCAAAAATAAACCTGAAGAACCTATTAAAGAAGTAAAGAATATTTTTTCTGCCATAGAATTTGTATTTTTTACCATTTTAGAATGGTAAGTCTACAGATGCATCTTAAAAAAAAAAAAATGCAGATAATGGCTCCTTTCTAACACTGCAAACATGTCACACGTCCCTTCCCCTGTTGTATAGAATGGTTCACCTGAGCTGCAGAGAGGGGTTTATGGACCCCAGTTTGAGTGGCATTCCAGTGAGGCTGGAGCTGATTGCTGGGGGTTTGGTTTAACACCGACTGATGGCAATATCCATTTTATGTTTCTTTCAAATCTTACGTGTTCTTTTGTGGAAATAACGGTAAAACCGCTTTAATGAATGTATATGGGTGTGCAAATGAAAACTGCTGAATGCTGCTGCTGCTTGTGTTCCAGACCCTCTATTTTTGCTTGTCGATAGAGCAATAGATGAGAAATGATTCTAAACTTCTAATTTAAATTCACTTTTGGACTTACATTTTTGATTAAAGATTGATCCTTTGTCACTGACAAGCAATAAATCTGGATAGTGTCATGTGAAGAAATCATTTATGCACAGGCCCGAGTCCTTAGCAGCTGCACAGTGCTTTTTCGAAGCTGTGCTTCTTTACACTAGGTGAGCATTTGTGCTGCCTTATTTATTGCATCATGAGTGTTTTGTGCTGAATAAAAGCCAGGCCCCTGTTCATTTTCAGGGGAATGAAATAGGCCCTGAGTTGCTATAAACAGCTGGAACACCTCTGGCCTTGGCAGCTGTCTGCTGAAATTACAACTTTGTATTAGGAACATTCCCTCACCTCCAGTTTTTAATGGTGGTGGACAGTACATTTCCATCTGTTATTTCTTTTGTGCATTTTCATACTCTTATGTTGATGTATATACAGAAATATGCTTATTTACTCAGCTGTTATTCCAGGATAATGCCTATTCTGTGGCTAGAAATGCTTCTGAAGGGCTCCTACAGGTTCTGGCTCTCTGGCCAGAGACCACCATGGCCAGGGGACCCGGAGCAGTCTTTGCCCATCACAGCAGTAGTAGGGGTTCTGTAGTTTGGGTTTTTGCCATTTAGTCAATCCCAGCGTCTACTTTTGTCTTTTTGAAGTAAAGAAAACTCATCTGCTGAATGTTGGCCCCAGTTCTCCAGTCCATGAGAACCACACAGGAGATGTGTGTAAAATTAAGAGCAAGATGAGAACAAATATAGTTACTTCCATACAAGGGAACCTGGAGACAAAAATATGATGTCTCATTGTGTTATTTTATGTTTGAGCTACTTATACCTAGAGATGAAGTGCTACCTCTGAAACAGGATCCAAAGTAGTTTGATTAATGCTGGAAAAGGATGAATCTCAAATATAGATGATTTTTTTTTATATCATCCATTTGATGATTTGGGGTAAAACATTAAAAGCCCAAGTGTTCATTTGGATTCTTCATCTGAAAAACAAATCCAAGTAAGGGCTAAGATTTTTTAGGGTTGATGATTTGATCGATTAAGTTTAAATTAAAAATTATTCTGCAGGTAGAACCAGAACCTGATGTGGTCATTGTCATGGGAGAAGGGAAAGTATAGCTCCCGGTCAACGTAAAGGAAATCCAAATCAAACAATAAGAAACATTTTTATTTAGTTCCTTGCACTTAAAAAAGCCACCCTGAAACAAAAAAAAACAACACTAACAATCCCCTCACCATCCCAACAAAACAAAACACCCCCCACCTTCAATTTAATGTGAAGAAATAGTCTTCCTTCTGTGGGTTATGTTTCTAGTGGGGTACATAAACCATCTCAAATCACTGAGGGCTGAATTTTGCATTTTATTGTGAAGACTGTCATGAATTTTGTAGCTTGTTGTAATCACTCGCTGAAGTGCTGGTTTTCTTACCTCTGTAGTCATCTGAAGTATGAAGGAAAAGTGCAAACAGAAATATGGTCCTATCTGTGAAAGAGGGAGTTTTATTTCTGTGAGAATACACAGCTAATAAAATGCATATAAAGGCAGAACACTTTAGAGCTCCCTTCTAACTGGTGAATAGTTAGTACTGTCACAGTAAAAAATAACTCTTCTTTGTATATTTTATGAATATTTACATGAGCAGTAATGTTATTTACCATTTCCACTTCATATCTTGGAAAATTGCTCTTAGATCATATGCATTTACAAACAACAACAACAACGAAAAGCCAGCTCTTACACAAACAAAATAATTAGCATCCATCTCTAGTTCTCTATCTGCTAAAATTATTGAAAGCCACAATAACCGAATCTGCTGATGCAAGCTTCTCAAATAGCTGTTAAATCACACCAAAATAAAACCTATAATTGGCTGCTGCAAGCTGTGGGATCTGTTCCAGGTCATCACACACACAGAGCACATCCTTTGATCCCTTTCCTTGCATGCTGCCTTAATCCATCTCTTGTTGTTTTAACTTTAAGTCTGCGTGGTAATTCCACTGCTTGCTTTATTTCTCTATCCTATTGTGTCAATCAAGTGATAACCCAGGAAAGGTTGTGGTAAGTGACTGAGTCTTAAGCAAGAAGGACCATCTGTGGCTATCGGCGTGAGCTCCTCTGCTGATGTGGTGGCTGGAGAGTGGTGCAGAGGTGCGTGCCTGTATTTTCCTTTGGGTTTAGACTTTCTGTTATTTCAGGTTGCTCTCGGGCTAAAGCTACATTCCAAGAGCCGCACTAGTCTACAGCATCTTGTTGGTCAGGCTGGAAACGGGGCAGAACACTACAGATCTGAGATCTAATGCCCTCCTCCTTTGAACGTTTGAAAAAGTTCAGATCAGTGTTTGAAGCTGTTTGCCTGGCTGACCTGGGCTGTGTAGGTGAGATAGGTTTGTGGGGTTTTTTCCCTGGGAAAATACCTGAAAACTCAGAAGCTTATCCAGGTTGCTTAAGCATACAAAAGTGAGCTACAAATTCCATCAGCACAAGTTTCTCTGTGAAATGTATGGCATCTCACCATTAGGTCCAGACTGGGAGGTAGAACCGTAAGACCCTTAAACATTTCAGATCTAAAAAAAATTTAATTCTTTTATCTGTCATTAAGTAGTCAGAGCTTGAGCACAAAATAATGCGTTTGTGTTAGTTTATTCAGTTCATTTCTCCCATACCTGAAAACAGAGGCATAAACTCTGACAAGAAGAGCTGTAGATTTAGTGGTTGCAGTATAAGTGGATGTTAATGTGCAATATCTTGTAGCAAATATACAGATTAATTGAAGAACTGCAATATAGAGGAACGTTTTTCATTGTAGGGAACAAACAGGCAAGGACAGGTGGCCTTTTTAATGTAAGCTGATGATTAATGCGATGTGATATGAGTTACAGAGTGTGTTGCTAGCTCGCTAAACCTCCTCCATACGAGTTCTCTTGGGAGGCTGTAGAAATGCTTTATCTGTCACGCAAAATAAACTGGGAAAGTTTTAGTCAAGATTAGTTCTTCTTTCTTGCCTCACTCTTTCTGACCGGACAGAAGCGCCAGGCCTGACTCCAGCTCTGCCTCAAAGCAGAGTTGTCTACTGAATGAAATTAGGGCAACTAACCCTACCTAGGAGAGGTAGCAAGATCGGCCATTATATGGAAGAGCAACATGAACACAATGGCTAACCCAGGTGGTCAAGGTTAATTTGCATACATTGCATTTGGTTTCATTCATTCTGGTTAATTTTCTTTTTTTAGTGGATTCATCTGTGGCTCCACATGTCTCACCTTGCCATTTTTCACAACTGCGCCTGAATGATCCTCTTTATCCAGACCTAGAAAAAGAGACCTTTATGCAAAATTTTGTTTGGGTTGTTTTGTTCATTTATGTAAAAATAATAAAGCAGGCTGCAGATTTTCCAGGCATAAGTCCACCCTGAGCCCACAGATTTTGCTGAGAACTGAAGGAGTACGTTCTCCTACTTCATCTTTCTGCGGTATTATCTGGCCCCATTCAAACTGGCTGCCTGCACACTTATTCCTGTGAATGGTGATTAATGAAACAACAAAAGCAGCTGATACTTCAATGACCTTCTCATTCGCCACCTGGAACCACTCAGTTATAGCTGAGATTATAGGTGTTTTATTCTTACTGTCTATCACTCGCAAAGAATATCTCCCTCTTGCTTGGAAAAACCTGGCTGAGTGTTTTGCTGCCCGTGTCCCGAGCTGTTGTGAACCTAGAGGGTGGTGTTGGATATTCTGGCTCTCCTAGTTTAAACTGTGTGTCTGCATGCGTTCCTTGAAGGAGTATTTATTTTTAAAACATAGAAAATTTCCATATTCGCCATTATTTTAGTAAAAATTCAATGTGCTTATTCCATGTAGGCTGTTGATTAATTCCCAAAGCAAATGTACCCTTTAGCTTTACCATTTCACTCAAACTTGCTTGTTTTGTGCAAAGAAAATACATTCAGCTACGATTTTGACAAGTGCAGTTATGAAAACATATTTAATTTTGCTATTACACAGTCTTAAAATATTACTGGGTGGCTAGTTGGTCAGAATATGCAGAGAAACATATTTTGTTTTGATACACATGGCTGAGCAAATAAATTACCTACACATTTGTAATTTTATCTTCGGCTGTTTTCTTGAGGGAGATGGGTGAATACTCATAATAGCCTAAATCATATTTTTTTCTGCAAAATATTAATGAAAATTATGTTGTTGATTCTTTAAATAACAATAGCAGAAGCAGCAAATGGAACCAATTAATCTTTATGAGTAGATAGATTCATCATAGTTACGGGTTTGTACTGCATTCACATCCACCTCTGGAAATAAATGTAGGAGAGAACCGCTGCTCCGCTCTAAGTGCCGATTTGTCTGATGCACTTTGGCAGATGTTGCTTCCTCCACGGCTTCAAAGGTACAGAAAGAAAAGAGGAGTGGAGAAAGGTTTATACCATCGATGGCTGAAGCTTGAGGAAGCACCTAAGAGTTCACAAGAACCTCTGTCTCCAGGGAGGCTGAGGAGGAGCAGCAGCGGCACAGCCACTGGGTGTTGTGCAGGCCGGGGCTGTATTTATGATGGAGGGAAACTTCATTCACCTGAGGAGTAGGGAACAAGCTCTGACTTTGACCTGGTTTAAGCCAGTCCTTGAGGGAGCTGAGTTTCGAACAGTTGGACTTGTTGCGCGATGGCGTGTGTTCATCAGGTTCTCCTGACTTCGTGTGTTCACAGTTTATTATCTAAGTGGGTGTTTAAGATGCATGGTTCAGCAGCCTATGGAAATGGGACTTTATTGAAGAACATCAGTCTGTGTTACAGCAAACACTCTCAGCTACTTCCAACAGTAGCATGGCTTAAAGTTGGCAGGAGCTGTGTTTGACTCTGAGCCAAGGCCATTAAAACCCCGATTTTTAAATTTTTTTCTAAACATGTGGAAGTGGGGCTAAGATATTGGAAAGTAATGAAGAAAAAAAGGTCTGTACAATCACCTATTTACGCTATTTTTAAACTGCGTCTTTTGGAATTGAGCCCAGGAGCAAATGCGAATGGTGCCAAAGGCCGTAGGTAGAGGAATGCACGCTGTTCACTCCGGGCGTAAGTCAAAATGACAAGTTGTTTAAGTCTTAGCTGCAATGTACTGCTCTTTAAAATGAGAATAAAACTGTAAAGAGATCCTTAATTATCTTAGCAGGTGGCTCATGGAGCTGGTGAAATACCTTTTGTTGGAAATATTTTATTTGATGAGCGGTAACATTTATCAAAAATATCCCATCAAGTTCATATTGAAAGGGTTGACTGAAAAGCTTAGCTCATAAACACAAAGAATTTAATTGTTCAGTGCCTCCTGAAGCCTTTTACCTCAGAGAGGTCTGAAAATCTCATTCTATCATTCTAAGTCAACACTTTCACAGTAACATGCAATTTTTGCACATCCACTGTTTAGAATGGGACAGAATTTAACCAATAGCAAAATGGGCAGAAGTTTTTCCTTTGGACATACTAGCAGTGAAAAGTATCTAAGAAAAATTAATTCTATTTATAAGTTATGTTCTCTTCATCCATGCTCCATAATTAATATTCACTTTCTGGAAAAAGAAGCACTCAAATGCTCTTGAACAAATTTACCTAAGCAAGATGAATAAAAAAAAAAAAGAGTACTTTTTTTTTTTTTACATAATTTAGGTAATATACAAAAAAAGATTTCACAACCATGTAACTGATAAAAGTGTACTATAAGTTTCAGTAGAATTTTTCTAGCAATTCTGCAGTAGGTTCCCTGTATATGCAATCTTTGCTCCAGCAGGACATGCACTCTTATTATTTGGAATAATAGTGTGGAATGAGCAACCACTACAAAATGTAGTATGAATTTACTCCCAATTAATTTTTTTTTTTCTGGGTTCATAACAGGAAACCTGTTCCATTTAGATTCACAAGTTACAGTCAGATCTTACCCGCTTTCATCATTGTATCACACTGATTTTTTTAAACACTCAGAAATAACACTCTTGGTCATTAAAATATAGGTGCAGACCAGGCTGCTTCAGATTTTAACAGTATCCTAAGGTCACTGATGTAAACCCAGAGAAGGGTCATATATATATATATATGGCTATACACTGTATTTAGCCTGAAGACTTTGATGCTGAGGAATGCCACGTGGACTGTTTTGGCTGTAGGTATTGACTTGGTTGTCTCATGGATGATACCAATAGTCTTGAAATGTTTGGCCCACCTCTCCTCTCGGTGCATGTTGGTAATACTGCTGATGTTGTACAAGGTACACCAACAAAAAGGAGATATGAACCAAACTCTTGAAGGTTAATCTTAGAGGAGCAGTAATAGTAATCCCCTTGAAATTTGACGTCTGACATATAAGGTTTTGCACTATTCCCTTCTTTGTAAACTTAATGGATTTCTGATGTGACATTTTATTTGCTTTTTACTTTAATCATGTCTTCTCTGTCTACACGGACATCATTATTTTGACACAAGTTTCGGATGATTTGCGATAAGGATTTCTCTATTCCTAGTCATAATGGGGAAAATAGATGCCATAGTAAATACGGGATCCTGATTTTAAAATTCTCCCTCATACAAAATACATTAATTTCAGTGATGGTCAAAAGTAAGGAGTTTCAGCTTCTGTATGTGGAAGGTGAGTCTTGCACGTGTAGGTAGGGATACATGAATACAAATCTCCGTGTACCTAGATGTACCTGTAAACCAGAGGAATAACATTTTGTTTATATAGATACGTGCCAGAAATGTTGTCATTAATGCCCCCATGTCATTAAGATGGAAATAAAAACATGAGAGACAATATATGGGCGTTCAAATATATCAACTATTCATATGGCAAACATTCAGTTTGCTTTCTCCAAAATCCCACTTTTATTTGAGCACGTATTTTATTCCAACATCATTATATCTAGGTGCCATCATCTGTCTCAAAAATGGCACAAAGCTACCTACGGAAAAATCAGTTAAAACCCCCAGCTGTTCTCTAAAACACGCATCGTTCCTCTTTCATCAAAATGCCACATCCTCAGGTAACGCAGCATCTATCCTAAACAGAACGTTTATCATAATTGAAGATTACTGTTAACTCCTAAGATCATTTCTACATCAAAATAGATCAAGCCTTATAATAAAGCACTAGAAAGTTATAGAAATCTTAATTCATTCCATGTGATACTGAAATGTGGAAAGAAAATTATGAAGCAGTTACTTGATAAAGTGGAAAAGGATTTTGATTTTATTTTTTCCTTAGAATATGTGCTCTAAGTCTTCAAACAGTTCTAAAACTTGACCAGGTTAATCACTGAAAGCAAAATAGCCATAGATCAGCAAACGCCAAATGGAGTCGAACATTTCCATTTTCCAGGGTGCAAAATGCACCAACCCATCTCTGCAGCCCTCACAGAGGTGACCTGTCTGCAAGTGTCTTCTGTGGTGTCCCATTGACTCCATCGAACACATCAAGCGCCGTCAGGAAACTGCACGGGTGAAAAATAGCACCAAGCACTAGAACGAACACACGCACAGCCATCAACAAAGGACAGAAGCCCTCCTTTGTGGGGAAAGTAGTTTTCATATTTTTTTGAAGTGTGTCTCCTAGCACTACCCGCGGGTTGGGGAACAAAGCAGAGTGGGCTTGGAGCGCGGGAGCTACATTCCTTTCAGATGAAGCTCACTGGCGAAATGCATTCTCAAGAAAGCAGCTGATGTGCTCCAGCTGCAAATGGCCACGCAGTCCACAGAAGCAAAAAAGAGCTTGTCAAACACGAGACATATATAAGTGTGTAGGGTAGACATTGGCCCCCCTGGCAGAGCTGCTTTGCTCTGTGGATCTGCCCTGAGGGGCTGCACTACATGGCGAGGGAGACGCAGCATCAGGCCACCTGTGGCAGAACAATCCGTGTCTCTGCCATTGAACGCTCTTATCCTATGGAGCAGGGGAGCTGCATCCAAACCACTACCAGGACTAGTCTCAGGCACATGCTAAGTCTCCAGTCGTGCCTAATAAATTGGAAGTACTGTTAATTGGAATGGGCCAAAGCCATGCCAGAGATGCTTTTGACAATATCATGGTTGTGTCAGTTGTGTTCTTCTGCCAGAAACTTCTTCACGGAATCACAGAATGATAGGGAGTTGGAAGGGACCTCTGGAGATCATCTAGTCCAACTCCTCTGCCTAGAGCAGGTTGCATAGAAGCATGTCCAGGCAGGTTTTAAATGTCTCCAGAGATGAGCAGCATCTCTCAGACATGAGATGTCTCTTTGAGCAGCCTTCCTTGGATACCTTTAATTTAGCATTTTAGGTGTAGCGCCTCTTTCCACAAGCTGATGCTGCCTGTGGATGACAGGAGGACTGTCTGAATTCGGACTCCAAGGGGCTGGGGTCTGTGGCCAGGGGACAGACCCAGCTTGTTGACTGAGCTAGGAGCCTGGCCCGTGGTGGTTCCAAGCCCCCTGGGCTGAAGAATGCAGTGCCCAAACGGCCGCAGAAGCAGGAGCGCTCTGCACGGGGCTGGCACGTGGGAGCCCTGCTTGCTACTGCCTCCAGTGAGTATGGTTAGTAGGAGTTTCTCACCACTCTCCCTCAGCCTTCACAGCTTTTGGAGACATTTGCAACTACAGGCATTCTGACTTCATTATTTAGCAAATTCACAAGTTGTTCTTAAGAATAATTTGTGAGAAACTAGCATGAAGAAGTGGCGTAAACAAACCTGTGACAGTAGCAGAGATAAATCCCACCTAGAAGTAATGGAAAGATCAAGAAAGGGAAGGTGCCTACTGCAAAAGCAAAAGACAGGATTAGAAGGAGTCTTCTCTGCCTTTTCTTTCCTTCTGTTGTTTCCACATAAACTTTTTTAGGGCTGGGAACTCTTAAGTATTTTCTTGCTCATCGCAAAAGAATTGCAGAGGCTGAAGGTCAAAAGGTAAATTTCTCATCGCAATAAATTTTCACAGGCTGAATCAATACCCATGTGATTAGTAGTGGTTAATGTATGGGATACCAGCTCTTTCCTATTAAGGAAAAATAGAGAAGGAATGAAAGAAATACGTGAGATCTGTCAGGTATTTTTTTTTTCACTGTGATGATGTTCTTTACCTTCCTCTTTATTTTATGAGAAATAAAAATACTGAATTTTAGAATCTTTTGATAGAAATGCATTTCGTGTGGGAGGTAAGCGAAGACAGAAATGGGAGCAGAACGCAGTGAAAAGAAAAGCAAAAGAAGAAGAAATGAACAAAGTTTGTGGGAACTTCTCCCCTTACGTGAAAGAAAATGCAAAGACATGAGCTTATGCCACAGGAACAGGGTGAGAGTCGTGGCAGATCCTGTACCATAAACTGTAACATCTGTTTCGTAGTCCGTCTCAGATCTCTGTAATGAGAACAATATGAATAGTATCAAGAGGACTCTGCTTCCGGACTCTAAACCTGTTTTATTTTGGAGTTGCTTCTAGCTTGAACTGATGTGTTGATGGAATCAGGACCTCTTTTGCATTTACTGATGCGTAACAGTCTATTCTGCAAGAACTTGTTATTTCAGAAGCTTACACACTCAATCTCAGAAAGGGCAGATGAAATCCCAGGGACTAATCTTGACTCTTTGTTGGGCATATTTACCAGTAGCATGGAAATTCTGCACAGATGAGGAGTGAAACCCATTTAATTATAGTAAGTGAATTATTTTGGATTAATCGAATGTGTAAACTCTTATAAAGTCTTAGTAAATGCACTCAGGTAATTTAAATAGAGATTATGGATTACTTTTTTTTAGTTAGCTTTTCTTTGGCATTTCTCAGGGTTGCAGGCCATCATTTCACGTGTGTTAAACAACACACCTTTGCAAGACTGCAGAATTAGAAAGATATTGCTATCACATTATTAATTTGCCATTTTACAGTGTGTGTTCCAGAGCCTGGAAGGAACCCCTTTTGGGTGATTTAATCATAAGATCTCTGTGAGCACCTCTCTTCGACCCCTCTCTATTCCATTTTGGGCAAAGCTTGGCACAGACATGGCCACAGACAGTGGCTGTGTATTAGGCCACTGAGCTAAGCATCCTCTTTGGTGCCAATTTGTTTTGGGGATGGTAAGTTAGACACAGTTAATGCCTGTGTAGCTCTCATGAGTTAGAAGCCAAGCTTTTGTTGTGTTTTAAGATTGATACAAGTCAGTATTCACTGTTATATGCATTATTTTTTTTTTTCTTACTGTCTACAAAACCCTTTTTGAGACCCTGCTTGTTTTTCATACCCTGGGGCAACGAGTTCCACATTTTTAGTATAATAAAGGACTCCTTTTACTGTTTTGATTTGTGTAAGTGCTTACTCCCTTACAATTACATAGGGAGTTGCTAGGCCAGAGTTGTATGTCAGGTTATATCTTCAAGGTTGGCACAAGATGCACCAAAATTTTAGAGACTTACTGTATTAATGAGTATATATTAAATTTGGTACTGGGCAATTAGGAAAGGTGACTAGATGGAAAGTATATCTGCAAGACAAAAATAGTTCCAAAAGTTGTGAAGGAAATGGTCCAACTCTTGTGGCATATTGCTATTTGCGTCAGGGTAATACGTGGCACTTTAGAATGGTCTCAGGGTCTTGCTTGTGAAGACAAGATGGAAGACACCAACTCTGATGGAGAGTCTGCACAAGCAGAAGGTGCAAAAGCAAATGCTGAAGAAAAGCAGAAGATTGAAAGTGGAGTAGGGTGAGATGGGAGTGATGGGAGACCGTAAGAGTCCAGGCAGCTTATGTGCTTCTAATGCCAACTACCCTTCCTGGGTAACAGAGAGGTGGATGAGGACCTTGTTGTTCCAAGTCCCTCTGTTAAGTCTGATTTTCTTTGAGGTAGAGGCTGTAAGGTTACACTGGTTCCTCGGTGCCTTGATTCCCATGGTAGTGGTAGAGTAGCAAATGGGTGATACTGGTCAGCACGGCGAGCCAGTGAGGGGACCGTCATCGCTTGTGGCTGGGAGAAGAGCTCAGATTGAGTAAATGGGGGTGGAAAGAGCTCCACCACCTCTTGGAGAGCCTCAGGCTGGGTAACCGCTGGACAAAAGCTTCGTGCAGCATCTGTAGCCTTGGTTTTATGAGGAGATAATTAAGTCTTTTTCTACACAGCTGTGCCCTTGGTCAGAGCTGTAGTGCTGCCAGTGGCGCAGAAAGCAGATACTGACCCGGGAGGAGGAGTTTGACTGAGGACTGGAAAGCGAGATGGTTAAGATGAAATAATGAGCTACGTGTTCCAAAGGGGCCACTGATTCTGGATGCCCTACTTTTTAGGTGCTCAGACATGAAACATTTCAGTAAAACTCACAGAGGGGTTAGAAGCTAGAAGCTCCCACTGAAGTGAAAATGAGTATTCATTTCTGCATTGCTTTGCACAAAGGAAAAATAATAGGAAGAGTACATGGCTATTTGAGGTGAATGTTTCAAACCAGAAGAACATTTTTAGCATAACAAAAAGACATATAATCACTGTAGGAGTGCTAAGATTAAAAAAGGAAAAAAAAGATGGTGAAGTATTTGTAGGGAAATAAATATTCAAGAGCCCAATTACGTTATAGGTAATAAAATTTGTAATTAATAATGAATTATTAATTCTTAAATACTACTGCTACTTAGCACTGGAAAAGTCAATTTATGGCTCAGTATTTAGTGGGACTGCTATGCCCTACAGCAGCAGGTAACTACTAATATATAGATCCATCATCTGAGCTTGCTGCACGCAGTTGTTCTGCAGTTCTGAGAGGCACTGACTGTTTTCCCAAAATGCTCAGTATGGGGCTAAATTCTGTTCTATGGCTTTCTGTGTGAATACTAGTATCTGCAATGCAGTCTTTTTGAAGCATATATTACTCATTTAGTACGCATGTGTATTGCACGTGCCACTGCGCTGACCTTTCCCATCCTTTATTTCTGTTTCATTTGGCTTGTGTAGGGAATATCCTTGGGGTTTGTCTGCCCTGTCAGTCAAACAGGGATAAAAGCCTGGTTTTAAATCTAGATTTGCCCAATTTTCTTCTTGGTTTTTTTTTTTTTTTTTTCAGAAGTATTACTTAGGCACAGGCTTAGAGCTGTTGTTGGAGGTACAGTTTTGTGCTGTATTGCAGGCTCTCTTCAATCTGAGTGAGCTGGACATAGGCAGGGTACAGGAACGTGCTGTGGTTCTCCCTACTAGAAGCTATTGTAAGGCACTGTCTTTCCAAGCACAACCTGGCGTTGAGTGATGCCCAGAAACGTGGAGCTGAATATGTTTGTGCAGGATCTCAATTTTCTCTGTTGAGCTTGTTTATCAACCCGATACCATAGCTGGTGGCATGAGGTTGTCAGAAGTATTGAAAAGTGGGACTCGGATACTGCAGCTCTTCTTTTAGTTTTCTGTCTACTACAGAAAAACTTACCCAAATCTGCTTTCTGCACCATTGCATTTTTGCCTTGGACCTGCAGCAGGATGACCAGCATGTGTGATTTGCATTAGCAGGAGCAACCAGCACTCTCACTTGGGTCACTAAAGAGCTGTCCTTCTTGGCTTTGTGAAAATCAGTCTTTGTTGTTTGTCAGTATTATCCGTGAGGACCGTGTCATAGCTTTATTGAGTATTCTTGTTTCACCATGAAGCTTTCTGTGTATATATATCACATTATTTTTGGTGGCTTGGTGCAAAAGTGCAGAGCCAAGGTGGTAAAGGGAAAAGGGGAAAGCTGACCAGCAAACCAAATCCTGGAAGGTCTTTGCTGTCCCGAGGATGGATGTCAGCATCTAATAGCGACAGCAGGCTTTTTCACTGAGGTGAGATTCTTTTCTGCTTCCTTCCAGTTACCACATAGTCTTCACAACGTGTAATGAACAAATAGGAGATGAAAGCTGGATTTTTACAGTCTCGCTGATATGTGCAGTCAAACTTGAAGAATACAAACTGATGGAAATTCTACCACAATTATTTTTCTATGTGTTCTTTCGTTTTTCTCAGTTGTATCACTTCGTGATTGTGGGTTTTTCCATGATTCAGATCCAGGGAACTCTAATCAATGTCCTTTGTAAACTATTAATTTTAACGAAACATTATGCAAGTGAAAAGATTAGGGATGTGTCCAGATAGTTGTACTGCACAAAGGCTGATGATGTGTCTAAATATAGCATCTTAATATACTGCATCATCACCATTGCATGCAGAGCATGTATGTAATATACATATGTAATTACATTATTACATAATATACATATGTAATTACATTAGTTGATTATAAAAGTGATACCTTTGATACTCAAGCGCTGTGTGCTTGATGTAGAAACTCAATTTCAATTGCCAGTTTGATGCTTTCACGTCAGCTAGGATTTTTTTACAAGTTCTACTCATACAAATTATTCGTAATAAATAGCTGTGCATGAAAAGGGTTTTTCTTCTTCTCAGCAAAGTGGACCTAAAGGACTTGTTGTTTCTCTCCAATGGAATTTCAAAAAGAGTTAGATAACGTAATACTGGATTCCTCTAAAAACCCTTTTATTCACACACAGGGTAATGAACGTCTTTCAAGAGCAGGATGGAGCATCTCTGTGTAGTTAAATTGTGGGGTGGTGTCAGCGTAGCCAAGTCTTAAACTCTTCAGCTGACTGAAAGAATTCGCCTGATTTCTCTCCCTGTTGAGCCTGCATTGCTATTGAGAACAGCATTAAATACTGTCAGCTTTTAAATTCTGAGGGGTTACATCGAGCCCTTATTTCCCTTCATAGTTTAGCAAAGAGTTGCTTTGTCTGATACCTGTTTTTTAAACTACTCAAAAAAAATATGTCCTCATAACCTGGAGCCTTAGTATCAGGTGTTTAATGTGCATTGATAGTAATGTATCTGTGTCTCATTTAGCGTGCTGCCATTGAAATACACACATTAACAGCTTTTTATTAAGCTATCCCCTTGATAATATAGTGAAAGATTACAGGTTATTTGTGAGGATTCCTTTGCTAGGTATTGTATCTATAGCTACGCCTCAAGTAATTCACATAAAATAGATTTCAAGGGAAAACATTTGTGTGTCAACATTTCACTTCCTTGCTTTGCCTTATTGAAAACAGTGAGAGCTATTCCATTTCTGAAACGAGATACATATGGCATCCCTCGCATTTTGGAGAACGCTGCACCATCCATAAACTTTGGTACACATACTGTAATTGCTTTTAAAGAAGAGTGAGTGTGGCATGTAGCTCAATTTAGAAATGGATCAATTAAGTTATTTATCTTTTTTCCGCTGTTTATGTAAGGAGCATACTTCTGAAGTGTTTATTTTCCTAAATATAAACATAAAATAGTTCTATATAAAAAAATAAGACCCAAAATATTCCTTTCCTAAAAAAGAACTGATGCTTCAGACAAAACCATTTCAAGGTGATTTAAAGCTCTAGGATAAATTTTGCCTTGATTGTGTCGTTTATTGACTGTAAACACCATTCCTTCAGCACACAGTCATTGCACAAAGGCGTTTTACTGAACTGATTGTATTATCCAATTCCTAGAAAGATTTAGTTTTAAATTATTGTATATGCTTAGGCCGAGCTTATTCATGTGGGTGAGCAGTTTCTCATATTTTAGACACGTTTATATTACACCCATATAATCTAATATAAAATAACAGGCATAATATAGAAGAATGATACAAATATAATAAAAGAACGGAAACAATTTAAAAATGATAAATATCACCTATTTGTTTTTCCTTTAAAATCTAAACTCTCCTGTGAGTATTATGGAATGTCGCAGTCCAAATCCCATGGAGAGCAGCAGTGAGACTGGTCAGGTCTTTAGAAAAGAATTAGATAGAGATGGTTTATTCCTTCTTCTTCTTTCTTTTTTTTGGGGGCGTGGGAGGGTAGAGAGGGTGGGGTGTTTTCTTTTATTTTAACATGTTCAGCTGTGACAAAATTGACTTGGAAAGGACTGAGAGAAGTAAGTTGACAGCTGCAGTTCACTTCCTAAGTAACAGGTCCACCACAGTTGACACTCATGGCATCTTTTCTCTTGTTGTTCACAGCTTGGCATGTGTTGAAGGGAGATGGACAATGAGGTATTTTTGAGCCCTTAGCAATATAATTTTGAAGCTTCATTTTAGCATCTGCGGATGTTGAGTTCCCAGCTTGGTGGGAGAGCAGCAGTGCTTTGACAGCAGATGAGTCCTTCTGAAATACTGTAAAGGTTATGCTTCTAGGATCCTACACATGGATAAGTTGGTATAGGAGCATACACCGCTTTGAATGTTATTGAAAAGAACAAGCTAAATCCTGACTTACTACACTTAGTTTCAGAAGCTCAAAATATGTTTTTTGGTTGAGGAATGTAAAAACCCACAAAACCAGAGACCACTGGGGCGATGTGGGTTGTGGCTGTGTTGTACTGGGCTTGACAGGTGTTTGCTTTTAATAAGAACTGAAGATTGCATTTTAATACAGGAACT
Source organism: Tringa tobata (assembly GCA_033628505.1). Classification (NCBI taxonomy): domain Eukaryota; kingdom Metazoa; phylum Chordata; class Aves; order Charadriiformes; family Scolopacidae; genus Tringa; species Tringa tobata. The sequence continues at coordinate 2,143,595 of JAHREE010000352.1, read as the reverse complement.
CAGAGTTTTAGAGTTTCTGTATTAAAATTCAATCAGAGATGAGTCATCAACCGTGTTTTCCTTGTTAGGAGCTGTTTAGGTTGTACTTGGTTCAGCTGCTCTGTCTACAGTTTAGTGCCAAACACTGTGTCTGAGCTGCCAGCTCTGGCGTGTCAGAAAAGGACAAAGCTAGGACCAGAACAACCGGTTTTGTAAAGCAAAAAAACATTCCTTTCCCTGTTTTCAGCAGGGAAGGACATTTGGTAGAAGTCTGTGTCAGGAGCTGGCTTTGCATGCGGCACGGCGTGGGAACGGGTGCGTGGCTTCACACACACCTCGAAGTAAGGGCCTCGGAGTACTGTGATGTCCACCCCCTGCCCAAAACCTGCCACAACACCTGGCCTCCTTCTGGCTCTGACCGCAGAAAGCAGCTCTGGGAAATCCTCCTCGCATGATCCTGTGGGCTTCCAGAGCCTTCCTTCAGGTGAACCTTTTCCTTGTAAGCAACTGCCAAGCAGAAGCCTGACCTCAGCCTCTTAGAGCTCTTTCACCAAGATGTGTAGCTTCAGTGCTAAATATCTTCTTTACTTAACTCAGCATTTCCATTAAAATATCAAGGATAGGAGCAGCTTAGAAAAAAAAATATATAAAAAAATATTTGCAAGTTTCTAAACTTCCATGCAAATTATATTGACTGTCATTCTTAAAAAACCCTTAAAAAAGTGTAAGTCTTGACTCAGTGGGATTTTGAATAGCAGCCCTGCTTGACTATCTGTGTGGCTTTTAATTTGCCATCCTTTAGGGAGATACTTTTTCCCAGCAATCCATAATTCAAACCTCTCAACTCCGGAAGGAAAAATGGAAAAGTTGTCAGAATTTTCAAAGTGGCAATCTTGATGTCATTTAGGAGTCTTTTTTTTTTTTTTTTTTTATAACACAATCAAAGATTAGTTTTATGTTCTCCATCAAATCCTTTGCTTTACCTGCATAAGGCTATATAGTACTATAGTACACAGCAGTTAATCTGTGGTGGCTTGTAAGCTGATCTAACCAGTCTGAATGCTCCATTGAACTTAATTCTCCATGCTGGTAAGCTGTTCATCCCTGCTCTGACTTCCCTACTTATGGAAAAATTGGGTTTCTTCTAGAAAATCCTTCTTGCCTTTTAAAAATGAGCTTTTCAGTTCACTCCCCACCCCCCCAAAAGAAAACCAAACCCAAAACTCAAACAAAAAGGCTCTGCCAAAGAAATTGAAAGCAGTTATGATGGTCTTAGTGTTGGTGCCACAATGCAGTTTTGGACCCAGGGACATGAGGCTGCTCAAGAAGCAGAGCGGCCGATGGCGTGAATTCTCATCCTTGTAACCTCTTCTGATTTCTGGCAGCGAATTCAAAGGCAGCATTTCTATGATGGGAGGCTGTTTATTTTCAGATGTGCAAATATTTCTGCTAGTTTTCTGTGGGTGCTGACATCTGTGCTACTGTCTACTGTGCGTACAGCACATCACCTGTGTCCAAGAGAGCACCAGCGTATGTATTGGAAGTTGCAGTTTTGCCCTCACAGATGGTGGGACTGGAAGTATTGATGGGTATTGGCTTGGTCTGTGGTTGTTGGACAGTGGAAGCTATTTAGAAACGTTGCCAGGGATTTGCATCTTGAAAACTGCAGCTGAGGGGGTATGTGTGCCCAGCGCTGCCTGAGCAGAAGGCGGGAGGGCTGGTTAAAAATTTAGGAGAGGCGAGTGTGTATGTGTAAGTCAGCACTTCTTCCCTCTTTGTGTCATCCTGGGGATGCTGCAAGCAAACGTTACTCATGTAGGAATGAAGCTTTGGTGCAGATATATTTCCTGTGGTGTTTACTTATTTCTGCAACAAGATTAGCTTGGTACAGAGGACTGTTGCCTACCTTCTGTGTAAAGGGAGACTTTGGGGCTATTTTTGCATACTTAGCATTTGAAAGAACGCGTCTTTTCTCCGTCTTGAACAGCAGTTACTGTAATGCCGCGTTCAAAAGTAGATGGAGACATATGTGGGAAAGCCCCTCAAAGGAGGTGGTGGCCAAAATAATAGTGAGTTACTCATCGCAGTGAGTGCCCGAGTGAGTGCGTGCCATCATCTGAGTGCCCAAATGAGTGCACGCCAGGTGAAGAGACCCCCTTTTTTACTGTTTGGAGCAGCAGCGGGGCAGTGGCAGAGGTGACAGTGCGTCTTCCCCCGCGCTCTCCTGATCTGACCGATCTGTGAGCACAGACCTGAGTGATACAGGTTGGATCGATGGGCCGAGAACAACAGGATGAGGTTCAACAGGGACAAGTGCAGGGTCCTCCACTTGGGTCTCAACAACCCCAGGCAGCGCTAGAGGCTGGGGGCAGAGTGGCTGGAGAGCTGCCTGACAGAAAAGGACCCGAGGGTGCTGGTCGACAGCAGGCTGAACACGAGCCAGCAGTGTGCCCAGGTGGCCAAGAAGGCCAACAGCATCCTGGCCCGTATCAGGAACAGTGTGGTGAGTAGGACCCAAGAGGTGATTGTCCCTCTATACTCGGCACTGGTGAGGCCCCACCTCGAGTGCTGTGTCCAGTTTGGGGCTCCCTACCATAAAAAAGACATCGAGGTGCTGGAGCGGGTCCAGAGAAGAACAACAAAGATGGTGAGAGGTCTGGAGAGTAAGTCTTATGAGGAGAGACTGAGGGAGCTGGGGTGTTTCAGCCTGGAGAAGAGGAGGCTGAGGGGAGACCTTATTGCTCTCTACAACTACCTGAAAGGAGGTTGTAGAGAGTTGGGGGTCGGTCTCTTCTTTCAAGTCACAGGCGACAGGACTAGAGGAAATGGCCTCAAATTGTGCCAGGGGAGGTTCAGGCTGGATATTAGGAAAAATTTTTTCACTGAAAGGGTTATGAGACATTGGAATGGGCTGCCCAGGGAGGTGGTTGAGGCACCATCCCTGGAGGTGTTCAAAAGACGGGTTGATGTGGTGCTGGGAGATAGTTTATTGATGGTGTTGCTTTTTGTTTGTTGTGGGTGTTTCTTTTTCATAAGAATGAGGTTGACGGTTGGACAAGATGATCTTGAAGGTCCCTTCCAACCTAGAAGATTCTGTGATTCTGTGAGAAAACACGCACTGTCCTCCTGACAGCGCTGAGTCCCTCAACTCTGCTAAGCGAGCTGTGCAGTCCGAATTATCACCTCATAAAAATCCTAAAGGTATGGCCTTTCCTGGGGTTTTAAGGGAGAGGACATAGCCCAGCCCAGCCATGCGTGTACTTCTGTATCAGGGAGAGGAGCAATACAGACAAGGGGTAATGGTTTTAAACCAAAAGAGGGGAGATTTAGATTAGATTTTAGGAAGAAATTCTTTCCTGTGAGGGTGGTGAGACACTGGAACAGGTTGCCCAGAGAAGCTGTGGCTGCCCCATCCCTGGAGGGGTTCAAGGCCAGGCTGGATGGGGCTTTGAGTAACCTGGTCTGGTGGGAGGTGTCCCTGCCCATGGCAGAGGGGTTTGAACTCCATGATGTTTAAGGTCCCTTCCAACTCTAACCATTCTATGATTCTGTACCCAGTAAGAAGATTTTCTTGCTCTGATTAATGAGGGGCTCTGAAGATTATTTCCGCCATGCAAACTGGCAAGCTCTAGTACTTCTAAGTCAGAAAAATTATTATAGTCATTTACGTTCATAGATTTTTAAAGCAAAATGTCGCCATCATTTTCCCCACCTTACACACAGAGAAAAGTCTCAGTGAGAGGTGGAAAGACTTGCTGTAGGGTCAGAGTCAAATCTGCTTCTCTTGAAGTTAAGTACTACTCCAAAGCACAGCACCCCCAACAGTGAAGTGCTACATCTGCAGCTTTACATTTCAGGGTGGGCGAAGGGTTTCAGCCCCTCCATTTTATATCTTCCTCTCCGTTTCTGATTTCTGCAAGATTTACATGCCTCAGTCTTGGGGAGGTTTGCTTTTTCCTGAGATGCTAAATGGCCCGCAGGTTTTTCTGGCAAAGGTGGTAGCGTGGTGTGTTGAAGCAGCAATCCCAGTATGTACTAGTGTTTGCCTGCAGCTTCAATTAAGTTTATCTAAACAAGTGCTCTACCAGATGGTCACTTGTAATTATTTTACATTATCACCGCTGAACTGCCCTGTTCTCAGACCAGGTAACAAAGCCTCCATCATTCTTGGTTTGTTTCTTTCCAGAAATATGCAAAGACAAAATATTCAATAAAATGTTAGTGGCACAGGGGTATACAGCGGAAAGTCTTGTGTTTAGTTTTTTCTTTATTGTCACTTTGTGGTATGGATTCAAGTGATTTTCCCAGAATTCTGCTCATTTCCTTTTGGGAAAGGAGAGGTGGGGATGGAAGCAGGTATAGGCTGGAGCACTGCCCTTGTTCCAACTCTGCATCAGTCTGAGAGTGAGATAAAATGACCAAATGTGACTCTAGTCTACTTGTGCTGATCTGAATTAAGAGTAAATGTGGTCTGGTGTTAGATCTGCTTCTCACAGATTCAACTTTGATTATAAAGAGCAGCATGGTAGGAACAAGGGGTTACATCACGCTGCAAACAAGAGGTGAGCTCTCCAGATACCAAAAATTCATCTACTCATATAGCATCAGATAGGTAATGTCAAATATCTCCACAGTGATGCTTTTCTGATTAATAATGGAATAACGCTAATTTACACCAGCTGCAGACTTCTACTCAAAAATTAACCAAAGTGCTGGTTCATTGCTGTTGGCTACATATCAAAAATGAGTTTGAAAAGGAAACAGAGCAGCAGCAGAAAATTCAGATAACAATAATACCCTGCAATAGGGAAAAATACGAAAGGAAGAAAAAATAATAAAAAAATGCAGTTCACAATTCAGAAAATAGGACCGAGGAACTACTGTGTAATTAATAAAATTCACGAAGTGTCAATCAAATAAACAATCTGGTTTTGGGCAGATTGAAAATAGAGGGGCAAATTCTGTCTTCAGCTGCTCATATGCGGTTTTGTCTCCAAGGCAGAATTTACCTTATAATCTATGAGAGGATAACAACACAAAACAAGAGAAAGGATGTTTTAGTGGTAGCCACAAATGACAGACATGAGGCAAATCTGCTAGATTTAACAGAGCTTTAATTGGGAAGGTTGGTCTTGCATAACAACAACAGAGTAAGCTGCCAATCCTTGAGCCTATCCTTTAATAAAATAGCATTGTTAACTGTTAGCCCTTATGAATACAGCATTGGTTTCCAGCCAGAGAATCATAAGCAGTTGATTGCCCAGGCATAATGGTAACAATTTCCACTAATACCGTGTTGCAGCAGTTTAGAGGATGCAGCAGCATGAGAAATGGACGTAACTGCTTGGGAAGGAAATATTATCTTGCTAGTCTAGCCCGTAGGAAGCTTGAGTGGCAAGGAAGTGGTTAAAAATCATCAGCTTTTCAGAGTAGGCTAAGGATGTGGATGAAGTAATGTTTGTCTAGGTTCATCTCACCCTCGAAAAGTTTAGAATGTAGCTGGATTGTCTAAACAGAGTAAGGAGCAGTGGTTAAAGAGAGGCTGTTAGTGGGGTAGCACACAACTGCTTTTCTAAGATCTTTGGTAAGATGAAAATTGCCCATTTCCTATAATAATTTTCGTAGCGGATGCGCTTAACGACATGGATGCAACTAAAACAAAGGGCTACATGGGTATATTTTTTCCTCAAAGCACAACACTGCAGTTTGGTGTATGGCATTGCTTTAATTTTGCATCATTTAGATGTTTGAAATGGTGGAGGCCACAGTTATTTAGCACGTCTTAACAATTCAGATTTGGTAGCAATGCTAAGATTGTCAAAGCACACCAGTGAGGCAAAAAACAAAATCAAGCAAAAGCTTATACAGTTTAGGAGGAAAACAACCAAATGTCATGTTTGCATCACTCTGAATGCGAATAGCTTTATGTTCCAGAAGATGTGTTACTATCCTTTTCTCTCCTGACTTCAGTGGAGTTCGCCCAAACTCCTAGTCCCAGAAAACAAGATGCCTATATTTTGGAGATGAGAGGGTGACCTGAGACTGCCATATGTGGAGTGCCATCTGTGCCTCTGCCAAGGACAAGATCCATGGGGATTCGTGGTTCAGCCACACAGGAATGTAAGGACCTCAGTGGCACATCTAGTCTGTCTTTTGTTTAAATGTTCACTGGCAGGTGTTTCTTTAATGCACACTTAAAACTCTTCTGTGGTGGATATACCACAACCTCTCTACCTGTAACCTGCTCTTACGCTTATTTCACATTATAATTATGAAGTCCCACCTCATATCTAGCCTATTTTTTTTCTTGCTAATATTCTGTACTTCACAGGCAAATGCAGAGAACTATAGATAACCATCAAGTTTATAATGACTTTTTATAGTTGAAGGAAATTAAGCATGTTCTTCCTTAGTCTTCTCTATCAGTTCCTTTCACCTTGGTAAGTCACGTTTTTAAATCTCATATTATTTTTCCCCTTCTTTGGGATCTTTCCAGTTTGTTTACATCTTTCCTACAGTGTGGAGGAGAATGGGACAAAGTACTTCAGTGAAGCTGTGTCTGTACTGAGACAAGTCGAGTGGAATAAAGACTGACCTTGTTGTGCTCTCGACACTCCTGTTAGTACATCTCAGGAAGACACTTGCTGTTTTTGGAGCACGTTGTTTACTCTCACTTAGCCCAGAGTCTGTTAAAGCCTTTGCCAATTATTGCACATTTTGTGTTTGTGCATTCTTTCTTCCTTCCTACATCCACTGTGCAGTCTGTATTGAATTACATCTTATTGATTTCAAACCATTTCTCCACTTGATCAGGATCATTACTGCCTGTCAGCTTTTCATCCAGAGTGCTTTCAACCAGCTTGCTGTTGCCCACAGATTTTATAGCTGGATTCTCTACTCCGTCGTGCACGTCGTTAGTGAGATGATTAAACAGAACCAAGCCTCAGCTAAACTTTCTTGAAATGCCCTCCCAAAGTGATAGCAAACAGTTGATAACTTTGAGTACAGAGAATAATGTACCCCCCTTAGACTAATCTAATGACTCTCTTTCCCTCCTTCACATAGGAGAACACCGCGATACATGCTCCCAAAAGCCTTACAAAAGTCAAAATCCATCACATCTACGGCTTCTCCATGCTCCGCAAAGCCAGTTATACTGTCAGAGAAGTTAATGAGTTTGGTCTGATGTGATCTGCTCTTGACAAATCTAAATTGTCTGTTTCTTTTCAGCTTATTATACTTGAGGGGATTAAAAACTGATTATTAATAATTTGCTCCAGTATCTTTCCAGATGTCAATGCAATGCAACCTTGTCTACAAATCCCCAGGTTCTTCTTTTCCACTTTTAAAAGCTGCTCACTTATTTGTCTTTCCTCAGGCCTCTGGGAACTCACCGTTCTCCATAAGTTCTTGAAGATAATCACTAATGGTTTGGAGATGGCTCTAGCTAGTTTCTTAAGCACTCCAGGGTGAATTTCATCAGGCCCTGCGAATTTGAATTCATCTGACTTCTTTAAATACCCTGCTCTATCCCTGCTCTCGCCTGTGCTGCTTTTCTCTTGCTCGAGCTAATTGTGCTAAGCATTTTGAATGTTTTCTACAAAGACAGAAGCATAGAAGGTATTGAAGACTTCAGCTTTCTCTGTATCTGTCGTTATCTGTCTCCTCTTTCTTTCAGTCTTTATTGTCACCTTTATGTAGAACTTTTCCCTGTTGCCTTTAAGCTTCAGCAATCTGTGATTCATTTTGTGCTGTAGCTTCTCAAGGTTTATTCCAGGCCATCTCTTGCCTTGTTCTACACATCCACTGATGCGTTTAGCCTATGTGTATTCAGAGTGCAGACTCTGAATAAATTGTGTCTACGGTGCAAATGTACTCACTGAGTGTGCAGTCTAGAGTTTCCCCCTCCACCAGTGTGTAATGTATACACTTTGACATATTGGGCTCCGTACGCCTGGTCAGAAATTGTACGCAAGGCTGCTGGATCATCTAAGATGCTGTTGGGCTTTCTGACTTCTTATTTTCTTCCTGTGCACAAAGGCAGCAACAGGGGGATATGGTGTGGAAATTTATATCTGAATACAATGAAGTATGTAGATTTCAGAATTCAGGCTGCCATATAATTGGGATATTGATGAATAGCATTATCTTCTCCATCAGCCTGAAATCCAGAGGAGAGCGTTGCTTCCAGCTGCTACCGGGACGCCTCCTTAGGACTCATGTAACGGAAAGACTTTTAGAAAGGAAAAAAAAAATGAGCATACTGCTTGTGGAATCTTAAATAGCAACATCCTTCAAAGTTACCCCTTTACAGGAAGATTTTCAGAGGTATTATTGGAATAGTCATTTTCTTTGCCTTGAAAAGGCTGAGAGATAGCTTATAGGATACCTCACAACATACTTCAAAAACCACTGTGGCTGTGCAGCAGAGCTCTGGGAAACTGCATCATAATAATTACCGTTCTGCAAAAGGAAAGCTTTAGTTTCTATTTATTCACTGGAAAGGTGAGAGGTGTTGAATGGCTGGTGCTGACTTCTGAAGGAACGTCAGCCGAGGTGCCGCGACAGGGTTTGTTCAGAGGATGTGCCGTATCGGTCTCTGGGCCCCCATTGTACTTCTCCTCGGCACTGAGAAGCGAGTTGCTGAGCGCAGCGGAGCTCGCTCTGCTCATCCTGCCTCTGCTCGGAACCCGTGGGAACCGGCAGAGAAGCTGCTGCTCTGACACCGCTGTGTGACGCTGCTCTGGACTTGTCCTGACGCATCTGCTCGGGGGGATCTGAAATCCCTAGAAGACCTGATTCTTTTGTAAATGTGAACAACTGTTCAGCAGATGAAATGAAATGCTAGTCACATGAATGCATGTTAGGCATTTCCCCATGGCGGCTGGAAGCGTGCAGGAGCCTTTGATAACAGCAGCTTTGGGAGACTAATTCTTTCTCCTCGTGTGTCCTAAGCCACCGCGGTTCCAGTGGGACCTGCAAGGACTTGGCACCTCTGGTTATTGGGTCTTTTGCTGTGTAAAATAGGTAAATATTAATTCAAGAGTTGATTGTAAAAGATGATCTCTCAGGAAGGAGGCTTTATGGAACTATTACTGCTTGGGGTTTTTTTATCTGGTAGCGTTGCCTGGAGGCCCATATTGGTGCTCAGGAGTCTGCATGGATGGGTAATAGCGAGAGGGTTTACTGCGGCACAGGAGAGAGAGTAAGGCCCATTAAGTACAACACATTACTAACAGCGGTGTTATTCTGTATCTGAAGTGTTGACAGTAAAGCAAAATAGAATCCACTTTTATTTTTAAACCTGTGACAGATTAGGAGACAAATCTATATGCAGCTGTATCAATTTGTTACCTCCACTTTGCTTTGTAAAGGCAATTTTGATTGCAGAGCTGTCCTGTGCCATGCTATAGACTCCACTGAGACTTCATGTTGCACTGAATCAGCAGGCTGTCAAGCCTTGAGAATCACCTATTCAGACAAAGCTTTCAGAAAGAGCTATTTCCTAGCCAAGAAAGTCCTCTTTCTCAGGAATCCGTAACAGTCACACATGAGAAACGGAATAGCGTCTGCATGTCTGTCTTACATCAGTATCACTTGTGTTGTCGCCAAATAAAAATGATTGATTTAGTAATCCTTCTAAAATGCCTCTGTTTTACATCAAGTAGTTGGTGGTCACAAAGGGCTGAGGCATTAACTGGAAAATCTTATGAACTGGAGCTTTGCAGAAAGGTCTACTCAGGCTCCTTGGGTGTTGTGCAGGGCACAGGCATAATTTTCAGGCGTCTCGCTTGTGAAATCTCATTTCTGACAAAGGAATGCAATGGAATCCAAGCCCAGAGAGTGAGTCAAAACACTAATTTGGATAATGTTGTCTCGAGCTGAAAGGCAGTGTGTGAAAAGGGAGGTGTGGAAGCTGCGTGAGGCCACAGACATACACATGTGATTTGCCTTCTACAAGGTCAGAAGCTGCTTAGGTTATACAGAAGTCCAACTGAAAAATAGGCAGGAACCTAGCTTTTAAGTCAGGATTAAGGAGAAATGAAAAATTAATATAGAATAGAATCATAGAATCGTCTAGGTTGGAAGAGACCCTTGGGATCATCGAGTCCAACCATCTACCCTACTCTACAAAGTTCTCCCCTACGCCTGCTACATCCATAGTGTGCTCTTGTCCAAAGGCTTTTGGCTTGAATTCAAACCACGCACAAACTCAATGTGAAACTAAATGTTATCAGCAGATCCCCTAAAATTTGTGTTTGAAGCATTGCTTTCCTTATGTCTTAGGGAGCTTCAAAACAGATTTTGTATCCATCTGTGGTGGCTGAATTCTTCAGAAGTCGGAAATCTCAATATACATCAGCCTGTATGACAACAGCAAACCACCTTCGGGTCTTGCTGCAGTGCATGGAATTGTTTTTTGGAAGAGGCAAGTGAAATAGCCTGGGTATTATTTGGTTTAAAATGGTTATGGAGTCAATTAGGAGACCCGCTCTACTGTAAGAAGTAGGAAGTAGTGGGCATGAATGCACTGTGAACAAAGAAAATGCCCTAATCTGCAAAGGGACCCGAGATAGCATCTTCCCCTCCTTTGACAACCTCACTGCTCTCAAATGTGATGATGAAGGCTCTCTGCACCAGCCTGCAGAGGTCCTGCCGAGTGTGTAGGAGGGCAGGATGCGGGTTCCTAAAGAACTTGGACATTTGAAAATTCGGTAAGTATTTTAGCATCATGTCACTAAGGCATGGATTTCTACTCCGCAGGTCACTCTTTGCATGGCATAGGTTGACTGGAGAAACAGAATCCCGGAGACCTGGCTCTGTCAGGATCTGTTTTTCTGAGTAAAATGAGGAGCACAGAGACATGTTGATGATTAAGTCCTCCATGGAATTGCAGCTTTTCCTCCTCCTAAGTATGTTGTGGTCCTTGACATTTGGACAGTTGTGGGTTTTGTTTTCTGTAAAGTCCTTGTCAGCAAAGGACGAGGACATAGCAAAATATGCAAGTACTCGTATGATTAAATACTTGATTTAGTCCATGTAAGCCTTTTGTCTTCGTTAAATATCCATTTGGAGGCTTTGATAGCTTACAATGTGAAAACACGAATTCAGGTGTACGGATGAGATTCTTAAAGTGGTTGGGGAGATGCACAGGCCGAGAGGTGTCTTTCAAACTGGTGACATGTCTGCCAGTGCCAGTCCCAAAGGCTGGCAGGTTAGCAAGCACTCAGAATTCGGGAGCATCGCTAGGGTAGGTAAGTGTTTCCCAGCGGTGTCGAAATATGTTCAAGTATACGAATAAAATATACTCAGCTAAATAATTTAAAGAAGGTTGCTTTATAGCACTGCTGAAACTTTGTGAAACAGAAAGATATCTTCCCTCCCGTTTGTTAGCATTTTATTTATTGTTCTAAAAACTCACACGTTTGTGAACAAATGCGTTAATAAGTACAATACTATTGAAACAGTTCCTCGTGTGCAATTATGTTAGCTGTGTTGTACAGTTTGTATGATTACAGAAAGTCTCTACTGACAGCTAGCAGTATTATCACTTTGTCCCAAGCATATAATGATTTCCAGTACTAGATTTACAGAGTTGATCATTCCAAGCCAGGAGAAAGTACCCAGATTAATATGACAATGTGAAAATGTGTGTTGTTCCCCACTGACCCAATACTGCAGGAACGCGTGCCTGACATACAGCTGAAAGGAAAAAAAACCTACCACTTAAATGAATAGAAGAACTCTTGTCTTTACATGGCTTTAGGAGCTTTATAGACCCCTTTCTCATTACAGACCTTCAGCAATAAAAGCAGGACTGAAACTGCAGTGATTAGTGAACTCTAGGTAATTAAAGAGTTGATTAAAAATTCCTTGTGTATGCGTGAAGACGTTTTATGTATTTTTCCACAAAAATTCGGTTATTTTAAATAGATACAAGAAGGATCCCTAGGAGCTGGGAGCCAGGTGCAGTAGCTTCACTGTTCTGCCTAAAAGAGTTGCTGTCAATCTCATGTCTCACTTTGTTACTATAGCGTCAGGAGCCCCACATCTACATCTGCTTGCACTTCACTGAGCTGACTGCCATCACCTCTGCCATTCTACCCTTCCCTTGCTCTTCCATGGGTCTTACCTAAGTGCACACACACTTATGTACACAGAGTTTTCTGTTGGGTTTTTTTTGGTTAGTTTTTTGTTTGTGGTTTTTTTTTAATTATTATTTTTATTTTTATTCCTGTAAGCTGGTTTGTTAATCTGAATGTTAAAGAAGATTGGGTTTTGTTTACAGTGAGATATGCAGTCCCCAATGAATGCCATCAAGGTTTGGTTGCCTGGCGCAGAGCTCCAGGACCTACCTGTACCTTTCCCAAAAGCCCACTCTCTCTAACATGATCTCCCAGTCTCGTTGGCTTCTGTCAACTTCACATCTCTTGATGAGACAGGGATTATGCTTATTGTGCACCCAAAAGGTTTTGCTACCGTCCTGGGTCTGCAGTGTTAATTTCAACATCCTCTGTGAGAAGGATCTAGGAAGGGCTCCGAGCTGGTAAAAAGAAATCACTGAAGCAGCAAACTTCCTCTGCGCGGTTTTGTTTTAGGATTCACATTTGGAAATCAGGTAGTTGCCGGGTTAAATGTTTGACGATTATTTGATGCATGAATCCAGTTCGAAGCTTTTTAAAGGTTTGCCTCACTTTTACACTTTAAGAGTTAAGAAATGTATAATAGCTAGTTAGAATGGACAGTGTTTCAGTCGGTTGAGTAATGCAGTCAGTACGAATTAAAGTAATATGATTACTGATAAATTGCTGTTATTCATTCAGTTGTCTTTCAGGGGACTATTGATCTTTCCAAGCCTCACAGAATGTGTTGTTCCCAGGTGCATACGGTCTCCCATGTCCACATGGGAGTGCAGCTAGGGCAGCTACAGAACAAAACTGCAACAAATTTGGCAAGGCTGGAGTGGATGCCCTGGACTGTTTGTACTTCCAACAGTTCAGCTACAAAGAGAGCAATTCTCTTGTGCAGTCAAGGTTAAAATGAAAGCTATTAATTTCTGGAAAGATCATGAGAACAGGACAAGTCAAAAGAATTGTCCATTCGGGAGTCTATTTTTGTTTTAATAATGCTCTTTTGGAGCAATTTAAAATGAAATCTGGGCAGACTTGAGGGTGTCCATAATGGTGAAGGCTAGTGCAGCCTTGGGCTCTTCTCAGCTGCCCTCCTTTGTTTCCAATAGTTACTGCCCCTGTGAAAGTGATGACATGGCCCATAATGAGTAAACCTGTGTACATGCTGCAGATGTCTCAAATAAATTAATACAGCATTCTGGTAATGGGATCACAGAATCATGGGGTTGCTAAGGTAGGAAGGCACCTCTGGAGATCATCTGCTCAAAGCAGAGTCAACTTTAGCCAGATGCTTATGACATTGTTCAGTTGGGCTTTGAGTATCTCCAGGGATGGAGACTCCACAGCCTCTCTGGGCAACCTGTGCAGTGTTCAACCATACTCTGGATAGTTTTTTCCTATGTTTAAATGCTCTTTCCTGTATTTCATGTTGTGCCTGTTACCTCTTTTACTGTCATTGGATACCACTGAGAAGAATCTGGTTTCATGTCCTTTACTCCTCCATGAGGTATTCATACACATTGATAGGATCCCCCCTGAGCCTTCTCTTCTCCAGGCTGAACAGCTTTCTCAGCCTCTCTTTGTGTGAGAGATGCTCCAGTCCATTCATCATCTTTGTGACCCTGTTCTGGACTCACTCCAGTATGTCCTTGTCTCCCTTGTACTGGGAAGCCCAGACCCTATTTCCGCTCACTGTATGCTTCCTTTTTATGTTTCTGTGGGAACCTCCTTGTGCATCCATGCAGACCTTCTGTGCTTGACTTACTGCAAGGACCATCCTTGTGTTTGGAAAATATGATCTTTGAAAAGTCCCTTATCCCCAGCCATGAAGCAGAATTTACCTTAGCAGCTTAACCTAATTTGCAAAGCGACTATTTTCCTTTGTGCCTCAAGGAACTTTCTGCATATTTTGCCTGGTATTTTTCAAGAAACCTTAAGGAAACAAAGCATCCAACTGGCACTGTATCACAGCTCTGTGGTGACTGGGGCATCCTAAAGGTTGAGACTAAAGCCATATTACTCATGTTCCCAAAGGCAAAATGCATAGTCTCTTTTGATATCGTGATTTTTGACACAGCTTAAAAATACATGATTAAGTGCTTGGCTTCTGTATTTTTTTTTCCTGTCAGATATTGGATCATCTTCTCCATTTTTCCTTCAGCCCCTGTCTTTATGCTATATCGTAAATATGGCACAGCAAGCTCCCATTTAAAATTCATAATATGTCCTTTCCACTTAAGTCTTTTGTGGCAAAATTTCCACATGAGTGAGATTCTTCATAAAAACCCTAAGTTTTATAGAATGATAGAATAGTTTGGGTTGGAAGGGACCTTTAATGATCATCTAGTCCCCCTGCAATAAGCAGGGATATCTTCATCTAGATCAGGTTGCTCGGAGCCCCATCCAGCCTGACCTCGAATGTTTCCAGGGATGTGGCATGTTCCACCTCTCCAGACACCCTGTTGCAGTGTTTCACCACGCTCGTTGTAAAAGATTTCTTCTTTCTATCTAGTTTTAATCTCCCCTCTCTTAGTTTAAAACCATTACCCCTTGCCCTATCGCAACAGGCCCTGCTATAAAGTCCATCCCCACCTTTCTTATAGGCCCTCTTTAAGTATTGAAAGGCTGCAAATTTTAGCTACTATTCCTTACCTTCAATTTTTCAATCTATTTCCCTATGGATTAAATAAGGAGTTTCTAAATTTGTACAGTGTGTACAACTGCCCTTTTGCCTGAGACTAGTTGCAGCTGCGTGATCTGGATAACTGTGTCATTGCTCCCTGTTCCTGATTCTTAACTACAAGAGTTGCTGCTGCTCCAAGCTTATTTGGGACTGATGCAGAGAACTTGCTTTTACTCCAGTGTTCGTACCCACGCTATGTTCTTATGTGAAGGCTGCTGTAGGGAAGCATCTCCTGGACATGACTTACCAATTACCATCATGGGTAAGACAGACTCATAGACTCTACTTGGGGAAAATTAATTTAATTTATTGCCAACTAAAATCGATTTGCATGGTGAGAAACAAAGAAAAATTAAAACACCTCTTTTGCGTGTTTGTGTCTTTGAAGGAGTAATCAAGAAATCACCTTGAAACAAGTGGCACGTGCTCTAAATTGCCAGTGCACTAACAGAAGGCTTCCTAAATACAAGTTACCAAACGTTTCTGAAACAGAAAATGTGTGTTAACGGACGAGAAGTTAATGTTCACCATAAGAATTTTAATAGAGGCTAGGGCTAACGTAGAGCTGCATGATCAGTCAGTTATATTGCCAAAAACCAGCCTTGATAATTTAGCATAAGTGGGCAAAATGCCTTCAGGATTCGGTATGTGCGTTAATAAGATAAGCAAATACAAACTTATTGCTCTTCGATTCATAAAATTTTAATACAAAAAATACTAATAAGGAAGACAAGTCAAAGCCAGTTACGTATTCATCAAATTACCTCATAGAGAAGACAACAAAGTTAGCCTCCTATTGATATGGTGATAAGCAAACACAAATGCATAATTTTCCAGTTCACAAATCTTCTCTATAAAATGCCATTAGAAAAGGAATGCAAAAGTTCCTTTCAGGTGCATTAGTTTTCAGAGGCCTTAGAGGAAACTCTACAAGAAAAAAACCCCTCACAACAAGCCAACCGAAACCCAACCTGCCCTATTTGTAGGACATTAAAGGATTAGATGAAAGGTTTAACGCACTGCTCTGATTCAAAGAGTAACGATAGACCAGGGGAGGCTCTGGGTGAGCTGGGCAGATTGCTGATGGTCCTGTGGTGAAGAGGACGTGGGGTGAAGAGCACCGTGAGCACAGGGTAGCCACAGCCACCCACCAGCAGTGGGACTCCTCTGCAGCTTGGTCTGCGAGGGGAGCCCGGTCCTTATCACCCAGCGAGCGCAGGGGCTGGGGACTTGGTCTGATACGGGGATCTGCCACCAAGTGCAAGCTTTTAACCTTTGGAAATTTCAGTCTCAAATAGTCACAGAAGGCAACCGGGAGCGAAAATTATTTCATTACAGCTCTCGTCAGACCGAATCACTATCTAAATCACTCAGCTTTTCGGCGCCGTTCCTCTGGTATTTTCCTTGTTAGTGTGTGCCACTGTCAGAAAAGAGAGATTATTTAGTGCCCTTCAGAGCACAGCACTTAAGAAAAAAGTTAACTGCAGCGACACATCCCGGGTAAGGGATTGGTTATTGTACCATGTATCTCGTGCTTTACAACGTGTGGAAATCTTAGTTTAAATTTGTTCACTATGCGAGTATTTTAATCCTTTGGTCTTTCCATAAACTAGATTAGTTTGCCCCGTGTTACAGAAGGTGCCCGTGCAGTTTGCAGCACAAGTCGGGGTGTAGCAGGGCACCTGGTGTGTGACGGCAGTGTGGTGTGGATATTGCTAAATGGATTTTAATCAGGTCTCCTGGTTCCAGCCTGCCCCTTGGAGCACGGGGCTGAGTGGACTGAACTTCCATGTTATTTATTGTGCTGCTGAGCTGGGTTTTGCAGCTTGTGTTAATGCTCTGACAGGGAGACTGTAGCCAGTAGTTATTGCAGATGTGTGTGTCGGGGCTTAAATCAGCACTGGTGGGGCCTCACCTTGAGTGCTGTGTTCAGTTCTGGGCCCCTCGCTACAAGAAGGACATTGAAGTGCTGGAGTGTGTCCAGAGGAGAACCACCAAACTGGTGAGGGGTCTGGAGAACAAGTCATACGAGGAGAGGCTGAGGGAACTGGGCATGTTTAGTTTGGAGAAGAGGAGGCTGAGGGGAGACCTCATTGCCCTCTACAACTACCTGGAAGGAGGGTGTAGAGAGGTGGGGGTTGGCCTCTTCTCCCAAGGGAATAATGGCAGGAGCAGAGGAAATGGTCTGAAGTTGGGGCAGGGGAGGTTTAGATGAGATATTAGGAAGAATGACTTTCCTGAGAGGGTGGTCAGGCACTGGAACAGCCTGCCCAGGGAGGTGGTGGAGTCACCATCCCTGGAGGTATTTAAGAAACATGCAGATGTGGCACTTCAGGGCATGCTCTAGTGCCCGAGATTGTTGGGTTGTGTCTGTTTGTGTTTGGCTGGTTTCTTTTTGGGGTTTTGGTTTTTTTCTTGTGGTTGGACTCGATGATCTCAAAGGTCCCTTACAACCATGAAGATTCTGTGATTCTGAACCCAAGGATATCCAGATTTGTGGGGCACCTACGGATATATAAATATTTAAAGAAATATTTCTTGGCTGCATCTGTAGGTGTATTTAGAGTATCATAACTCCAGTTAAGTATTATAAAAAAAAGGGTTTACTACCATTTTATATGGAAATATTTTGCAGAATTGTTAAATTTTCACGCAACCATAATAGGTTAGTTCTGCTGGCAGCGTTGTCTCCCATTAGCAGCCCGACTGTGTTACGGAGGTGCTGAGACTGTTACTGACACTACAGCAATGAACCTGGAAGGGCTCAGCTTTTAGGTTCAGCAAGCCTCCCTCTTGCCATGGACCAGAGATTATTGTAAAGGTCATAAGGCTCATCTTTTCAGTTGTTTCATACCACTTTTACTGACATCAATTTAAGCTGGGATGCTGGACAGGAATGCAGGGCACATTGGATACACCCTTAGCTCTGTCACCGACTGTACCTGATAAACTGGAGAAGCCATTATACTTCTCCATGCCCCATTTTCACTACCAGTAAAACCACTTTTGTAAAGCTGAACTTTGTGACACTGCTAAACGTGTTTTGAAACAGATGAGGAAAACACATAAAGCCCTGCTCTGTAAAGTGGGGAACGTGTTAAGTAGCATATAGGCAGTTTGAGATTTGCTCCTGTGCCTTCTAAAAACTCGTACCAGGTTCTGATTTTCAACCCTTTTTTATTTTCTCCCCACTAACTCTCCTTTTGAAATGACTTGTTGTGCTTGTCACCTTGGGACTGACTTGCTGATAAAACAACAGACGAAGGCGGTGACCCCGTGCGCTCGGATGTCTCAGACGTGTGCAATAATCCGTGGTGATGCTGAGCGTGTCCGGAAGAAGCGCTCCCTCATTCTAGCACTCTCCACTCTAATCTTCTCTGGAGCTGGTTCTGTAAATGAGAAAGAACAGAAAGCCCTTGAGGGTCACGGCGCTTTGCTAGATATACAGTAAAGTTAAAGAAAATACCAGATACATTAAACTTGGTGTGAGTTTTCCAAGGTGAGCTCACAGAACTACTCTGCAAAGCGACGAGGTCTACATTAGGAAATGCAGATGGTTTGCAGCACTATAAAGCTCTCCGTCCGTCATCTTCTTCTGATGACTGAGTTTGATAGAATTAGAGCTGGGCAGCGACGGAATCAAAAGGGTAAGGCGTCACCGAGGGCTGCGAGATGCTGATCTAGTCAGTAGAACACGTTTACATTAATTTTATTTTTACCAACTTCCTCTTTCTCTTTAAAAAATTTTTTTTTGAAAGCTACGTTTTCTCAAATTCAAAAGATGAGACCAATAAAGAAAGGATTCGTAGAGCTTGGTGACAAGGCATTGATCTGGGAAGCGTAACTTTCTTTCTCCATTCCCTGCTCCAGTAGATGCAGGTGCCTGTGACTACACCTTGTGATGATCATAGCGGTCTTGGAGGAGGGGGTGTTGGAATTCAGATCCCATCAGGTGAAAAGAGAATTTGAATCTGAATCCGCCTATTTCTGGCCAAATAGAACAGTTTTTTATCCCCGTGGTTGTTGCTGCCAGTGTTACAGGTTGCCCCGGCGTCGGGAGCAGCTGCAGCATTTTCTGGATGAGAAAATCTCTGTGTTTTCTGCCTTGTAAATGAATGGCAGCGAGTCCCCACGCTGGGCATTCGGGCCCGCTCTGCTAAAAACACAGGGCATCACCCACAGCGGAGCGGGGCTGGAAGGTCTGAAAGCAGCTAAATTCCCAGTAGGTCACTGTGGGGGGAGAAAGCCTATGTAATTAAAATTTACTGATATTAGGGATAATTAATGTTATCTACCTGCTCTTTTTTTTTTTTTTTTTTTTTTTTTTCAGAAAATAAAGAGGACAGGACTTTAGAAAGTGAATTCTGGAACCTGTCAAAAGCAGGAAGATGCAAAACTTCCTGCCTGAACAGGCAACAACTTTTTAATTTTGTTTTTGGTTGGGGTGGGGTTTGAAGTCCTCACACGCCCCGGCTCTTTTCCCTCCTTACCTCCTTCAGTCATTTGGCTCTTTAATTTTTTCTTACTGAAACAATTTGATGAATGAGAAACGGAACTCACAAATATCTCCCGATGCCGTTGATATACAGAGCTTTAAAAATAGTCTGAATGGGAAGGCGTAACAGGATGTGTGGTTAGAGGTTGCTGCCTGCAGGAGTTCCGTGAGGCAGGGTGGAGATGTGGAAGGATCTGTTGACAGCTTGACAAACCCCCATATGTCCTAATAAGAAAATTTGGGAACGCGGTAAGAAACCTGGAGACATCAGCAGTGGAAAAGTGTGCACTTGAGCTGAAGCTGGCACCTGAGGTACTTGTGGGTGCTCCTGCTGTGTAATCATTATTTTTTTATGCTGTGTGGGATCTCTCTAACTGATCTAGTTATATAAAGTCTTTCCAGCTTGCTCTTCTTCAGTGGGATGTTCAAGAGAAAGAGCATAATACATTGCCTGCCACTGTGAACTGAATTAATCTTTATTAAGTAGATTTCAGACAGGCTGTCCAGATCTGAATGAAATGGTATGTTGATTTAAAAAATGTGAGTGAAATTTCTTAGACACACATGCTAGTCTATAAATATTCCTATACCATTTTGCAGTTAATTTAGTCAAAATGTGTATGTCAAAGCAAAGAGAGGAATCTTGGCCTGAAAGCTGTACTGAAATCAGGTTGTAATATATAGATAGCCCAGCAAAAAGGAATAATTTGCTATGAATATTTTGTCCTTTAAATATATGAATATATTTCTAAATCCAGCCTTCCTCCGATTAATCTTTCACTAAGAGCTTGATATTCAGCAGCATTTCAGAGAGTTCACGGTCAGGTTCCTCTTTCCTTTTTCCAAACTCTGTCAGAGCATGCTATTTCTTTTACATTTGGGTTTCTCTTTACCTAATGGAGAAGTTATTTAACCTGCTTAACAGTATATTAGCAAAGCGTTGCTTCAGCGTGTAGTTTGAGCTTTAGAAAGGGTTGATATAAAGGCATTCCTAAATGATTTGAATGCTACAGTCTGATGTTAGCAGTTCCTTCTGTTCACATACTTGGAGTTGGGAAGAGTGTGCCTTTTTTGGTAGACCATATGTTTAAAAAGTAAATGACCTTGATCTCTTGATTGGAAGAACGTTGTTCAAGCTTGTGAACAGCATGTGACTCGGGAGCTGTTTGAGGCTTTCTCTTCTGAGTTTGACGACTGGCAAACACATCGCTGAAGGTCTCCTTGCAATGTCAGACCTCTCCCATGAGATGCCACGCACGTTGTAACAGTCACTGCACGATGACGCGCTCCCACATGCACTTCTCCATCTGAAGTGGTACCATGATGTTGGCTGAGGTTGCCACCAACAGTTTGCTCTGTGTGCTGGTATTCATTCGTTGATGACATATAAAAATAGCTCATACTCAAAACAATCCATGCGGTATTTTGTTAACGTACGCCTCGCAAGGTGGTTGCTTAGCACAAGCAGGTTTGCATATGTATAATTCTCCAGAAACACTCCTTTCTGAGTCTGAGAGGTGTGGTGGTGTGTTATGTTATATTATGTTATGTTGTGTTTGTTATGTTGTGTATGGTATGTTATGTTATGTTATGTTGTGTTTGTTATGTTGTGTTTGTTACGTTATGTTATGTTATGTTATGTTATGTTATGTTATGTTATGTTATGTTATGTTATGCATGGGAGCTAAGAAACAGGCAAGTCCCTATTTTGTCACCTGGATGATAACTTGGGTTTCTTAGCGGTGCAAATATCATCGTTAAAAACAAAATAACATCCCTACTATGCAAAATACAGATTCTTGCAGTCTATGGATTTTATTGTCCTGCTAGGAATTAATAGTTGTAGTACTCTGATTTAATAGCCACAAAACCTTTTTTTTTTCTTACAGCTATTATATCAATGAAAAATCTTAATGTATTTTCTGAAATTTTTGGAATTGTTTGCGTGAGATGACCAGACATCAGGAGACAACAAGACTTTACCTGCCCTAATATTCCATAAGGAGAAAGCAGGTTTCACATTTTATTATAGTCTGGTAGAAAGACAATCTTTTAACTTTTTTTTAAATGTGTTACTTTGGGAAACTAAATAATAGGGAAAGTGATCCGCAGGAATTCTTATGAGTCCAGGATGTGGAAATATTCTTGTCAGAAAACTATTATATTGTTCAGAACTTTTCTTACATTTCTGCCAGTTGTACAGATAATGTATTTTTTAAGAACTTTTCAGGGCTTTATGATCAACATCCAATCCCTAGAACAAAAATACTAACGCAAATTTAAGACTTTATATGTTGATTAAGTATGTCAGATGGAGACCCTCAGAGGGTGAATAACTCAATTGATTAAGTATTCAATGCACTACCTACCTTAATCTTGAGAGTTGATGCATGATGCACAAATGTCATTGGAGAATGCACTTTTAGTTCATATGTAAAAAATATCTCATTTTTTCTGAAAATATCAAGTTGAAAATTCAATGACTAACAGCTGTGTAATATTGTTTTGAAAACAGGAATATGGAATCAGAGGCTTTTAGTTAAATGTGGGCTATTAAAACCTTTCGATTTTTAAAAAGCATGCTAAAAGGCTACGGATTTTTCCTGATCTCTTCTTAAAATGAGCTTCCTCCTGCAGAGCATGGTATTTCCCCCCCCCCCCCCCGCTTGTTATTCACAGTTACAGACATTCTTGCTAGATAGCTTTTCTTTTCCTGGGTTTTCTAAAGTTCTCCAAAGTTCCCCTTGATTCTCCACGAGAAGCACCGCAAAAGTCCGATAATCCAACTGTTTCACGCAGGTACCCAGGCTGGAGCTCCTGGGTGCTGAAAATCTAGCCTAAGAAAAGGCTAAAAACTCTTCATGTTATAAATTATCCTGGAGACTTCTTGGGAACCCAATCTGGGACCATAAAAAAGAAAGACTGGCTTTTCCCATGTGATACCTTAGTAGCCATTATAATATAATGATCTGATACTTTAAACTGTGACAATAAGTATTTAGGGGTATGTAGTTCACTTTCAAGATCAGAAGGTATCACACAGGATTTTTACTTCAAATTCAGCTGGATGCACAGTTATCTTTTGCATTTGTTATGAAAAATATTATGAACGAGAGTTGTTTGGGACTTTTTTTTTTTTTTTCCAAAAAAACAGTATTCATTCAGTATTCCCATGTTTCATTCACTTTTATCTTGATTGTGAGCACTGCATGGTTTTGACATACACACACCCCCTGTTTATTAAAACTGACCTTAAGTTTGCCAGAAAGGTTCAAATATTTTATGCGCTGAATTTTGAGAAGAACATTAAGAGAAGATAATGTCCCTCGCTACAGTTTGTCATTGCAAATGTGTCACGCTACTGCGGGATTGTGCATAATTCAGTGTAGGCGGCAAGTTTATATTGTAACATAATTTCCGCACCTCTCTTTTAATGATGCCTTTTTTTTTCATTATTAAGAAATTAGGGCTTACAATTTCTACAATAGTAAAGCCTCTCAGATCCAAGAAAAGTCTTCTTTTTGGTGATTAGAAATTTGGGTGGAGCTTCAGCTGTAACAACTTTGTGTGCATTCTTTCAGCTGTCTGCATAGACTGCTATGGTATTTCTTCATTTTACAAACTACTGTTACATAAAACCATGTAAATTAACTTCGATTGATGCAACCTGGGTACTAGAAACAATCTGGTTGCCTTAATGCTGCTTTCTTCCCAGGCTTTACTGAGTTTCTTTTTGCTTTTGCCACGTGGGAATATTCATAATGCATCCAGCGGTGTAAGTTACTGATTGCATACAATTTAATGTGTTTTCTTTTTTAAAGGACAGGACTTTTTCTTCTGCTTATCCCTCTTCTCTCCCCTTTTTCTTCTAAACCATCCACACCAGGAAGGTGAAACAAGCCATAATCTTTCAAGTCTCCCGGGAATAACATCACAGTTGAGCTACACAACGATCTTAAAGGAAAGTTCAGTATCAATTAATTCCAGTTGTCGTAGCATTTAATAGTATCTGTGTGCACGGGGTGGGGCACAGCTGTTTGTTTTCCAGTCTTAGAGGCAGCAGCACTATGCCAAGTAGAAAATAGGATAAGGGAAGTTGAATGCATTATTTCTTATGCCTGTTTACAATTTTGCCACACAGAGCACGTTGCCTTTCCTGACGCTGAATGCCTTTAAAATGTGAATAATCCAGTAAAGTCCGTTTGTCTGCCATTGTTTGAGACATGTCCTTTATGAGATGGTCATTTTAAGACTGTGTAAGGTCTGGCATCAGCTCAGCTGACGTTACTCTTTTTCACTGAATGCTGTTTCCTCCTCTCTGCTGTGCTCCAAGCGGTTTGGAGCCTCATGGCTGGGCAGTCGATGTTTATGAGGTTGGCGAAACAAAACTGTAAGTTGTCCCTTGGCTGATAAACTGCCCAGGGAGGTGGTGGAGTCACCATCCCTGGACTGTGTAAATGTGGCACTTCAGGGCATGCTCTAGTGGCCAAGATTGTGAGGGTCTTTTGTTGGACTTGGTGATCTCAGAGGTTCTTTCCAACCATGAATATTCTGTGATTCTGTGAACTCTTTCTTCTGAGCTGAAGGACCATGAATGGTATTTAAAGATTCAGTTCTTTACTTTCAACAGCTTGTGAGTAATAGGTTGTCTTGTGTGTTAGGACAGATTCTAATCCAGCTTATGTTGCCATGTTCCATTTTATATTAAAATTAATTCCCTCACTGCCTCACCATGCAATTCCAGTTACGTTGGATGAGAGGGGTGGAACTGTGTAAATAAATGTGTGTAGAGAAGTGTATTTCACCTCGGAATAGGTTGACAGTTTGCAAATATCATAGCAGGGCACCTGAGTTAGTAGTGAGCCACGTCTCTATTAAGGCAGTTTAAAGATTGTGTAAGTGCAGCCAAAGGTAAAGGAGGAGGCGATGATGTGTGTCAGGATGATCGGCATTCCTGTATGGAGTTCCTGTAGGCTTGCTTAGGAAATGGTTGCATGAGGGTCTAAAGAGAGAGAACAGTGACTAGCACTGCTTGGCACTGGTGATAATGCCTCTGGAGCAGGGCCTTCAATGTGAGAGAGGTGTTGATGAACCAGAGGAGCTTGTAAAGGAAAGCAGAAGGTGGTCAGGGGGCGGCATTACAAAGGAGGAAATGCTAACGGGGGGTTGAGCAAAGGTGGCCAGGCATCTTAGAGGTGCAGTACAAAAAACAAAGCATCATGAGTTGAAACAAGTGAAATTCTGATTTCACATAAAGGAGAAATAAATTTCACTATGAGAGTGGTTCAGCACTGGAACAGATTATCTAGAGAGGTCAACTCACTCAACTGAAGAATGTCCTGAGCAATCTGCTCTAACTTGGAAGTTAACCCTGGTTTGGACACGGGGTTGCTCTAGATGACCTGGTCCTGGCCAGCCTGAATGACTCTGGTATTCCCTACAGTGACCAGCCCAATTCAGCAAATCTTCTCTGCAATTTGGTCCAGGGGCAAGCCTAGTCCTGATGTGCAGATAAGTTCAGGATTTGTTTATAAACAATTCTGAGAGTCTAGGGCATCTCCCTGATTCACGTTAATTTCTCTCCATTTTTGAACCTGTGTAAGAAAGAAAAAGAAGCTACGGCCTTCCTCATTTCCACAGGGAGAGAATAAGGTGTCCTGACCTCTTTCTGTGCCCTGCCTGCCAGGCTCAGGTTTTCTTTAGGTTAAGTTGGTGGTATCTCACAAAGGGAAACTGCTCAGTGGCTGGTCATGAGGCACTTCCACCTTCTCAGTGCCCTTCCTTGCCTCTACACCATGAGGCAGCTGAAAGCCAGCTCAGTTTTCTTCTTTCAGTGCCTATCATCTATCTGCTGAACAAGCCACATGCAGGTTGGTTCAGGAGGATTAAAGGATGAAAACCGAAAGAGCAGGAAAATCTCTAATATAATAAGGAAACACATTTTTCGGTTCCTGCTGTTCTTACTTATTACTCTGTTTTCCAGTGTATTCACTAAATCTGCTGCCCTAATTTTGACATTTTTAATTTATCCATTAGCTGTGATTAAGATCATACTACATTCATGAGGAGTGACTTTGCCTGCCAAGAAGCTTTCCCGAGGTATTACAGCTCTAGCAAGGGGCCGTACCTCACCGTAGTCAGGTTTAATTGTTCCTAAAATGTTTATTTAGAAAAACCTGCAAGTTTAATTCCAACTCTTTCCTTACTAATTAAATGGTATTTGTTATGTGTATAGCCATGTAATGTAATTATTTCATTACTAGAAACATGGTGTACTAAAAGTCTTTCAGGAGAACGACCCCGTAGGGCAGATTTGATGAACAGATGTTGATGAACATTTGATGAACTTCCCATGTAGTTCTTGCTTTCATCCTAAAGAAAACGTGGCGCATTATTTGAAAAGAGTGTGATGGAAAGGTTCTATGAGACAGTTATGTTTCCCAAGAGTTACATGTAAGGGTTACGTATGATCCTCTCTCTGATGACCGGTGGTAGGACATGAGAAAATGGAATGAAGCTGCATCAGGGGAATTTGAGGTTGGAAAAGGTTCTTCACTGGAAGGGTGTTGTTCAGTGGAATAGGCTCCTTATGGAAGTGGCCAGGGCACTGACCCTGTCAGTTGAAGGAGTGTCTGGATGATGCTTTTTAGTCATATGGTTTAGTTTTAGGTAGTCCTGCGAGGAGCAGGGAGTTAGATTTGATGATTCATATGGGTCCCTTCCAACTTGAGATATTCTGTGTAATTGTATAATACAAAAGCGTAACAGGGAGAACCTTTGAAGGGAAATACACCATATATATGGAACAAAGAATTTATTCATAGTAAAGTTAATGCTCTAATGTACTCCAAACTATCAAATGAATACAGAAAAGCCCCATTACTAACACAGTTTAAATTGTTACACAAAGACCTGATTTCTCCCTACCCCTTTTCTCTAGCGCTGTGCTCTAGCCCCCAGCTCTGGGTCCCGGGGTGGGCAGCCTCGGCCTGCCTCCAGCTGAGCAGAAGGGGGGCTGTGAGAAATCTTGGGCCACCTCGAGGCCTTCACCAGGAGCTTTACGATGCTTGTGGTAGAATTTCCAGGTTTATTTTTGTGTGTTTCTTTCTCACCATAGTTTGCTTCCTTTTCGTTTGTTTCTCGTTCGAGTTTGGAAGTTACACTCCTAGCACCAGGTAAATAAAGGGCTGTTGTTTTTATGCAGGGACTACCTGGGTTTGTCAGACCTTTACCACATATATTACTATCTTTGCAGAATTTAAAAGAAATCAGGTTAGGGAACCACCGCTCGACCCACGGGATGGCTGAGAGAACATGCTGAAGCCAGCTGAGGCCAAGGCAGTCCCAGGGAACCGCAGAGACCATGCGCTGCCAAAACAGTGCAAAACCTATGGCCTTTTATTATTTATGGCAAAAATCACATTTGCTGGGTCATGAGGGAGGGGGACGGTGCCTTTAGGGCTGGCCATATGCTGTTATGCAGGGGAGGCCGATTTATTGCTCCGTGTGGAGAAAAGAGGAGGTGAATGCGGCTGCTCCGGGAGCAGAAGATGGCAGATACAGCTAAGTGTGCTAGCACACGCTGCACTGACCCCTGCTAATTTCGGTGGGGCTGATGAGCAAGAGTTACAAAGGAGGTGAGGCGAGCCCGAGGGGGGCTGGCGCTGCACAGGGGGGTTCCCAGCTCAGGGCCCCCCCCACTCCCAGCCCCAACCGGGAAGCTCACGGCAGCCAATCAGGCGCGGGGAGGGCGTGGCCAGGAGGCGCGCGGGGATCTAAAGGCGGTTGGAGCAGACAGTGGGTCGCGCGGCGGCGGCGGGAAGGGCTGAGGTAAATCCGAGGTGAGGGTTGGATGGCGCTGTACAGAGGGGGCCATCGCAGAGGGCGAGGGGAGGGAGAGCAGGTAGGCCGGGCTGACTAGAAAGAAGACGTCCAGAGGTGGTTTCCACTCGGTCTGTAGCCACAGTCAAAAGGAGTAAAGCCACCCAAACTGACCTACCACAGAAGGATGCAGCCGTCCGGGTGAGGGGCTGCATGGAATGTCTGAGCCTGTCACTCTGGCAGGAGGACAGCAAAGACAGAGCCTGTGTGTGCTGTGAGCAGGTAACTGATCTGCTCAGCCTGGTGGCTGAGCTTAAGGAGGGAGTGGAAAGGTTGAGGACCATTTGGGAATGTGAAAGGGAAATAAAACTGGTGCTACCAGCAGGGCTTTGGGTTCTCTGATCTCAGTTTGATTTACAGGCCACTGGGCCTGTTGGCAAAGGATGAGAAAACCCTGTCCCAAAGGGGGAAAAGGGTACTAGGCCAAGAGTTAGCAAGGCTCGTGGCCAGGGCTTTGAACTAGAATCAAAGGGGGAAGGGGATAAAACCAGGCCCACTAGTAATGAGCCTAGGGGTAAAGGGCCAAGGATGGCAACTACAGAAGGGTCTGAGCATGGTCAGGTGGGAATTAGGGCTCGTCCCACCACCCCCCACCCCACCCCTGAAAAAGTGGTAGGACAATTATCCCAGCTGAAGCGCATCTACACGACTGCAGGCAGCATGGGCAACAAACAGGAGGAGCTGGAGGCCGTTGCACCGCAGGAAAACTATGATCTAGTTGCCATTACAGAAACACAGTGGGAAGACACACAACTGGAGTGCTGCAATCGATGGCTACCAACTTTTCAGGAGGGATAAGGAAGGAGAGGCAGTGGTGTAGCCCTCTATGTTAGGGACAGATTTGAACGCCTAGAACTTCACAATGTGAATGACAGTGTTGAGTGTTTATAGGTGAAAATCGAAGGGAAGGCCAATAAGGCAGACATCATGGTGGGAGTTTGTTACAGACCCTCAACCAGGATGTAGAGGGGGTAGACAGTATTGTGAAACAGGAGTGCTCTTTGCCCTTAGCCTCTGTCTGCTTTGCGCCAGTGAAGTGCATGTTTCACTATCTGACACTAAGGCAGGCCACCTGCATGTTCTTTCTGACATTGAGAACTGGTTTTTGATGGTGTACAAAAGATTTTGCGTCATTATAGTTCTTGAGATCGGGGGTCTATTTGTTATCTACTTGTGTTGTTTACATCC
The DNA here is from genome assembly GCA_033628505.1 of Tringa tobata. Lineage (NCBI taxonomy): Eukaryota > Metazoa > Chordata > Aves > Charadriiformes > Scolopacidae > Tringa > Tringa tobata. Next base: position 2,115,238 of record JAHREE010000352.1, on the reverse strand, counting down.
TAAACTCTCAGGCGCGTTTTTATCTGATCTGGGGAGTTTGAATTCGTGTCTACTATCAAGCAGTTGATGAATGATAGCTGACTAAGCTGAAACAATCAGATCTTCTAGCAGGCACTTTCAAGGTACACTAATGGGTTTTCTTCTGTCATCAAGGGCACGCTCAAGAGATTATTTTCTAGGAACATAGCTGAACTTCAGCTGTCTGTTGAGTTTAGAATGCAAATGCTCTTATCTGCTTTGTCTGTTTGCCTTTTTTAAGGGCAGCAAATAAGTGGACATTATGTTTGTAGAGGTCTTTCATTAAGTACAGAAAACTTTAGCGATATTTTTTGGCTCGATGTTTGTTCTCATGAATACTGAAAATGATTAAAAGCTACTATCTGTAGTGTTACTTATTATATGCATTAAGGAGGTGCTGAATGAAAGTGTATGATGTACACAAGGCAAATGAGGAAAGTCTGAAAGTTAAAGTTACCTTCCACCCTGCTATAGCTCTGCAACTGTATGGTTTGTCTTCCCCTCCCACATAATTTCTGTATTCTTTGCAAAAAGATGAAATTTGCGGTATGCCACACAATAATTAGATACATGCCGCTTCAGAAAAGTGTTTGGAAGTAAATATTTCTGTTATTTGAAGGAATTTCTTTATAACTGTTGAGGTGAATTACTGTGTCCATGTTGGCTGCCAGGCTAGCAACATCGAGTGCACAACAACAGTGTAGGTCATCCCCATACAATGTGTTAAAGTGCCTTCAGGAGAGGTGATGTGGGGATTTAAAATAAAGGTAAATTCATTCTTTGGCTCTGTCACCAAGAGGAGCAACAAAGATGTGGAAAACATGGTGGCTAAATTAGGAAAGAATAGTAGATAATGCTTTTATGTAACTGAAGGATGTGGCTCTGGATGAAGAGAAAGGGTTTGACAATGGGTCTGGAGAAGGAAATAATGAGAGGAAATTATTAAGTGAAATTTAGATTGAATATCAAGGAACTCATCGAGACAGTGAAATCTGTTACAACCTGGAGATTGTGTCCCAAAGGAACACACTGAAACTTAATTGCTTTGGTCATTTTTAACAAGTCTTGTCAGGCTGCGTAGAAGGAATGTAGAGAACAATCATGGGCTTGTAGAGGGATACACTAGGTGATGTGCTCGGCTTTGCCACCTCCTTTTGCCTTGATTCTTTAACTGCCAGAAGGAGTGACAGTAATTATGGTGCCAATTTTTGTTGGGCTGGGGAGAGAGACCTGTTGTTTAAGAGCTCAGCTCTGTTTCTGCGTCAATCTGAACTAGCCTTTAGTCATGGAAGTTCAGAATGAAGAAACTAATGCTGTATTCGGGATGATACGCTGAAACCTGCAGTTTATTCAGTTGTATGGCAAAACTTCTTTGAGGTGACCACAGAAGTGGTCAGGGAAAAACGTTTGTTGCAATGGAGAAAGTGGAAAGTAGTTGGACTGCAAGGCACAGGAGGTGTGTGCTGCTTGCCTGTAAGACAAGAGATTGCTGCTGGGGGCTTGGGAGAGGAGGAGGAGGAGGAGGGGAGGATGTCCTCATTTGCACTCGGGTCCAGGTTAGAAGTCTGATGCCAAGTATTATTTTATAGCTTTTCTCCTTGGAGCAGGCACCATTAGAGTGGGAAGGCAATAAATTACAGCCATTCCAGATAAGATCATTGCTCCTCTCTATGGGGCTTAGAAGTGAAATTAATAAAGAAAAGTTGTTAAAGTTTAATTATGCCCTCCTCCTACACCAAACCACAAAGACTCTCAGGATACAGGACTGTAAACACAAAGAAAGTAAGCTCTGAGAACTGTATAATTAAACAAATTCATATTAGTTGCAGTGCAGATTTTTGCACGGTCACATTTAAAATCCTATTAATTGAAATACAATGTAAACTCATTTGTATTAATGTATGCCAGTGTGCAGGCACATAAGCGTGCCAGAGAACAGGTACTGAGAACATTGCAACTCCTTGTTGCAATGGCAATATATGGCACACACATCACAGAAAGATGTCAAAGAGCACTGACCCAGGACAGAGAGGAAAACAGTTGTTTTCCCAGGAAGTGAATCCACTGGGATTTCTGTAAGCAGCAGTCCTGTTCTTCAGTGGGTATGTGACTAGATCTCAATTCTTCTCTAAGCTGTGTATTTCTTTGACTGAAAGGCCAGTGTTTCTTCTATTTGCTTGCTGCTGAAGACTGTGAATTTTTGATGAAAACAAGTATGAAAAGCAGGGGGCAAGGAGAGGGAGCTGGGTCTGAACGTAGAATGCTATTCCCCACCAAGAGTAAGGTCCCCCTGCACGTGATTCACCTGCAGATGTGACGGACAGGCAGAGTGACGTTTATTTGTACTTGCTGTCCTCTGTTCTTGCGGGTGCAGGTGCAGCAGTGACGTGCCGTGATTTGTTCTCACAGCATGCATCGCAGGTAAGGAGCCTGCTTGCAGGCTTCCACTTAAAGAGTACCCGCAGCATTTCATAGCAGCACTGACTTACCTGTCACCCGATGCTCTCATCGCTGCCATCTGTTTAGTAGATTAATCTGGGGTCTCTGTTTCTGCAATTACCATGAAAGGTCTTTGGATTAGGCACTAGAATTTTATTACGTGTTTGTAAAGCATCCAGCATGATGGGTGTCCAGTTCAGTTTTGGGACCAAGAGCAAGTATTACATTTCCAGTTATGTCTGTTATTGTTATTTACTGTAAACCAAATCCTTTTCCCACTCTGTGTGGTGGGTGAGATGTTTGTAGTTGGCTTGCACGGGAGCAAAATTTACTCCTGTCAGAATATATGAAGGCTGTATTTTCATCAGATATACTACTGCATTTTTACTCTTTTAATGTGATGAAATAACAATGCTCAACCGTTGGTGAGTTTAATACCTGTTATAAACACCTTCATATTGACCTGTGGAAAAATTTACATGTGCCATAGGTCAGATAGATTTCAAAGAGCTCTTAAAAATGGCGACAGAAGAGCGGCCGTGTATGTGACAACAATACATCATGTAAATTACAGCAATAAATTTTAATTAAAAGAGACTAAGACGCATCTTTAAAGGGATGGAATGTTACTCACAGGAAATGTGGCAATGAATGTAAATGGCTTACTGTGCTTCTGCCTTTGCTTTTGGAGAGGGTGAAGAGGGTGGCACACTTCAAAGATTATGCATCAGTTCACCTGCTCTACTAGAGATGTGCTGAGCAAAGAAATATTGATCCTAACAGCATAGTGAATTTAAGATAAGATCTGACAGTATTAACAAGAGTAAGGCTTGGTGGTGTCTTCTACCTTAGTAAATAGCATCTCAGGATATTAAAAAAAATCAGATAAATTTAGATTTCAACAGGTGAAAAACGAGACAAAGTCTGTGATATACATGCTGTTTTAAATTCCTACCTGTAAATGACTCATTTCAAGGTAATTAGTTTGAATTTGCAGGGTGTGTTTGTTATTCCATAGTGCTGCAAAGTATTTTTCTTTAGTTAACAAACACACATGGTGGCAGATTGCATAAAGGATCTTTTCATTGAATTGTGGGTTCAGCCACAACACTGCAGCCATGGGCAAGTTATTTAAAAATATATATATATTTAGATATATCTACTACTTATGGAACTGTTTAAAATCAAACGCATGTCTCAAATTTGGGACATGAGGAGCTCACCTTCTGAAATTGCAAGGGAGAGTCATGGTAAACACGGGAATTCTCTGTTACAGAGGAAGGCTTTGGAGAGGCCATTTCTGTGCTCTGGGGCCAGAGAGGTGGCACACAGATGCTTACCAACAGATGTCTGCCCAACTTTTTCCTGATAGTTGTAGTGAAGAAGGTTTCATCACCTCGGCTGGCAGTCTGCTCTGCTTCCCACATAGCTACGTAGACTCGTATGTCTAAATCGCACTCCTCCGCTCCCCTTCCCCTGTGCACGTGGGGAGCGATGGAGCACCTCCTTGATGCCTTTTGCAAACGAGACGTTGGTATCGCGTCCCTTCCTGGCTCTCTCTTTTGTAGACCATCAGGCCCAAGTCCTTCAATGCTCTTTCACGGCTAGATGATGAAAAACCACTTCGTCCAAAGCAGCTTGTTGGTTTTGGTTCCTTCTTCTGGCGTCTTTCCTAGTTCTTCTCTGAAAGAGTGGACTCCAGGGGAGGCCTCCCTGACACTGGGAAAAGAATAATTACCAACTCCCTTGTTCTACTGTCTATAGAGCAATGTAGGATTTGTCATTTTTGTCTTTTTTTTTTTTTTTTTTCATTTTCAGCATGTGTTATGTTGACTGGAAGCTTTGGAAATAGTGGTTTGTTTACAGTCCAGGAACAGCAGCGCTCTCCTGTGACTGTGCCTGGATCCTGGATTTTGTGACGCTGCTGAAAATACGGCATCTCTGTCCTTCTGCTCCTGTGGCACTCTGTGCTAACACGTTTTTAGTCCTCAGGGGTACGTTAGAGATGTTTCTTATCCAGTCTGAGAAATGGGATCTTTAATAGCTTTGGGAGCTATGCTAATGAAATGGCCAGAAAGAGCTCTCACACCTGGCCTTTATCAGTTTTCTGTTATCTGGACCCTTCTGGAACCTTCTTATTGTATCCTGATTCTTGCTGAAATGTGGATCCTCTGGAACTTTTGAAACAAGAGGTAGCCTCAAGCAAAGGCGATTGCTCAGAGTCTAAGGTCAGCTGAGACAAAATAGAGGTCAGAGTAATGGCATCAGACTTAATGGTAGATGTTTTCAATTCCGCAGAAAGCCTCTTAAGACAAGAAATGAGTTGCCAGAGAAACAGGGCATCTGAGGAAATTTAAACTCTAATTCTAAAACACCAAGATCTTAAAAATATATATTCTTAGGGACAGCTATAGGAGAAATTAAGTTTTATAATTTTTTATTTGCCAATCTGATGGCTTACAAAAAGCATGGATTAGCATATATTTAAGTGAGAGATTCATATATGTTTTTGCCTGCTTGAGAAAAATCTCAGTAGCCTTCCTCTCATCCAAAGTGGGCAAGAACTCTGTTTTAAATATAGGAAAAGTAATGTACCTAATTGCTAATAGTGATGAAGATTTCAAGGCCACTGTGACTGAGTATTTTGAGGGTCATTACTCTTGTGACTAATTTATGCGTATGATGGCATTGAAGCCAAGGACTAACTATTGAAAAATTGTAACTTACTGAGCAAGATCTACAAAAGACATATCTTTTTAAAGCATTTGCTTTTAACTTTACTCTTCCCAGCTTTACTTCTAGTTTGTATGGTATGTAATTCTACTGTTGAACCTACAGAAGCTTAGGTTCGTTGTCTGTGGCTTTAGAGATGATACATACACTTTCAAATTACATTTTATGACCCGGTGTCCAAAATCTAATTTCAGCCTGTCTGAAGAAGTAGCGAGCAGTTTGAGTAGCGGCTGGTTGATGTGACAGAGTCCCCTGGTAAAGTGATGGCAGTAGCGTCTGCACTTCAATCGCCTGTTTTCCAAACCATCTTCTGATATGCCCGCATGTTACGGTTATTTCTTGCAGGGAGCTGGGAAGAAGTAGGGAGTAGGTGGCTGAGAGATGCTGACAGCAAAAGCGTGGTGATTTAGTCAAACTACTGGGTTTAGGAGAAGGAGCTTTCTTGCCCCAGTTACATTGTTGGGGGAGTAAAAATGTAGTGCTTAAATGGGAATGCAAACCTGATGCTGCTTGGTTGGAGTTTTCACTGGCAACAGTCATTGATATCATCAACAATGATATCATTTGAATTTCTAGAAGAAAGAAGGGGAAAAAAACCAAACGTATGTGTATTTTTTCTGTAACTGAAGAATGAGAGAAGCAAGATCCCCAAGAGGAGGATCCCTTCATACTCCGTTTGTATTGCAAGAAAACCTGACAGTCTCTGGACATGTATTTAAAGCAGCAGTTCCTGCATTGCCCTCTTGTTGGGAGTCCAAGTGGTCGGTTCTGCGGTGGCTCCTGCGGTCAGCAGTGCTCCCGCATCATGCCGGCGTCTGCGTGGGGAGCCTGGCAGAGGGAGGCATGTGTCCTGCAGTGTAATTTTCCTCTCTTTTCTTTGATGCTGATGCTCCAGTCGATCTCTGAACCTGGTACTTCATTTTTAAATATCCTCTGAAATAAAACTGCTCGAGGCTGATCTGAAGAATACCAGGTTACCTCCTTTTCTTTGGGAGTGGAAAGCTTGGGGACATTGGTCACGGCATTCAGATATCTCTGTGTATTTATGCCTGAAACTTACAATTTACCAAACACTTTCTACCAAGCTCTTCTCAAAACTGAGGGTGCTGGGTGCCAAGGTAGCGTGGAGTACCCTTGAAAATGAAAGCAGTGCTTCTGGCAACTGTTAAATATTGAGCTGTTTTCTTCACTGAGAACGTTGTATAATTCACAGTTGGTTAACCGGCTCGCACAGCTTACTCAGAGATGAGGATGGGTGCTCTAAGGACAAAAATGTCTTAAATGATGGTTCTCTGAAGATCAGATAAGTTGTTAGATGTCGAGACGATTTTTTGATAATGTGCAGGGTGTCCATATGCTCTCAACTGCTGAAATGACAAGCTGTGTAGAGACTTAGACGCCCAATTTTAGAGATTTGGCCTTCATTTCTCAAATGAGGTGGGAGTGGAAAGAGAGGGATGGGGAGGTAGAAGAAATTATGATGAATCATGTGATACTTTGAATTTCTCCTAAAGGTAATTTCAGGGTATAGCTATTGTTAAAAGAAAATGAACACCTCTCAGTGTGTTAAGATGTCATTTAGGGAATGTGATGTTCGAGAATTGGAGCTGATATTATTTTATTGGGAAAATATGCTGATGATCTACGTGATTTTTAATGTACTGTTTGTTCTGGAGCATTCCCATATGGTCGTTTGCATTCATCTCGGCGATCTCTTGCTGATTCTTTTGTCTTTACTGCCTCTCCATCTTCTGCCTTTCATCTTTTTTCTATTATTTAGTGTGTTAACCATTTACTTTTGCTTCTTACAGGCATTTCTTTTCCATCTGCCTCGGTGCTCACTTGTGCATAGGGATGGGGGGGGTTGCCAGCTGCCTTGAGAAGGTATATTCTCCTGGAGTAACTGGCTTTGCTTCCCTGTTGCACCCCAACAAGCATTCTTATCTGTGTCAGTTTGGCAGAATGACTCACAGGCATTATATCTTAGCAGAGGAAACATATTTCCAAAGCTGTATCATGTGTCTAAGAGCTGATTTTAAAGGCTGGGGAGTTTCATTCTCCAGTTTATGTACTGCCAGTCTGATTTGAATGGGATTTATATTCTCTAAAGGAGGGGTTACAGCCCAAACCAAAGTCCATTGAAAACAGTGGGAATCTTTCCATTGCCTTTGCTGGGCAGTGGATCTAGTCTTGGCAATCACAAAACATAAAAGGCAGCCAGTAGCTCTTCTGTAACTGCATGGAAAAATGTCCTGGGAATGAGCAGTTCTGCAGGCATGTATTTAAGCATCCAGTAAGAAGAAATTATAAAGATATCCTATCCGAACACGGGGCAGATTTTTTTGAATAGTTCTATTTGAAATCTAAGAACCATTTGTAGAGAACGTTGTGTAGGAAAACACGGGGATGTCTTAATATAAATACTGATTAAGGTTAGCAGTTATGGAAATGAATGAGCAGTTTAATGCATTGCTGTCCTAATTTTTGTTGTTCATAAGATTAATTATGTTTTCAGTTTCTCATCACAGTTCCACATTTCTGTGCATAGCTTAAAATAGAAAACAATCCCAAGCCCATTTCTGACCATGTAATGCATCCTTTACACTGCCTGCTGAGATCATGGCTGGCAAAAGTTTGTCTTTCCGCTACGTTCTTTGGAGACCTTCCTGCCAAACGCTATAAAGGTCCTAGTTCAGAAATACTGCAGGTAGCAACAGCCGCTGGTGGTGAAGCCCAAAGCGGCTTCATTTTAAAGAAGAGAGAGGGTTAACATCAGGGTTAACATCTTACTATCTTAAACTATCTTACACATTCAAAATCTTCCTGGTGGTGTTTGTTTCTAGCTCTGTGTCTTGCAGCCCTAGTTATGTTCCAAAAGTCCTTTGGGAATGGTAAGAGCACACAGGATCCTTGCACGTGCAACAAAAAGAGAACTGCGTTTGACATAGACAAAATCAGGTTAAAATGAAAGGGGACATAAATGTTTGCCTCAATTCAGAGCAAAACTTGGAGGCAGGAATATACAATTAGAGGGTGTGGGAAATGACGAAGGGATTGGCTACGGCAATGGCAACACCAAAGGAGAGTGCACAGAGTGCACTTGGTTGCAAATGAAACTTGGCCAGTAATGAATGCTCTCATCTTCTTGAGATAATGATCCCTTATGAGGCAGCTTGACATCCTTCTCTTCCCTTGGCAAAGCTTACTTACTGTACTTCCCTTTTGGATAACAAAAATTATAGCTTAGTCTGAACATTGATGGCAGTAGAGGGAGGAGGTAAGAAACTACAGGGGAAGGCAGACACAGCTGGGCAAGCTGCAGCTTTACCCTGTGGAGAATTGCCTGGAGGGACAGAGCTTCTTAGACTTCCCCTGTATTCTCATGTAATAGTTACCATTTAAAGGGGGGGATGACAAGGAAACTGTGTCTTTATCCTAATTCTGGAAGCTAGGGAAGCATTTTATTTTACCTTCTCTAGAACAAGTAGACTGATACCTTGTGAGTTTATACCTTTCTGGAGAAGAGGTATCTCTGTGCTTCCACAACTGCCCTTTATTCTGTTAGAGTTGAGCTTTGGCTCTACAATCTCAGCGAAGCTGAGACCACCAAAATGTAAAATGGGAAAAAATTCCCATCCATCTAGTTTTTGTTATGCACAATCATATCTGTCACAGACAATGATATGTTGTGCATTTTGCAATTTAGATGGCGTGTACTGATGTGCTGTACAGTTAAACATTATTATTGTGTATTCCACAACTTGAGTTAAAATTGACTCGACTGCAGCTTAATAGGACTTGAGCAGACTGTATAAATGCAAGTCATTGCTGCCTAAATGTTGTGGAGCGTTATGGTGAGCAAAGACAAGTGTCAAATAATCCCTTTTATCCCAAGACAGCATAATTCCCTGCTTTAATCCTAAAACAAATGCAATTTGTGAAAAGTCAGACATGAGAGAGACTTGTATTTTGATGGGCTTTATAAGCAGATATTGGGGTAAATGTGATATTCAGAGATGGCTGTCATGCCTGTGGGTTAGAACAAATTCTGTTAATAATTAGTGTGGTAAAGCTCTGACAAGGTGCTTAGTCTGAGCCCAGCCTTTGTCTTTATGGGTTGTGATTAGACTATCAGTCCTATATCAGTGGTATTTTTTTCTTTCAATACTACATCACTTCTATTCCCCATCCAGTGATGTGAAAAACATAGTTTGAGTCTGGGAAAAGAAACTGCATTCTCACATTTTAGTTTCTCCTTCCTGACGTTAAATACATTCCAGGCACACTTTTCTTTTATATTGCAGCATTTGATGAGTGGATGTATTTGTAATAGGAGTTTTAAAGGATACATGTTTATTTTGACATCTAGTGTTAAATGCCTTCAATATGTACCATGGCATTAAAATCCAGTTTGTATATGCTACTGGGTTTGACTTTGAGATTGCAAACAGTATTCTAGCGGAGACTGAAAGCTTACACATTAACAGCTTTTTCAGATATCTCAAAGGTATTGCATAGCCTTTCTTCTCATAGGAAATACAGTGGCAGATGCTATCACTAATAGTGCTAAAAAAGCCTCACTTTGTGTTTCTCTGTGGACTGAATTCAAGTCCCATTAAAATCAATGGGAAGGTTCTGTCTGCCTGGGAGGGAAGCAGAGCAGGCCTTACAGCTTTGAACTACACTGGCTGCAAATGTCTTCAACGCACAAAACATCTCAGTCAACAGTTTGGAAGGAAGCGATGCTGACAGCAACTGGAATTATCTTCATTTTCCCACAAATACTGCCTTAAAAATAGCTCATGAATGTGTGCTTGTTTGAAAACACATTTTAGAGCATTGCGAATTCAGAAAGTGTTGAGGTGTTTTAGAAGTTTAAGGGTTTGTTTGGTTTTTTTTTTTTTAATAAGTTGCAAGAGATACAGTATTAGTAATAGCGAATTTGTCACGTAGAAATACACAGCTGCTGCACCAAAGATCTTTTATAGCATTGGGACTAATGTTATGAGTGGGCCTAATTAAAAAAAATCTGTGTGTTTTGGTATTCTGTTTTTTTTCTGTCTGAGCAAGGTTCTGACATCTTGTGTTATTCATTGCATGTGATGATAATGTCTAATTAATGTCCTTTTTACTTGCCTGGAAATTACCTCAGGAAATCCTTCCAAACATTGGATGCCAGTATCTGTTTGATAGTCCAGATCAAGGGCCAGCTTTGGTAAAAAGCAAACTGTGCAGCTAGTTCTGGGAATTTTGATATGGTTAACTGTAGCGCGGATGCTACATATATATAGAATATGTGTATATATATATATGTGTGTGTGTGTGTGTGTGTGTCCCTGCAGCCATGTGAGCCCGGAATGTGCGATGCCTGGGACAGACTGGAAGGTGAGAATGTTAGTTGAGTGTGCGACCATCAGGACTGGAAAGATTTCTGTGAAATTCATTCTCCATAGATTTATGGCCACCTGACTTTTATTAAGTCGCTGCTTGGTTCCTGGGTGATGATTTACCTTGCCGTGTTACAGGGCCTGATGTAATTCTCTCCTCTCGGGCTAAAGTCTAGAGTAACTGCGATGCTTAAAGCGCAGGGAAGGTGGCGCCTGCTCTGGCATTTCGGTGCTCTCTCTATTGTCCCTCGTAACTCCCAGACTTGTTCAGTGGATCGTTTCTGCCAAACGGCAGATTTTCTTTCTCCCTTCCAGTTGCTTATATTGAGTCCATCACTCTGCTGTTTTATCTCACATTTGCTGTGCAATTAGCGTTAAAACAAGCGCTGCTTTGACTTACAGAGGCTGTTAGCGTGAAGCGGCACGACTTGGGTGCTTTTCAGCAGTGGTCAGAGGTTATAAAAGCAACCTCCTCACAGCTACATTGCCCTCACAGTGTAGCAGTTTTGTCAAAATCTTAAGCCCTTTTAGTTTTCTGGTGTCCATTTTCCATTCCCCCCAGGGACTGGTGATGATGGAGGCTGTCCAGGAGAGAAGGGGATGTGCTTGCAGTGCCCTCTGCACCCATGGACTCCCCTTTCCACCCCTCTTCGGAGCAGAGGGTGCTGTGCCAGGGCAGAACAGCCTGCTCTTCTGCGCCTTCCCCACTGCCAGTGTTGTACCATACCTTTTGGGGGGCCTTTGAGGGCTTTTCGTTTCAGCTGATCCTTTCACCTAATGGAAGATGAAGAGTAACCAGTAACAGATGAGTTATTGCCAGCTGGTTTCCCACTTTTGTCGAGTGAATAGATTTAGGACCTGATTAAACCACAGTCTCGTCACCTTGTTCCTCCTCCTGCAGTGTAGGGGCCAGTGGATGGCAGCTTTGCCAGAGAAAAATCCCACGTCATGACCTAGGTAGGATTTTCTAATTCAGGAAATGATGGCATCCTCTTTTCTTCATACAACAATTTCCTTTTAAATTGTATAGAAATGCAGTGGACAGTCTTATAATCCATTTATAAAAGTAGATCTCCTTCCTACATAGAGTTTTATTGTTATCATTAGGAAAAAGAAAAATATGTGTGTATCCAGATAGATATATGTTCAGATGCAAGTAGTCCGTGAACACAAAGGCAGTTTTTAAACAGCTCTAGAATTGCAAGCTGTATTAATGATTTCTAATATGTGTGCATATAGTTGTTCACTTTTCTGCTGACATATTTTCCTGGGGGAAATAAACACATTTCACCAGTTTGCCCATAGCATTCACTCCCTGGCTTTAATTTCATAACGATGGAGTAAAAAGCCACATAAGGGTTTGCCTGATAAATGGAGATGTTTCTTTCCTTATCTAGCTATTAAGAGGCAGTCATCAAAATTACGTTAGAAACGCAAGGAAATAAAATCAATGATAATGAAGCAATGATGCTGGCTTTCTTTTAAAACACTTGTATGGAAGTAGGAGGTATGGTTTGTTAAAGCCGAGGGAAACTATCAGAGGTGGTTTCGTTAATGTACTTGACGTTGGCAAAAGGTTCCCTGATAATCTGTGTGTTTAATGGCACTGGTCTTTGAATGCTCTTCTAGGTACTTTTTGAGGTAATGCAACGAGTAAAGAAACAACAGACAAAAAGACTGCTGTCCAGTCAACTGAGAGGTATTGCAAGCAATTTTAATAATAGGTTATTATCAAGATGATTTGCTTAAAACTGATACGTTTACGTCGAGTTATTACTAGCAACAACAAGGAAAAAAATGCTTCAGAGTCATTAATGTTCACTTTACTCTTGTATTTTTTTAAGAGGAAAGAGACAGCTGACTCTTACTCTGCTGTTGAAAATTCACATAGGATGCATGTTATAAACTGGTAGTCTATAGCTGTAGCCCCTTAGGGTTTAGAGCTAGAACATATTAGCTGCCATGGAGGAAAGTGAACTTTGTTGTCAGATATTAGCTGTCCAGTCTCTTGAAAGCCTTGGGGTTTATGAGGCAGGATTTCAGTGTTTGTGGTCATGGCAAAAGCAGCAAGATAATCAAATGGCAAATAAAATGCTTAGGCTGGTATACAATCTAAAGGACAATAGTTGCAAAATGAAAAGCTTTACAGAACCCAGAGGAAGAAGGAAGCAAATTAAAGATGTTGGGATTTATTACAGAGTCAGGCTTATTGCAGATTCAGCCTTAAATGATCTGTGAATTTTGATTATGAATCTGGAACGGTATTTATTCTGAAATATAAAGAAAACAAACAAAGCACAATAGTAGGTTATCCGTAGCAGTTGGAGAGGAAATGAAATGAAACTGCAAATGGGGAGCTTTCTACATTTTCATTTCTGATGCAGTTTCTCATTCTAGGGATCTTTTCCGCACAGAGACTCTCTTTAATAATGGTGCCTTTTTTTTTGCCTCTGAAATAAAATGTAAGGCAAATGCAGTAGGTAACTGTCTGGAAATTTATTTTTACCTTGCAGTGCAGTTACTTTTTAATGAGAACTATAGAAGCTGATTAATTGTGGCTTCTGCATCTATAATTTAGGCAGGACACATTTGCAAACAGACTGCCCATCAACCTGAACTCATCAGGATATCCTTCTGTTTACAGTAATAGAATAGAACAGAAGCATTCCTAGAATAGAATAGAAGCATTCCTTCCAGTACCAAGATTGTAACGCAGAGCAGAGACTATGTGGGAAATACTGAGAACTTGTTACTTTCACTAAAACCAACGGGTTGCTGCTGTGTGCCCTGTATTCACCATTAAGTGAGCGCTTCTTCTGGCTGGCGTTAGCAGAACGGAATAATGCTATTTACCGAATTGATTGTACTAAAAATGTTACAATTTTTTATTTATCTCAATATAAGATTTTCTATTTTTATTACTGACATAATAATTGTAAATGTTTTTCAAGTTTTGAACTATAATTCATATCTATCTATAGTTAAAACTTTACATCTGAAGTCTCTGAATTGAAGGTCTCTCTAGTAGTCTCATATGTCCTCTGTAGCAATCGTGTCTTTGTAGCATGCTCGACAAGAGGGAGCTGTCATTAACTTATGAGCAAATACTGTATTTAGATTTGGTTTTCCTCTAAATTGGAGGGTAAATATAGTTTCTTAAGTGAAAGGATTGGCAATAAACACATAGCCCCAGTTCTGGAGGTTTTCAGCTGCCAAAATACATGGGAACATGCATGAAAATAATTCATTCACCCTAAATGGCTTCTGTTCAATCATTTATTTTATGGGATTTTTCTGTACCGCAGAAATGATAACCTGTGTTCAGTTTTCCTTTTGGCTTTATTTGATAACGGCATGGGTTGCATTAATACTGCAAACAAACATGGCCTGGTAATGCCCTTCCTCTGGAGGGGAGATGTGGTGCCAAATTGCCAGCTGGGCGAGGAGGGTCATGCAGAAAAAGAAGGTGGCTCTTCTCTATTCCAGCTGACTAGCCAAAAGAGTTTAGCGCATTGTAGCATCGAGGTGCAAGGTGTTTGTTGATCTCCTTTACATCTTATTTTACCTAATCTGATGTTGAGCTCCCCAAGAACAGAAACTGTTTGCCCTATGATGGCTTATTTGGGTTTGGCAAGAAAAAGCAAAAATATGAAAACAGTTAATCTAGAATGATGATGATTTGACTCATGGCATATGCTTTTTGGTTCATTGGGTTTCCTGTATTGATTTTTGAGCTTGAGCACTAATGAATTCCATTTTCATACAACATGCACCCCTTGGGATGCGCAGGCTTTCTGAGTATTATTGAATTAAGGCTGTGGGATGCTCACACGACGTATTTTTTCCTTGGCTGCTGATGGGGGTTCCAGCTGAGTTTTTGTTCTGCTACACTGTTTCTGCTTCATGGTTGTTGTCTCTTTTGATTTTTTTTGGAACATAATCTAACAGCTTGATAATTTTAATTAAAACATTTGATAAATATTCATACTAATTTGTATATGATTTGCAACATTTTCACTAGAGATCAGCCACTGCACTGAGTATTCTCACATGTAGGTTGAACCAGCAGTTCAGTTTTTCTATGTGTTTGCAACCATAGCTTTCTGGGTTTTATTTTAATCATCTATGCAGTATTCTTTACAACTTTCAGTTCTTTTGAATAATTCACAATCGATTCTCTTATATCAACTCTCATCAGCATCACCAGAAAACCAGCAGGAACTGCTTGGTGATATTTCACTCTGAACTTGCATCATATTTTGAACATCACTCTGGTATCCCCTCAGCCATCTTCCTAGCTGAAGACAACTGAATTTTTATCTTTCGTTTCCCTAAAACAATGATGTGGCATTAAATTACATTTAGGAGGAGCACATTTTTCTTTTATTTGAGCATGGAATCCATGTTTGGTGGCATTTTAACTGGTGGTGAGCTACTCTGCTACAGCAGGTACCTTTAGTTATTGCTTGCACTTGCATCCCTCATTTGGGTAGTTCAATTCACCAATCTGTGGTTAAAATGTTGTACAAAAATAGTATTCTTGTGGTAGCTGATCATATATTTAATGACAGCAGTGCTTGTGGAAACATGATTGTGACCTACTGTTTACAGTAGTGAAATTAAAAAGTGAGAGCTACAAGGTTTATCTTGTCTATAGCAGTCAAATTTACAGAAACAAAACAATCTTTGAAGAATAATATGACCCATATGTAGTTATTTACGGACTCTGACCGTATTGATGTAGACATACTTAAGAGCTCCACAGAATACATGCAGCATCCCTCTGGTGGTGGCAGGGTCCTTTTTGCTATTGCTTGCAAGAACTGATGTGCAAGTCAGCCGTTTCCTGAGCTGTGAGAGACAGGAGAGTTGACCATTTTTCAAAGACGACTTGCAGATACAAAAGAATAGTTTCTTCTGTGTAGAATTGTGATATAGTACTTGCTGAGTTTTTGAGAGTCATGTCACAGAGGATGACAAATCAGCAGACAAAATTTTGTGGCACTAGAAGAAATCTGCCTGCAGAAAGAAAAGACCCTCTGCTGGATTCCGTAGTAGTTGTCGGATTGGAAAAATGGGCATGGAGACCGCACTATTTTGTGTGTCTTTATGATTGACATTACACAGAATCGCAGAATGATAGGGAAGGGACCTCTAGAGATCGAGTCCAACCCCCCTGCCAGAGCAGGTCCACCCAGAGCAGGTTGCACAGGAACGGGTCCAGGCGGGTTTTCAATGTCTCCAGAGACAGAGGCTCCACCACCTCTCTGGGCAGCCAGTTCCAGTGCCATAGTATAGATATTCCTAAGCTAAATTAAGCTGTACCAGTGTCGGTTTGCTGTTGACCTCTGATTACTTTATTTGTCATAAGATGAGCTGGTCCTTTGCCCACTCAACTTCATTGCCCAGTGGCTTGGAAACGGAGGCAGAGTTTAAGATTCCCTATCATTCACGTCCACCCGCTTGCCTGCAGCAGCGCCATGGGACCCAAGGGGCTTCCCAATATCTCTTAAAAGCTGGGAACTGAAATTTCAGCTCCTCTAAAAACCTTCTCCTAATTCTGCTACTGTTGTGTCAGGAACAAGAGACTATTTTCATCCAGGTCTGCTGGGGGTGTGGGAGAGTTTAAGGACCCAATGTCCAGTTCTGCTTTTATTCAGACATGATTTGGGGAAGGTCAAGTTTGTTGCCAGAACATATTTCCCATGAAATACATCTTTTTCTCTTTCCTTGTTGAAAAGTCTCAAAGTATCAAGATGGGCTCCTTTTATAAGTGATCAGGATTTTACGCACGCTTTCTGGTACTATCACCCATAACTAAATTAATTCTCAAAACTAAAACAACTTGCTAAAGCAGAGGGCAAAATGCAGAGAACAGTCTCAGATCATCAGCTTTTTTATTTATTTTAAACTTTTATCTTTTCTGGTGTTTACGATGATTAATGGCAAACAAATCATCCTCATTATCAGCCTCCTTGTCTCTCTGACGACACTTAGAAATATATTCCAGGACGTGTTCTCTAAGTAACAAATGCTTGTTTATTTTTATGAATGTCACTCTGTCAGCTTTTCAGCTAGAAAACCAAGCTCATCTATCAGTTGCGAATAGCAAGGTATTGAATTGTATCCAGGGCCTAATTTGCAGACCCAAACACCTCCACTGAGCAGCCAGCTGGGCCTGGGGATGCCAGCACCCTTAGGTAAACTGGGTTTGAAGAGGCCCAGAGGTCAGTCTGAGAGCTCATTTAACCAACTCTCTTTTGAACTCCTTAATTCCCAAATTAGTTTGGCACCTTTGGAAAAGACACCCCAGGTCTTTGTCACAACTGCAAAATAGGCATGCACGCTGGGATTTCAGATAAGGCAGCATATATTGCTCCAAGTCAATATAGGGAGCCATCTGTTACTGAGTCAAACAAAAGCATCACAACACTGTGTCAATAACGCTGCAAAATATCAACAGTTAATCTGAGTCTTCTTTTGTTGCAATAAAACCTGCCTTAAAACTGGTAACATACACGTATGGATGTTCTTTAATGCAAGCCCTTATGATGTTAATTGACAGCTTCCAAATATCAGTAGTTTATTCAATTCAAATTTAATTCCTGGATAGAACTATTCTCCTGAAGAGAGAGCACCTGAAGTTGATAAGCCTATCCAGTAAAAGTTTTGGAAGGAACAGCCTTTTCTTCTGGCTGTACCATCTTTTCTGGGAAGAACGTCATCTGCTGTGCAAATGCCTCTTAGAGGCGATTTATAATTAATATAATTGCTTAATGGGACATTTCCCTTGATCATAGCATGCCATGCTGCCCAAACGTCCTCTTACACTCCAGTGCCCTGCTGAAAGGCTAGTGGCATTTTTTCAAACACGAGAGAGTAAAAATATTTCCAACAAATACTTCATCCAGTATCTCTATAGCAGGTCAGTAAGAGCCCTTACTGATGACACCCCAGATCTTATACCCTGATCATGTCGCCCCAAATCTTATATGCTGTAATTGTCCAAATTGGTACCGTGTGGTCTACTCTCACTGTCCAAAGTGTCTTCTGTTCCGAATCTATACTTTAATCATATCCGTTAAAGATATGAACTCCAAGGAATTACGTTTAACTTCTGGTGAACTGTAAACAGTCCACTGGCAGTCCTTAGGCTGCCAAGGGATCATTAAATAATATACATAACCTACTATTACTATGCAAATTGTGTGTGCTAGCATAAATGGTCATTTTTCTGGAAAAACATTTACTGCATTTGGGGTGACATCCATTTCAAAGACAAGAGAACCCAAACAAATTGAAAAATGACTGAAATCTCTTCATTAGAAATTTAGCATGGTTGTTGTTGTTTTGTTTATAAAATAATCATGTTTCAATTTTCTTACCTCTACTCTGTTTTGCCCAGTTGTAATTAAAAGGCTGTGACAGAGCTTCATAAAGCCTTTTTCCCTGGTAAATTATTTATAGCTTTTAGATTATATGGAACTGTCTGCAAATTATG
Organism: Tringa tobata; assembly: GCA_033628505.1. Classification (NCBI taxonomy): domain Eukaryota; kingdom Metazoa; phylum Chordata; class Aves; order Charadriiformes; family Scolopacidae; genus Tringa; species Tringa tobata. The sequence continues at coordinate 2,097,160 of JAHREE010000352.1, read as the reverse complement.
CTGAGTTTAGCAGCCATTTCTGTCACAGACACACAAAAGCTGTCAAAAAGGAAAGAGGGAAAGCAAACAAAGATAAAAAAAAATCTAGGGAAATGAAAAATTTCATGTTAAAAAATGAAGTATTTTTTTTCTTTGCTGGAATTTGAGGAAAAATTTATTTTGACCTCGTAGAAATGACAAAGCAAAGCAATGTAAATTGTTTCATTTAGCTCAAAATAATTGAGGGGAAGGAGAGAGGCAGAAGTACCAGGAGGGACTGAAATTCCCATTTTCAGTTGGCCAGAAGATGTGACTTGATTTGCTAAGCTAGCAAACTGAAAAATTAATTATTGGCATAAGTGTAGCTTCATTTACTAATTAAGGGATATTCTTTCAAAAATTCCAAGCTGAAAAGAGAAGTACTAGAAATCCTACTAGAAAAAAGACTGGATGGTATTAATTTGTTGGCTCTAATTAGGCTAAATATTGGTAGAGAGTTTTCCGTTAAGAATAAAGGCAGAATATTAGGCAAACCTTTTGAAGTTCTGCTGCCATATCTGAGATGGGAAGCAAGGAAATTCGCATTACGATGGCATTGTTTCTGATATGTGTATCGGAGAATGATTATATCAGAGGTATATATTAAGATGATATCTGTTCTTACTTTTCTGAAGTTATTATGCATTATTTATAATTTTTCCTGCTAAGTCCTCTTCCTTTTGACAATACAGAATGTTTTAGATCAAAAAACTCAACAACAAAGCTTAATTCACTGCCTTCTTTTTTGCATGCAATTAGCAAATTTTGTTCTTAACTTTGTAGGTAAATACAGCTTGAAAGCTGCAGAAGCCATAACTCTTTTCATCTTGAAGCAGTGACACATGCAAAACAAAACCACTGTAGGTTTTGAAATCTCATTTTAAGAAATTCTGCTACTGGAGAGCGTCAGTGCAGCTGAGGTCGCTATTACATTTCACTGCTCCTTGAAGTTTGCAAATAAATATGTGCCTTTGTACACAGCTACCTTCCACTGTTTTGCTGATAAACAAGCATTCCAGTACCAAAATGACTTAAGTCCATCAATATTTTGTACTGGCTTTTGCTGGTACATGTGGATATACAGTGTGCTAGATAAGTGGGACTACTATTGGTTTGCTTCCCACCAGTGGAATTCTACTAATGGATTTTCAAGTGAGCAAATATCAGTAGCAATATATAATAAAAAGAATCATTCAGTACAAATCCGTTTGAGTTTACAGTCCTGTAAATAGTAACAACTGTTGTTGCCTATTACACTGTCTGATAACCCTTACTTTGATAAATCAGAATAAGAAATAAGAGTAATCATTATTTGAACAGCTTTCAATGATTGAGTTATTCAATGCATTCCATTGAGTTAACCTGAAAAATATATCTATTCGTGCTTTCTATAGGTATTCAATGGAACAATAAGCTGGACAAATAGCTGGATGAATACATGCTACAACTCTAACAGATTCACATATGTATTATTCTTAATGTTATTTTTTGTAGCATTAACTCTAGTGGAAAGAGGCACAGTTGAGGTAAAGTAAAATGAACAGCAGTGACAGTGAAAGCGTTATAATATAACTGCATCTTGACATGCAGAAAAGATTAAAGATCTTGCAGTTGATGACTATGTTTGCAGCGGTTGGGATGGCTAACAGAAGCTTGTCATGAAGTGGGTTTTCAGTATTTGTTTTGTGATTTGACTGGTTCTTCAAGAGGAAAGCGGGTAATTCTGGGTGTGCCTTTGGGGAGGTGAATAGTGGGGGTGCTTAATCCCAGCCATCGGCAGAGCAGTTCTGGTGAGGAATACCTCAGAAGTCCAAAACTAAATTGGATCAATGAGATTGCCCTGTTGTTCAGCAAACACATTTCTATGGAAATGACACCTGAGAACATAATAAATAGCCACTGAATACTTTGAGTAAATACAATTCTAACACTAAGACCAGTACCTTTTTCTTTCCCCCCATCTAAACCATTTATGATCCTCCCAAGCATGAAGGAGGCAATATTGCAAAACAAATGTTGTTCTACTTAACCTCTCTGTTTTCACTGATTACAAAATAATTGTATGTAACTAAACAAAATATGGTGAAAGAGCATATAACGATGATTGAGTTTTCCTTTGAATTAATTTACTTTCTATTGCTCTGTATATTTAGGAAAAAAACACAGCAGAACTCTGTTCACAGTACTTCTTACTTGTTCAAAAGCACAACTCTTAAAGGAAGGTCATGCTTAGAGTTCTAGGATATCGACAACATCCATTAATTCCTTTGGAACCGTAACAAAGAAAGGGTGTTGCTAACAGATATTAAGGACCTTTGGTGTGAAAGTCTGTTGCTGTAGTCAATCCTGTTACCCTTTCTACTTCAAAAGAATACTGTTACTGGGGAAAAAAACATATTAAAATTTACCTGTTTCAGTGTTAAGATGGTATCCTTTATCTGAATCCATACCTCTGATCAAACCGGGTGTATTTCCTCTCTGGGCCTGGCTCTCCATCCAGTTTTTTACCCCATGAAGAGTACACCCATCCAAGCCATGAGGAGCCAGTTTCTCCAGGAGAATGCTGTGGGAAACTGTGTCAAAGGCTTTGCTAAAGTCTAGATAGACAACATCCTCAGCCTTTCCCTCGTTCACTAAGTGGGTCACTTTGTCATAGATAGAGATCAGATTAGTCAAGTAGGACCTGCCTTTCATGAAGCCATGCTGACTGGCTCTGATCACCTGGTTGCCCCCTACGTGATGTGTGATGGTTCTCAGGATGATCTGCTCCATAACCTTCCTTGGCACCGAGGTCAGACTGACGATACTGTTGTGTTTACAGGGACGGAGGTAAATGTGTTTCAGGGAGAGGGTGTTATGTTTTTACAGCTCTTTAAAATGGACCACTTTATCTTGGTAAGGCTTCATTCTTCGTGTATGGTTGGGTTAATTGGCTTAAAATCAAAAGGCAGTTCCATGCTGAATTCCACAGCAGTGCAGAATGGCCAAAGTAATTCTGGGATTTCGGTATATATTCTTGAGGTGTTTAAGTGGTCCAGCTTTTTCATTTTTATATTAGAGATGGGGCAAATAAGATTGTGCATCAGCCAAAAATGGTAGTTTTCTCATATTTCTCAGTTCGTTGAAATAAATATGCAGTAAAAATACGTCATGATCAGCACTTTCCATTTCAAGCTAAGGTACCGGATAAAATGCAGACATACTTTTGTATATTCTATAAACTGAAATAATAGAGTCAGTATAGTTTTACTTATCAGCGGTGTAAGAGCTAGCAAAATTGTTTACTGTATTTTATTTGCCGAATGCTGTTGTCACTAATTCTTTTCAAATGATGTACTACTCTAAGCCTTGCTATAGTCTGCATAAGGCTTATTTTCTTTTACTAGTTTCTAAGCTTTCCTGTAATATTGTGAAGTCAGTTTAACATCTGACCTTTTAGCCAGCAGACTGGAGAGCAGCCCTGCTGAGTTCATGCAGAAGGGCTTGATTGCTCTGTTGGATAGTACAGTATTTTGGATATGCAGATGTTAGCGACTGAAGTGTATTATCCATCTTGAACACCACTTGAATTTATGCCGAAGCTTTCAAGTTCTGTTCTTTGAATAGGTCCCACAGTAATTGAATTCTCATATTGTGCACAAAAAGGAGTCATACCTTATGTGCAGAACTGAGAGCTCCCCTGATTGTTAAAAATTGGCATGAGAGGGCTTTCGGAAAAAAGGACATCCGACACCTGCAGCAATATTCTAGCTCTCCAGGTTCTGATGGTTTCATATAGAAATTGATTTCTATTACTGACCTAAGAATGACAGGCAAGATGACAATGTGCTGAGCATTGTGTTATTGCAGCTCCTGGAGATTTGTTGAAATTTTCAGTCCTTCATTCCTCTTACCTGCCAGAGCTGTCTTCCAGTGCTAACTCGTTTTATGGAGCTGGTTAAGTTCCTGTGAGGATGCTGCTAAATAAAAGGAGGCTCACAGAGAAAAGATGTGGCACCAAAGAGTTACACAAGGTTACCTAGTCTGAGAACAAAGTGAGGAAAAATTTCTTTGGATGTTAGTTCTGTCCGTCACCAAGAAAGACCTTCAACCTTCAACTACTGAGTGGACTTTCCAGTGGACTTTCACTGTATACTTTGCAGTCACTTCTGTAGGGAAGGCAGGAATACCCAATTTGCTATGAGTTTATTGGGGGGAAATAGGAACTGTGTCCTGGCAAAATGCAGACAGCTATTGATTTTTCTCACAGGAGGAAAGATAGGCCTCAGTGACACACTGAGATTGAAGAATATGAGCTTACAAAAGTGGAGGTGAAGTAACAAGCATTCATTTAAAGAAAGCATGGTCTTGCAGAATAGTAATAATGACAACCGAGTTCTGGCTAAGAGCTTAAAGAAAACAGTGATTTGAACTAAGGTCTTGTTTTGCTGAATCCCATTCAGCCGAAGAGGACCGGTGAGAGAATTTCGGTTTTTCTATTTTAGTTGAACAGCCATGGGAGTTGTCTGTCCCCTTTCACAGTGCAGTAATTGGCTCAAACGCTGCTGCCAGTTAAACAGCTGCTCTTGACTTAATGGGAATCTCTATTGTGCTCACAAGATTAAAGCGTGGGTCAAGGTCAAAGCAGTCACCATTACGGCAGTGCTGGGGACTGGTTAAAAGATATTAAGAGGGTGGAAAGAAAAAAGTCGCTGCTTGACCATGAACTCCATTTTCTATGGTGTCCTTGTTTAACAAAACCTAAACTAAAATCCTCAAGGGCCTTGCTGTCAGAAGCAAAGAGCCACAACCCCATGTAAAGGTGGTGAGACCTGTAGTTGCTTGGGCCTTCTGTAGACCAGTCTTTGTGTCTCACAAATAGGTGTTATATAATGAATATGCTGTTTTTGAAGAGGTGGTCTAGATTCTTTCCTTCTAATAATGGTTGGAAATTTCTTCAGCTATAAACCACTTCTCCATCTTTTTAACACGTTAAAAAAAATGGGGCCAATCCTGGTAGGCAGTCATGAAATCTTATTTATACCTAACTAAATTTTTTTTGCAAGGGCATAAATTTCAAACCGCTACTGATGCTCAGTTTATGTCCTCTGTATATTCCCTCATCCGTAGTTAGAAGACCATTTTATTCCCATATATTTGTGTTACTGAGCTTTCAATCTTTGTTAGGGTTTTTAACTTCAGAAAATATTCAAGAAGTTTTGCAGTTGTGCAGATTTTACCCTACAAAAACGATCTTGTCATCAGGGAGCCCTCACACATCCTAAGGTCTGACTGGCAGAAACATGTTTTCCAATTGAGTTCTGCCGGTGGTATTTGTGTATGACAAATAGGACCTCGAAAGAGAAGAGATTCAGGCGAGGCAGTGTGATAAATCCTTCTGCAGAAACGTAAATGATTTATTATATTATTATGAATTATTAATAATGTTTCATCAGATGGACTTAAAAAGCTTCAGCACATTATTGTAAACACTGCACCATTTTGAGTGACTCCAGGTATGATTAAAGGAAAAAGCATGGTAGAAAACAGAGCTGACTGTAGGGACTAAAAGTCTCTGAGGGTCACAGAGGGAACAAGCTTTGATCAGTGTTATCAGATGAGGGGAAAAAAAAAAACCATCAGTAATTTTTTGCAAGCATAAAGTGTTGTAAAAGTACAAATGCTAGGAAATAAATGTATTTATCAGAAGAATAGTTACCAGTTGTAATACCAGGTCTAAGAAATGTTTCAGTGCGTTGGTCACCATAAACTAAGGAGAGGCTTTGCAGCCCTTTGCTCCAGCGGTTTGTCTGAATCACTGCAGTGACTCCAATTCAAAGCACCCCTTTCTCGTTCAAAGCCTCAGTGGGAAGCTCCCACTTTGAAACTATGGGACTTCACATCACATACCACATAAAGCCCTGGCTCTTGTTTGAACTTTTTACCTCTGCCTTCGAGGCAAAGGCCAAAACGTTCTGAATTTACCTGATTTGACCAAGGAGAGCAGGGGCCTCTGGCTGCCTGGGAAGGGTAGTCTTGGCTTTTCTGTAGGGTTACTGCTGCATCCCTCTCGTTGTCTGGAGTTTGTAACAAGCCTCATTTCATTGCTCTGTGTAAGGTCAGCATTAGGCTATCTTCAGCTTATATCTTTGTCTAAATGTGGTAAAAATTTCAGTAATTTTTACTATATGGGTTGGTCATCAACTTGGGGAGAAGTTTCCCCAGTGATTCGGGTTTTCTGGAGTGTCCTTTGCATCATCAGGCCACACACAGCATCTTCCACATTTATGTTGGAGTAAAAATGTATGCGTACCCACAGAGCTCAGCTACTCCTAGATAATATTTCCCAAACTTGTGATCTGAAAAAAATTGCTTATTTTGTGACTTCCCTTCCAACCTCATTTCACGTTGATAACATCTTCTCTCCCTGCTTGTCTAACCCTCTGTGTCATATTCCTCTAACCTTTCTCAAGCCTAGTGCTCTGATATAATTCATCTTTTCCTTTCTTTTCATGCCTTGAATAAACAGTTAACGTTTTCAAAGATGCACGGGGAAGCCTATTGTGAAGATAAACATTTCAAGGTCTTTGGGGACCGGAGAGCACTTCTGCATCACAGATAACAGTTTGGTTTCTTTAGAGAAGGTTTTCCCAAGTCCAAACTAGTTTTTCTTCTAGCTGAGATTCTTGAGGCCAGCTTAAAAGTTTTTCCCTCCCCTCTCACGCTGTTTCTTTGTATTTTCTTCCTAAGGCAAGAGCCTTCTGCTTTCTAAAAGGGGTAGATATAATTAATGTAGTAGATATGTGTCTTGCATGGAGCATGGATCCAATATTCTGCTTGGTACTTTGATGACCTCCTGATGCTCAGGTGTAGTGTAAAATGACGGGTGTTCAATTAAAACTTAGGGCACTTGTTTTCTCTTTCTGTGTCTTTATCGTCAATTGAGATGCCGAGCCTGGATTTCCAGTGGTAGAAGAATAACACGGGGTATAAAAACTCTCATGGAGTTGTCTGTCATGTACTTCAAAAAATATTTTTATGCTTTGAACTATGTTTTTTTCTTTAATTTTTAGCTTTCAGAGCAGAGCACGATGCAAGACCCAGCTCCTTTTGTGAGCTACAGAATAGGGAAAGGCACTAGAGGAATTGATATTTGTTGAGGAAGCAGAGCTGTTTGAATCATTAGCTCATGTACCCTGGGGAATTTTTGTGTGTTGACAAAGATGCATTGGCTTAGATGCTTTGTGTGTAAAAGCTCTAAAGCCTTGGGTGAAACAGGTACTTTTTATGCAGATTCTAAATAAATTTTAAAAAAGGAAAATATAATGAAGGAAAGTGACAGATGTTTACAAACAAAAAGCGTATAATTCTGCGTGTCAGTTTGCAGAAAATTTGGAAGAAAGGAACGGATGTCCTTGTTTAATTCTTTGCATTTGTGCAAGGGTAGGGGGTGTCATGCTTTGTGTTTTTGACTTATTAGGGAGCAAAAGCTTAACAGTTAAAGAATGAGATATCTCCCTCTCTTCTGATAAAATGAACAGTTCTTTTTCTGCAGCTTGGAACAAATATTTGGAAGGCGTCTGTCACAGCCTATACAAATGTGTGCCTGAGTAAGCTGACAGGCAGTCAACCTGAGGTTTAAAAAACAAGAAGGGCTTGAGGGGAAGGACCCAATGTTGATGCTCCAAAGCTACTACCTACTGAAATGTCTTTTTATGTGAATGGTTAGTAACCTTATCTGCATTTTTCAAAACAGAAAAATAGATGGTAGAGTCAAAGATAACTCTTACATGCACACAAATATAATGTTCTTCTGCTGAACTTTTAAACCCTTTACTTTTACTTAATAAAACACAACTTTTTGGTATTCCCAGCAAACTTAGAATTGCCTCAGTAAGTTTTTGCACAATGTAGGCTCTGTTTGTAGGAGGAAAAAGGATAAAGGAAACAATAAAAGGTTTCCTGCCGCAGAAGGTTCTGTGGGTGGATATATTAGGCTAGGCTATGCTATTAGTGGATCAAGACAAAAAAAAGCCCCCAAACCAAAACAAAACAAAAGCAATATACCTTAAAAGAAATAATTTAAAATCAGAATTTATGTTAATTTTTTTGTTTTGTTTTGTTTCGTGTTCAGGTACTAGTCAGCAGTGATACATATTTTCAGTGTTTATTTTGTCCATACTTTTGCATTTCTATAATGAATAATTTAACAGGAAAGAAAGTTGTTTCATCACTTCAGAATTTATTTTTTAAGGAAAGGAATAAATCCAGAAGGCAAAAAATAATGTTCTTAAAAATATCACCCAAAATTATCTGAAAGCCCAAAGAATATGGACATTATAGCTCAACTGTAAACTAAAACAATTTCAGATAATCTGAGCGGATTAGAAAATAGTATTTTTGCTGTGGAGTGATATTTACATACATTCAAAGTAAATCTTTTTCTTTCTGTTTATTTAAGTCCGGTTTTACATATTTTAAAACTTTAGTCAGACTTCAAACTGAGACTGTTTTGGAATAATAGGTTGAAATGTTCTTTTCAAATAGAACTATAAAACATCGTGGCTTCATAAAGATGAAAATTATGAAACTTTTCTAAAGTCTCCTTTCCTTTTTTCAAACTGTTTCATGACTTGTAAACAAATACAAGATCAGTTTGATTTCTCCCAAGTCATACTTCCTTTTTCTCCACCCCTGTGGATTTTTGGTGACGTTTCTTTCTGTGAAATAGCTTTGCTCACCTCTACTTCCTAGGGAAGATGGTGACTATTTTATCATGGATCAGAATGAGAGTTGACTCAGGTTCCAGTGCTGTAACTGTTGCATCAGTTTTCTACGTTGTCTAGCGAGTTTCTTTCCTGCTAAGTTAAGTTATTTTAGATGTACAGACCAGGATATTTCAAACATCAAATCAGAACAACCTTTTGTTGATGACTTTTTTACCTTAGAAAAAGTCAGGGAAGAGAATAATACACCTTAATCTATCTGTTTTCTGCATGTTAGGCTGTTCGTTGATACATACCAATGTCAAAGTAGAGCTCAGCTATGAAAATTGGTTTAGTTTTTATTTTGATTAGTAATATTAGGCTGTTCTACTACCCCTTATGGCTATAATGGCTTCTCAACCGAAGATTAGTGCAAATTAAAAGCAAGATGCAATCTACCAATGTTTTTCTTGGTGGTCTTAAAAAAAAGCATTTGTGGGCTGTACCGTGTTGACTGTTGAACACAATGCTGTCTGTACATGGACAATTTCTTCTCCTGGGCTTGATGATCATCATTGGCTAATAAATGTAATCTGCTGGTAATATAATTTTATACACTGGGCCGGATTTTATGCTTCTACAAGTTTATACCTTTTATAAACTTAAAATTTTTATTATTCTTTTATAGTTTTATAAATTATTTAACTGTCTCCTGCACTTTCTGCTTCTTTTGGGGATCAGGAATAATACGTAAGAACTCAGACAACTCAAGTAGTAAAGACATTTGTACACTTTTGAGTACTGCTGTTTCTTAAAAGCTTTTTTTCTTTTAAACTTTATAAGGCGCTACACCCACTGGGGACAGAGGTTAAAAGAAAACTGATGTTGTGCATGTAATTTAGTATAGACCCATTTCAGCTGGTACATGTTCATGGTCAAATTAACCAAATTATTCTTTTGTGATGTGTTTAGTCGAGAGCTCGGACTATACTCAAATCCTAATCAGAAATGAGTTCTTGAAATGGGATAAGATCCAAATGTGTTGCATCTACTGATGCAGTGATAAAATCTTGTATGTAAATTTATTTTAAAGTTGGGATTCTTGCCTATGCACGTGTTCTTCCAGTAATTTCTATGTAAATATTAATAATGATATACTAAAAGTAGAAAGCTCCCATCTTTCATACCAGAACACAGGGACCTGAATCATGCTAATGAAGTTACCCGTTTGACTCCTAGTGAGGATCCACCAGTATTTTCTGTACTTTTTACAAATTCTTCATTGTGATCTCCTCTTTTCATTACTTTTGAAAACCTCTAGAATTCTAACAGAGTATTTTCATAAAGGTGAGGGAACTCAAATCTGGAGCATTATTTCAACTGCGCCTTCCTGCCAGGAGCAGCGAGTGCTTGGTCTGACTCTTCCACCCACTCTGTGGCTGGAAAAAAAAGCCCTGGACATCTGTGTGAAACGTGTCCGCCCCCGTGTCAGACCGGCAAACGCCATCTGGACGGAAGGCACTAAGGCTTGCTCCGAGTAATGAGGTTGTGTCTCGGGAGTGAGATGTGACAGAAGTGTGCCACTCCATCATTTACTTACTTACTGTTTTCTGGACTCACTGAAACTGGTAAAAAAAATATATATATGAAAGTGTAAGAAACATGAAAATATCTCCTGAAATCCTAGAAATGTTCTATGTAACTTTAATGTTTGTAGCAAATATATCCTCTCTGTGTAGGCTCTTTGTGCCCACTGTTCTCATAGTAAAATAACCTGGGTTGTACTAGGATCCCTGTGATCCCTGGATGTTAGAGGCTGTATTTGTGACTTAAGTGGTGAAGCTGCATTATGAGACCGTACGGTGAGTCTGTGAGACTGTAAATTCTGTATATCCTGCTGTTACACAAATGCCTGCATGGCTTGATGGCATTTTTAATTGCAAAAGGGCATAACTGTGTTTGCTGAGATTGCCTAAGTTATAAGAAAAATACTATGGAGCCAGTATTGCAGCTAGGGCAAAGAATGAACTATCTAGGAATAAGGTAACACATAAGTAATTTTATTACAATATCCAGATGAATAGTAGAAGCCGATGAACTGAGTAATAAATTTATTGAAGATCTGTGCTATTTCCTCAACAATATTCATCTCTTGGGAGACATCAGCAGATGCCAGGCTGGCCTGCGATCCTCTAGTTCCTCCAGAGGCAATAGACCAAGCAGACAAGAGAAGTCTCAGTCTGTTGCAGAGCCCGTCTGCTATTTCAGAGCTCGCTGCTTACCTATCTGTCCTTCCAAAGCAGCGGAGAGACAGGAAACACCAAGCAGCACGGAGCGGGCTGCAAATCTCCCCAGGCTTTTTTTATATACCGTGCGCTGGAGAGGTAAAGATTTCTTTCTGCCCTTCCCCAAGCTGTAAAGCAGAGAAGACCAACTTCTCTGTCATCCTTATGTGGCCATAAAATATTTCCCAGGATCACACCCCACAGAGAGATTAAAAGCACTTGGGTCGTTCTAAATCAAGAAGAGCAAGTGAAATGGAAAATGTTACGTCTGGTTTCGAAGCTACCAGATGAAGCCTTGCAGTTGGGGACCAGTGAAGGGTCTCTGTGCTCACAAGATAATGGTTTTATTTTTGTGTTACTTTTTGCTAATGGAACTGAAAGGGTGCCAGACCCAGGGACTGATTGGATGCATAATTAAAAGATAGTATCATTCATAATGGACGGTAGATTTTTTAAATTACTTTAGGGTAAAGTTAGTACTTGATACCCCATAGAGATGGGTCTGAAATACTGATAACTGAGCCTACCACACGGAACAGATGCAACAGCTTTGATAAGTACGCCCAAAACTGCCTCAGAGGTAGTTATTTTCTACCGAGAGGGAAAGACATTCTTCTGCCACCAGCAATTTGACTCAAATACTTATTTTATCCTTGTGGCTAGATTCCTGCACTGGGTTACAGCTTTGCCGGCTCTGCAGCAATTATCAGAATGTAACAATTCACAGGAACTTAAGGAAAACAGGAATAATTTCATGTGTTCCACTTCTCTTCCTGCTCTCTCAGCCTACCCACAAGGCAATTCTGTAAGTGAGGCAACATCCCTTTAAGAATAAAAATAGGGTTAAAGTCAGTATCTGGGCTGCTGTGGTCTCTGAGAAGAGGCTGTTGCCATCCCTCTGCCTGGTGTTTCCAGCGTTTGGAGGAGGATGTGCGGTCCCGCAGGGGAGAGCTGAGCATGGTCTCTGCTGGCATCCCCAGGGCAGGTCTCAGAGCAGCCTTCCTGCAGAGTTCCATGCTGGCCCCAAAGGGATGGCTGCTCACGGTGCTCGCCTTCCCCTGCAGCAGGTTTGGCCTCTAGCCCACCAGACCTTGGCTTTTGCTGACATTTTTGTATGAACTTACTGAGTTTTACCTGTAGGTGTGGAGGAGCAAGCCTTCCTTAGAGCACAGGAATTTTCTTCAGAGGTTTTCTTCCCCTTCTATCTATGCACTTGGCAAACAAAATGCCATTTCCCACAACCTCATTAGCTGTGTGACAGGGTATCTGGGGCTTGCCTGCTCTGTTTCCCCCCTTCTCTACTTTCTCTTGTGCAAATTCCCTGATCTTAGTTCTATTTTGGATGTTTAATGGCTACTCGTGCCTGTATCATTTCATCACGTAAACAAGGTGATTTTCTTGTCCTGCGTATTGTCATCTTTCAGGGACCAATCCTACTTTTTTTGAAAAAAAAAAAAAATAGTGAAAGATTTTCGTTTTACATCTGTGGGAAAGGGCTAACCCCCTCACTGATTATTTCTTATAAAATGATATAATCTGGGCATGGTACCATGATGTCTCAGTAAATTCTTCCTGTTGGGGTGTCTAATCCAAACAGCATGTGCTATGTATGTGAATGCACCTTAGGGTATAATCCTTTCTGTCTATAGTTCTGCGTGTAGGTGGTAACTGGCATAATTTTCAAAAATTCTCATTAGCTTGCTGCAGATAGAGGGCTTAATAGATCACAGATGACAAATATATTTTTAAAATATGCTGTATGAAATCCCTTACTGTGAGTTGTGTGTGCAAGAAAGAGATGTACTAGTTACTGCAGCACCTAATGCTGCTTTCTTTAGTGTTTCTGGGATGTTTTAAGGCAGAAACACGTTTTAGTGGTTCTTTGGACCAAACTATTCACGGAGCATATGAGAAACAAACCTTGAAAACGTGAATGGATCCAGCCCTCCCCTGGCTTTTACTCTAACTTGCTCTAGTCCTTCCCTGAAGGTAATCATTCCCAAACTGACGTGTTTGTTTTCTTTGTCAGATCTAGTAGACTTTCCCACTCCCATAATTGTTTTTCTCAAGACAGTTTCTCCCCACAGAGAGCCACTTCATTCCACCTCCCTCCGAGAAGCTCCCAGAAATGTTTCCAGGGACTTTCCCCGTCTGTTTGTTCCTCCCCAAAAGGGGCTGCTGGAGATTATTGAGGTGCCAGAGAGCACTTGCCAGCCCAGGCTGGAGAGCAGAGCTATGTGCAGCATTTCCCCGTGAAATCACACTGACCATAACTGGGGATTATTCAGTTCCATCTTCCAAGAGAAACAGGTGTTTTTTTACAGCTTGGTTACACTGTAATATGGTGATTACTGAGAATAACTATCCTCCCATTGTACTGGAAAGAAGAAGTCACGCACAGATCTGTTTATCACCAACCAACTGGCAATAAAGCCAGAGGAAACAGATGGAAATACATTTTTTGAAGTTTTGAAAGTACGGAGATGCAATTTGAAGAGGGGTGTTTGTCTGTCTGTCTTTAATGCAGGATGTCCACTGTCCAGCAACGTAGACTGTCATTTTCTGTTGGTGACTTGGCCAGGGTGCTTGTTGACTTACTGGCAAACCAGCTTTTTAATGAGAGATGTGAAGTGATGACTCCTGTTACAACCAGGGCAGAAATGCACTGTAGCAGGGAAACATGAAGGGCAATGCTTTTTTGGGCATTGAAAGAGATCCCACGGCTGCCCTGCCCCTGTGAGGGGTCTGGTCATGTTCCCCGGTGCTAGCGGAGAGGGCAGTGTCACTTGCCATCTTCCTCTTGCTTGTTCTGTGTGTCTGAACCAGGAGCATAGGGACAGTTGCAGTCAAGGACTTGCTGCAGAGAAGGTGATGCTTCTGTCTTTGCTGCCGACCTTAGATAAATTACAGCTTTCTCTTGCTATGTGTAAATTGGAGGTTCTGCTTTCTTTTCACAATACAGCATGATGTCTAGTTAGAATATATGTAGAATTGCCATTCTTCCTTACCTCAAACCAACCATGTTATGAAGACAGGAATGTTTGGAAGGAGGAGGCCGTGGGTAGACCTTTTTTGACCCTACAATTCACTTTTTCCATTTCGGTTTTGTGAAACGACGCGTGCAGCTTTTAGCATGCTTTGAACTGACCTGAAAGCGATCGCTTTGGTCACAGATCCTGTTCCAGATCTGGAACCACTAGATACAGTGGTGGCTTTTAAGGGCTCTAAGGACACTCAGATATGTTTGAATTTTTATTTTTGTGTTTTGATTTTCCTATAAACAAGCTTTTGGGATTGTCTCAGTGTAGCCCCCCTCCTCTGTTCCCTTACAATTTGAAACAGAAAACTTTTTCATGTGAAATTTCGAAAACTGGGCTAGGACTGCTTTGGGGGGGGGGAGATTTTAAGAGTGCCATGTTAAATCTGATTTTCTATCGAATAAGGTATATACAGGGCATAGTGAATGTTAACAAAGTTTGACACCGATTCTTCATCAGTTTCAGGTTTATCTACAAAGATATTGTGTATCATGTAACAGCCTCATCAATAATCGAAGTAAATCAAGTTTAAGTACTGGGAGAAGCAGTTGCAGATTTAGTTTGTTTTTAGATTGTTTGTCTAAGCAGGTGAGTACTGTTCACATTTTTAGTCCCAGGAAAAATGATATATCATGAGCTTTAGAGGACTTGTCAACTCAAGGTTAGGTGAGAGACTGTTTATCATGTTTTATCAGGAACAGAATGAGTACCCAGGGGATGGGGAAGCTGAGCACGTTACACGGTTTCAGCATAAAAGGTGAGGGAAACACTAGTCTGTCATGATTTAGGAGTGAACGAACTGGTATGGAATAAATTTTCCAACCGTTGCAACTAGCATAGCTTCTAAATCCTGAGATCAAGCATATTTAACCCTAATGATCCTGGCTGATAGCCAGCAATAGATTACCTGTTCCTAACACGTGAAGGTGGCTTTTGAGAGCCCTGTGGTACAAAGGTCAGAGCACAACTTCCATTCCTCCTGCAGAGAAGTCCTCCTGCTGGGCAGCTCAGCTCTGAGCCCTTCCCTCCAGCTCGCTGAGCCTGGTGCTGGGCAGAAACACGGGCTCTTGGCTTGTGGCGGGAGGCAGCCCTGGTTGACACAAGGGCTTTAATGTCATCTTGCTTGAATGCGTCCTCAATAAGGGAAAAACTAATGTTTTTTGTCAGTCTGAATGTGAGACTGGAAGGCATGTTAAAGAGAAGTTACTACCTCAGCAAATAATAAACTAGAAAGTTTAAGGTCTTCTATGTTGATATTTAATTTTTTGTTTTTAAGCAATGGAAGAAGGAGCTAACCAAAAAAGGGAAAAAAAAGAATTATTCAAACCTTTCTCCTCTTGGTCTCCGAAAATTTTTTCTTATCTTTTCCTTATATATATCCATCAGCATTAGTTTGGCATTGCCGTATTGAAAACGTGTGAATATCTGCTCATTCCTTAGCACTTGGAAATATTCTTTATGTGAATCATAACTCAGAGCATTGTGGGATATGAATTCTTATGTCCTCTAGATTTTAATTTTGTGATAATGTGTTCTTAAGCCATTTGGTAAGAATATGAGGTCACCTCTCACATTTTCTGAGTGGATCTTTTTAAAAGGAGAAGGTTACTTGGTTCTTCTGTGTGGTTTTTGAAATCTCAGGATATATTGTTAAGGATCACAGCAAACCAAACAGAGCCTTTGTAGTGGTGATTTGTAATGTCTATGAAATTGACGTCTGCTTTGCCACGTATTGATGGCAAGGGTTCTCATCAGTTCCAATATACCAGGGTTGGTATTTATCTCACCAAGGGTGAATTTTCTGGGTTTTTTTTCTTTTATTATTCAATTAGCCATAGCACAAGATGTTTGGGAAGTTCAAAAAATGTATCCTGTGAGTTTTGTTTTAGGAGATGAATGAATTGTCTTTCCTAATGAAATCAGTAAGTGCTTGGAAACTTATCCACGCTTCTAGCTCTTATGGTCTATTTCCTTAAAATATTCATATCTGGAAGATACTTTACGTTAGGCCAACAGCACTTAGAACAGCTGAGAGTTTCACCTGCTCTGTAGTCTCAAGAGGGTTTAATAGTCCTTTCCTCAGTGAAACCCTTGGCTGCTCAGGTGCACTATAGCAGTAAATCAGCCTTGGTTTGTATGGCTGATAGAGACTTAAGCTGAAAAGGTGCAGTTGATGCAAATGCTCTTTCCATTATTAACTCGAGAAATTACTCCTTTTCCAGTGGGCAACTAATGTTTAGTGAATAGGGAAGGATGTGATGAACAGGAAGAAATGCAGTCTTTTCTTTCATCTTGATCCCCTTTGGAAAGTGCAAAAACTACTGAGGTGATTTGTTTCTCTTGATCAGCTCCACGTTTCTCAGAATGATTTAAAGCAGCACAGTATGGGTTAATGTAAATACACTCTGACTGTAATCATGAGACAGAACCTTCCTCAGATGTAAGCAGACTTTGTGTCTTCTTATGTCTCAGACATCATCTGCTTCAAAGAAAGCAAACAAACAAAAGTCTCGTAAAGCCTTTAATGTGATCACAAACCTGCACCGAAAGTTCAGGATCTGCTAGGCCTGTGGAGAAACAATAATAATAAAATAAAAAAACCTCCCTCTCCCTTCCTCATGAGGTGGCTTCAGCAAGGCTCCTAATCCTTGTCTGTGCGTTCGGTTTTGGGCATGTAAATAGTTTCACAGAGGTGTAAGCCCCTCGTGTGCCTGTGTGTGCCAGTCAGTGACTCGCCGGTTTGAGGTCTGGGTGGTCGAGGTGTTCACCATAGAGGCTTCTGAGAAGAATTACGGGACAAGCTGTGCAGGTGGCATGCCAGCTCTTTCATGGCCTGAAATGCCTCTTTTCCCCATCAGCCTCCAGGCCCCCACTTTGAGTACTGTGTCCAGTTCTTGGCCACTCAATACAATAAGGATATTGAGGTGCTGGAGTGGGTCCAGAAAAGGGCAACGAAGCTGGTGAGTGGTCTGGAGAGGACAAGCCTTATGAGGAGAAGCTGAGGGAACTGGCGTTTAGCCGCCCTGGGAGAAAAGGAGGCTGAGGGGAGACTTTATCACTGTCTACAACTACCTGAAAAGGAGGTTGTAGAGAGGCGGGAGTTGGTCTCTTCTCCCAAGGAACAGGAGATAGGACAAGAGCAAATCTAAACCAGGGGAGGTTTAGATTGGGTTATCAAGCATTGGAAGAGGCTGTCCAGGGAAGTGGTGGAGTCACCATCCCTGGTGGTATTTAAAAGACAGGTAGATGGAGTGTTTATAGATATGGTTTAGCGATGGTTTTTGTCAGTGTTAGGCTGATGGTTGGACTAGATGATCTCAAAGGTCTTTTCCAACTCAGGCAATTCTATGATTCCACGATAAACAGCAGGCATCCCCAGACAGGAGCAAGCTTCCTCCTCTCCATGTGCGGGGCAGTAAGATACAAACTGCAGTGCTGCCACATGGGGTGGAAAGAACCTCTGGTGAGCAACACATGAACTCCAAGACTGGGCTGAATCTTTCTATTTTTCCAAACTTTTAAAAAAACAAAAAAATCATTAAAGTGCATAGTAAGACTCTTGTGGACTTCAGCATTGGGCCCTTACTTCCCGTCTTTCTTTACTTTTTTTAATCCTGTAATATTTATTCAGAAGAGGTTCAACCAAAACACCAAAGTTTAATAGCAACATTTTGTTTCATATGGGCATTTCTACCTGGAGCTGGGTAAAACTGATTACTACTTGCAGCAAGAAATAAAAAGGAAGGGACTTGCTGACTTTTCTACGTATCAGTTCTTTTAAAAAAATGAATATTTTCTGCTTCACAAACATGCTGAATGAAATGCATGTCTCATTTATCACTTAAATAGTAATAACAGTGTCCGCTGCAGGCTGGATTCTGACATAGGTGGATTGACAGTGTTCGCTCAGCGGAAGCAATAAACAGATCAATAACAGAATGTAGCCTGGGGGGCTGGAGGTGTGACAAGTCAAGCATGATTTCAGAGTCTTGCTGGGACCCTTATTAAACTCATTTGTACATCTGAAAACAACTGATGCCTCATTGGGTTATAGGTAGCTGCAAGTGTTGGTCTGAAGAAGGCTTGAGTCCTACCAGTGCCCCAGAGGCACACCGCTGCTCGACAGCAGCCTGATGCTCTTTTGGAAGAGCTGGCAGCGGTGAAATCTAAAATGTAATTAACAAAAACGACAACATTTTGTTTGGCTTTGTTTCCTTCCCCAAAACTGTTTGTTTGTCAGTGATGGTCTGCGCTGAGCACTTCCCTTGTATGAGGGAGGAAGGAAAATCAGATGTTTACCTGTCCTCTCCTCCTCCTCTGCCCTTCCTCCCCACTGAGTGCTGGCAACAGACCTCCTGGGTGAAGGAAATAGCTTGCCCTTTCTAGTTACTTTGCTGGAGGAAGTGATAACAAGAGAGCGTTCCTTGCCTTCTCTCCTGCCGAACCCGGGAGCTGGCTGATTGCAAGGCTGGTAGGATGAAGAGGTCACTCTCTTTGGGCAGCAATGACTCAGGTTTCCGCTTTTCCCCCCTTAGGGCTGTGTCTCAGATACGCAGCTGCCAAGGGGACTGTGCTCAGGCCATGGTTGCTGCCAAAAGGTCTCCCTAAAGTCACAAAAGCAGGTCCTACAAATGTTTTGCTCATCTTTCAGGCTAGAAAAAGAGGAGTATCGCTTCTCTGAAGGTCAGCCAATGTCACAAACTTCTAGGCTTGAACAGCGAGCGTGTGTTCTTTTTAGCAGACCTGCGCGTTCAGGGGTGAGGTCAGCAGCAGGAGGAAGCGTGGTGTTTCGGAGGCAGCTCGGGGACCTGCCGAGGCACCGGCCACAGGCGCTTGAGTGGGCAGAGCGTGGCCGTCTCTCACGCTTTTGGGATGAAAGTGCCTCGTCCTTCCGGAAAGGCTGCTGCAGCGTCTGACGCTCAGCATGCTAAAATGACATACTGGCTGCTCTGAAATGTCTCCCTCCAGCAGGTGGATCAGAAAGGGTGACGACCTCGCTTTCACGTGCTTCTTTTTTTTTGCTTTAATAAATAAAAGTAACAAGTGACTAAGGAAAGGATTTGCTAATGCTTGGTATTAGCTCCTTGCTGTATCTCTAGTCTAGCAGCATTTAAGTAGGGATCATCATGGGTAGGGTGGAGACTCACAGGGAGTAAGGTGTTCAGTACTTGTCTTTCAGTTAAAGAGCTGATTGTGCCTGTTTCTACACAAGAAAGGGCAACTCCTGTCAACATAGCCTGCTATTCAAACTGTGCTGACTTTTCTTTTGACCGATCAATGTCTGTCACCCCATACTTCCAAAGATAATAAGCAGTGGAAGCCACTTTGCCCAGAGCGTTTCAATTTCTGAGTTGCCCTTTCACGGGTAGAAACAGGCACAATCAGCTCTTTAAGCATGTATGTATCTCTGAAAGCAGATGGCAAGAACGTGTCTGGGATGTGTGCATTATCTGAGAGGAGCCTTCACGCTGTGGGAAAGACTTTGATCTTGTGGGATGCCTCCTGCACTCAAGCGACGAGGATCCCATGAGCTCCTGCCAAAGAGCGTGGTTGTTCCCTCCCAGCTGGAACCACAGTGCCTCAATTATTGCCTTGCCATCTCTAATGCCTCTGACTCAGGATGAGCTAGACTGTGCGTGGAAACCCATGGTGCCAGTTAAGGACTTGGTGACTAAAGAGACGTGAGAAGGATCTGGCTGCAAATTTTGCAAAGATCATTTTATTTTTACTTGAATCTGCTTCATACTGCACGCAGATATTCTGTCACGAAAGGTTATATTTGCAAAAGCACTTAATTCCATAGGGTTTAGATATTGATTTAAATTGGACTCATGCAGCATGAACTTTGAAAAAATAGGGGAAAATTAGACTAGGAGTCAGACCTCAAAGAAAAATAAATCAAATACAGGGCAGCTTGAAGATGACCCAGAAAAGAGCACAGCTGTTTTTGGTTTAAATGAACAAATCTTCTTTAAAAGAAAAAAAAAAAAGCCATAAAAAACTTCTACACTTAAATTTTATGTTCAGTGATGCATCATTCTGTGTAAATATATAAATAGCTTTTTAACAGCGTTTAACTGGGTGAGATAGAAAGTCAAAGGGAGGAGATGGTATGGAGAAATAGAGGCTCCAGACTAGTGGTGAAGTCATCAAATTCATCCTGTATACGGTGGAGAAATAGCACAAAACAGCTTAATCTCTAGGTTTTAGCAGCTATCTAAACAGGTTTGAGTTGACACATAAGAGGTTCCATTGGTTGTTTTGGAACTCACATGCAATTACAGATAAATAAGAATATATGTAGATCTGTGTCTTCATTTCTGCATATATAGAAGCAAGGTAATTATATAACTGTGTGCAAAATCCTTATTATATCTAATAATCAGATCCTCAATTCATTTAAAAGTGTAGTTTAGCGTAGTGTGTAGAAAGTCATAAAACTTCAAAAGAAAAATAAAGTTAATAAAGCTTTGTGTTCTAGGCGATAAATACATTTTCACTCTTAATTTTATAATGGCAGAATTTAGAGCTGGAGTATGTTCACCAAACAAATATTTGAAAAAATATTAAATTCCATTTTTGAGCAGAAAGTTTCATTTTCCTTATGATCAAGGTGGATGGCACAAATCGATGCAGAATATACACAGCTGCAAGGAGCACTTTTCATACAGACTTTAGAGGTCTACAGTTATTAATGCAATCAATGCTGCAGCTTTATTGCATATGATTCTGTATATTTTTATCCCTATTGATTTCTGGTAAGTGAATGGTAAATGATTTTACTAAAAACAGCACAAAAGCTCACCAAAGTTCACAAAGTTGTTCTCCATTATTTAATATTTCTTTTGCTAAATTTAAGTAATGAAATCCTTTTTCCTATATGATTTCCAAGTATTTGGAATGAAAGTATTTGCACAAAGGCATTTGTGTTATCTTGTTTATATATAATGTACTTCCTACATTATTTTACTTTTTGTCTTATAGTGCTCTCCTAGATGCTGCTTTCTGTTCTCTTTTAGAATACTGAGGGACAGTTGCAAATAAGAAATAATCTTATTTAATTAGATTTAAAAAAAAATAATCAAATTTCTCTACAGAAATAAACTTAGAATTCTAGCAATCCAAGGAGTCCAAGAAAATGGAATATTCTCAGAACTCTGTACTGTTTCACGGACTGGGTGGGTGATACCACATACATATACAGGTATCTGTATAGATAGATGAAAGAAGTGAATCCATGGGGCTTTTCCAGATGTCATCTGCAAAGACATTGCAAGGATTAATCATCAAATCACTGAGTAATCACAAAGAATGTGTCATTTTACTTCCAGAGTACCACCTTCGTACTATTTGGAAGTCAGATTGTACGAGGAGCAATGAATGGTCATAAAGAATAGTGCTAAACACATTTACTTACTATTTTCATCTCCAAAGAATTAAGATTGGCTCATCTTGTAGGACATTGCCTGACTCTGCTACTTTATCACAAGCCTTAATTTTCTAAGTCGTATTTTCTAGATTGCTTCAGCTAGTAAGGTATTTTTACCTTGATTATTTAAAATGGTCACAAACCAGTGCAAACATTATATTATAGAAAAAGATTTTAGTGAAGAGGAAAAATAATTTGCTGTTTAAATTGAACATCTATGTATTGAATAATAATTCACTCTAGTAATTAGCTTTCAAAATAGAGCTAGTAAGATGGATAAACTAACAAAGGAAAATAATTTGTTCTGCCATCCTTCATGTGATTTTAATTTACAGTATGTTATTGGAAGGAATATTTGGTGAGATGGAATTTCTGAAGGATAATTCAGTAGGACACATATAAGGCAGAACAAAGAAATGAAGTTTTAGTCTGTAAAACTGTCAAATTGCATGTGGAAGGTTGCCTTATTTTTTTGCACCTGCTCAGTATAAACAGTCTAGAGATTTTCTTTCTGTCTTACTGGAGTGAGAGAATCACAGAATGGTTTGGGTTGGAAGGGACCTTCAAGATCATGGAGTTCCAACCCCCTGCCATGGGCAGGGACACCTCCCACCAGACCAGGTTACTCAAAGCCCCATCCAGCCTGGCCTTGAACCCCTCCAGGGATGGGGCAGCCACAGCTTCTCTGGGCAACCTGTTCCAGTGTCTCACCACCCTCACAGGAAAGAATTTCTTCCTGAGATCTCCCCTCTTTCAATTTAAAACCATTAGCCCTTGTCCTGTTGCTACACTTCCTGATAAGAGTCCCCCTCCCCATCACTCCTGTAGCCTCCTTTAGGTACTAGAAGTCTTTTGTAAGGTCTCCCCGGAGCCTTCTCTTCTCCAGGCTGAACAACCCCAACTCTCTCAGCCTGTCTTCATAGGAGAGGTGCTCCAGCCCTCTGATCATATTTGTGGCCCTCCTCTGGAGCTGTCCCAAGAGGTTCGCATCCTTTACAAGCATCTATCTTCAGGATTACTTGGCAGAAGTCGTAAATCTCTCATTTTAGGTTTGCCAAACTTCAGACTCGTGGGGTTGAGATTTTCTGTGCCTGGGGTCTCATGAAGGCTGTTCCCGAGGTTAGTTGCTAACAGGTCAAAAGGATGCCATCAAATGCATTGGCTTGTGCCTTCACATCATCACGCTAAAGACATATTACCTGGTTTTGTGTCTTCTTAATATCTAAATTTTGGCATGAGAAATCATCATTTTTAGTTTTAAGTATACTAAACTGTTTTTACAAAGATATTTTTCTCTTTTTATGGAAAGAGTAAGTTGAAAACTACCTTATGTAAATCAGCACAATTCCAGTGATTTCAATAATTAAAACAAAGGAAGGCTACTTCCTTACCTTAATTATTTATACTGTATTATCCATTATAGCTATGAATATTGTGAAATTAATGATGCTTTGCTAATTTATACTGGCAAAGGCATGATATACTCCCCAGTATATGTAACTTAATTGGTATGGAGTGTCACTCCCTTTAAACAAAGGTAGACGTCTTCCTGTGCGATTCATTAAAATACATGGCATGGCTCCTGATCTTATATCAGATCTTATATAGCATTGTTAACAGGAAGCCCCGCGTGTGTGGTTTAACCCAAAAGAGGAACTTGTTCTCTGCCCAAAATAATTCCAACCTTATGCTTCCATTCCACCCAGGAGGGCCACTGGGCGAAGCACACGGCCAGCTTGAGAGAGATAGGGCATGTGTGTGCACATGTGCACACCTGGGTGCAGGTGAGGAGAAGCAAAAGAAGAGGCAAAAGAGAGCGATTGCAATTAATTAGAACACAGCTGTTGTGGGAAATGAAATACCTCCTTTTTCCTCAACAAACAAAAAGTTAGAGGCAAATTATTCACCAAAAAAAAAAAAAAGTAATTATGAAGTCTGCTAAACCGAATGCAAGCCTCTGACCTTCTCAGCCCCTCTGTATTGCAATAAATATGACTGTGAATAGCTTTAATAAGAGGTAAACCTCACAAATGTGGGCACGCACACACACGTGCCCAGAGGGGACGAGCACCTGAGTGTACTGGGCACCAGAAGTAATATTCCCCTGGAGGAAGGTGCCGAGCTGATGGCAGCCTGTGTTTTTATCAGTGTATTCTAAGCAGTTCTCAAACCAGAGGAGGGGGCTGCTTGTAACCTCCCTCGCTTTGGAGAAGGTGGGCATCTCATTGGAGAGTTTGGGATCATTCAGAACTGTGCCAAGATGTTAGCAATGCTGGATTTTAATGCCCTGTACGTGATGAATAATTGCATTAATCAAGCACTGGCTATTTACTTTCCTTCAGCAATCAGGGACTCTGAGAGCAGATTTTAGTTGTGAATTAGTCTGCCATTTTTTATTCCCATAGACCTTGGCCTGATATAAAAATTGAGGTCAGTTGAAAGACGTCTGCTGATTTCCACAGGCTTTGAATGGGACTCTGTAGGGACTGGACTGAATTACGGATAAAATGATGAGGAGCCTTGAATCCCTTTCACATGTCCCTGACCTGCGTGTGAGATATTTCACCTCTCTCCCTCAGAACAGAATCCAGCTCCATATGTTATGTTCATTAGCCATGCTAAAGCCCTGCTGTAAATCTCATGGACTGAGAGGAAATAAGTCGTTGGTTTAGGAAATAAGTGGGGACGAGTAAAGTTCTTTTAGGTAGAGTGAATCCACTCACTTTTGTGGGACAGTTATAATTATTTGCCTTGTAGAACAATTTCCTTACAGATTTGTTAAAACAATTAATTAAACTGTAAAGTAATACACTTATCTTCTACTTTCTATTAGTACAATTAATATTATGGAGGGGACAGTACAGAAAGAAAAAAAAAGAGAAATAACGTAATTAAGAACAATTTTATGGGAAAGGATGGTTTTGTGATTGATGGAGACAGGAATCTCAGTTCTGTTATTGCTCTGCTACAGGTACTTCAGATAAAGTACTGAGTATCCAGTCTTCCTGCTTTAAGACGGGCACAGTAATCTTTGTTTTTTGGGCATTGCCTATGTGGATTGTAAATGTTCTAGGGCACCTGTGGCGTTGGGTGAATAGTTGTAAAACCCAAGGCAATTGCAGCCTCTCTTGGGACTGGATAGAGAAACCAGGGATAGTCTTTTCATTTCCTGCTTCTGTATTTTGGGGATCTTGCAGAGTCGTTGTGTCAAAATTTCTGTGGCCAGGAATAAGAGACAGGAATCGGGAAGATTTGTACAGTCTCTTGTTTAAAAGAGAAAAGGAAAAGTCTTCAGCTGTTGCCTTTTACTCCTCCTTTGATGTGGAGTCAGCACAGACCAGGGCAGTCAGAGAGGCTGGACATGCCCTGGCTCTCTCTCTGTGCTCTCTAGGCCAGGCTGGAGTTGATTATTTCCATTTTCACTTCCTTTTGCCAATTTAACGGCTATTTGCCATAGCCAACTCTGCTCCTTTGGGGTTATCTCACCTTCTAGATGTTTTTTGCCACCTCTTATGCTGCTTCTCTGTTTTTGATTTAGGACTGATATGATGTTAGAAATGAAAAAGAAGTGTCGAGCTACCGGAGGGGGATAGATACCTGAAAACCTTAGTGGTTTTTCTACATCTCGTGGGAAATCTCTCTTCTCTCAGTTTTCTTTTAAGACGCACACGAGTAAAACTTAGCTCAGTCATGGTCAGAGATTTTTGGGGCGTGGGAGTGTTGTTTTTTTTTAAAAAAAAAAAAAAGGTTTGCAAATAATTGTGTCATTTGTACAGTTTTCATACGTGATGTTGGAACTGTTGTCTAACTCATTGTGTAGTGCTGATTGCTACCTTATCTCGGCTCTGGCATTTCTAACAAGCTTTAACTTTTCAGCTTTCCTTTCCATGAGGTCCATACTTTAATTAAGGCAAGTCAGCTATGGTAGAAGGGAGCTGAATGGCTTTTTGCTGGTGTCGAAGGGCATAAGGAGGGAAATTTGCAGGATTCTGACATTTTTCTGTTATCAGTAAGGCTTCCAAGATGACTTGAAAGTTTACTAGAATTTCCTTTAAAAGCTGTGGAGGGAGAAATAAAGAGCACCAGCAAATGCTTTCCTAGGTTTTTGTTGGATTTTTGTTTAAACTCTGGGGATGCTAAAAAGACGCTTTTACAGGAGTTGTGAGACAGAATGAGGAACTCAAGTGCTTGTTCAAATGCCTGATTGAAAGCTTTTTTTGATTGGTGTGGTTAGAGAGATGAAATGAAAGTAGCAGCATTCGGTGACACCCTTTGCCATGTTAAAATCTCTTTTGCCACTTCCCCTGCTCCTTCGGTGTCTGCTGTGCCATGCCAGCAGCTCCACCACCAAAGCAGGCCCAGATACTGATTTCTGCAGTTATCTTCAGACCTTTCAAAGGCCTTTGTGCTTAATGGGCTTTGTGGTGGGGCCCAGATATAATATTTTGGATTATTTACAACCTGCTGAGTACGTGGCTCCTATAGCTCAAAATCTGGCAATTGTCTTCCAAGCTTATTTATCTAAACGGTTTAACAGCCGTAAAAAGCAAATGAGAAATAGAGCCAGAGCTTAAATGCAGGCATTGCAGGATAATGTGGTGGTAGAGAGGAATAAGCCATAGAGGGGAACCTTGTCTCGGGGCACTCCAGGCCTTGCAATGAACTAAATACCACATCATACCACTGTGATGCTGTGGCATCTCAGCAACCTTCTGCTCTCCTCTCTTCTCTTCCCCACTCTGGCAAGTCTCCTGCTCTGAAAATCCATGAGGTTGTGGGTGCCCTTTCCTCTGAGACAGACCAGCAAGGGCAGCACCATCAAGAACTGAGCCCTGATCTCGGGGGGGGGGCTTTTGTATGTAAGGGGGCAAGGAAGAACCTTCTGGTGTTACTGTGTGAGAAGCCCAATTATTGACCATAAATGCTGAACCTGAGACTGGTGCCAGTTCCTTTCCATATGCTTAAAAATAGTTAAAGGTCTAATCAAAGCATTTCTTTGCCTAAATGGGAGAGGTTTTGCTATTTAAAGACTAATGTTGTTGCCTTTATTTTCCTATACATTTGTTGATTTGGTTGGTTTGGAAGGACTACAGAAATCTCTGTGGTGGTACTTGTCAGGTCTACATGATGGTACATAGGATCCAGTAGTTGTTGTTATTCATTAGATGAAGTACTGCCTGTTCCAGCAGTTGTGAAGGTATGTAGGGTAAAAAGGATGGAGGAAGAAATGTGAAACACACAGGTCCTAACTAATAATAATTAGGGCCCTGACTACACAAATGAACCTAGAGACAACTCACTGAATTTACACCAATCTCCATTAAACTCAGAATGGCCCCAGGCTGGGGGCTGCTTGCCAAGGTAGTTCCAGGAATAAGAATATATACTGTGACTTATGGCTGTGGCTGATTTATTTCCTTTTTTTGTTGTAGTTGCTGTTTTTTATTTTCAAGAACAATAGAATTTTACGAATTAATCTGTTGGGCTGTTAGCTTTCCTGGCTCTGTGAGCAGTGTTTGCACCAAACGTGCCGATAGCCTGTGCAACTGAACCGGGAGATGGGAAGTAAGGACCCCTAACGGCGTCTTCAGATTCAACGTTCTGACCAGATACGTGGGACATCTACACGAAGGGCAATGTGACGGGGTGGGAAAAATAATGAGAAGGCAAGTTTTGAAGCTGTGAAAAGGGACATCAGCGAAATTGAAGACGAGTAAAAGGTTGAGAGTGGCTTTGGCTGCTCAGTGTTTGCCTGTGTCTGCCAGACTTGTATTACACGTGATGACAATGTAATAACTAGACCGAACGCTTGAAGAACCATAACCAATCCTGTATGGCTCAACGTAAGTGATAATACCTTGATTGATTTCAGGAGAAGCACTAGTAAGTCCCAGACACTTGTCTCTGTTATTGACTTGAGCATTAATTAATTTATGAGTGGGTTTCACATTTCCACATGGTGTTGCAAAATTAGAGTAGAATTAATTATTTGGTAATCGGTGAATCCCATTAGGTGAAACAATATGGACTTGTTCAGTAGCTTAAACATTATTCAGCATTAACGTAGCAGTTGTATACTCATTACAATGATGATGCTTTTATTAAATATACCTTCAATTAGTTCTGGTTCATTTTAATCTCTACCTCTTGAAAAAACATTCAATCAAGTGCTGTGACAAGAGCAGAATGATGAATATGCCAGGGGCACCGGTGCTTAGTCCTTCAAGGGTACTGCACAGGCAACATTAAGGTGAACTTTAGAAACGCTTGCCTTGGGTTCTTCTCTGCCTTGAAACATCATCTACAGAGCATTAGTGCGTTATCCTTCCTTTATGCTTTAAAACAAAAAAACATTCATGATTCATCCATTTACAGCATTGTGTTTGGACCCACAGCAGATCATTAGGGGCAAACAGGGCATGCAAAGTCTTTGCTACATGCCTCCTCATTGCCTGGCATGCTTGAAGGAGTTTGCCCTTGTTCTAGGAGAAGACCTCCTTCCTTGCAGCTGGTTTCCACCTCTCCCATCTTTCAGCAGCCCTGATGGGTGCAGGTGGGGTGTTGGAGGGGCATGGAGCTCCCAGCCATGGGGCAGCCCCGGGAGGTCTGGCAGCGCAGGAGCATAGTGCTGGGGAAGGGGCTTTGCTGGGACACGGGAGCTGCACCTGGGAGGGAAACCAAACTCCATCCTGGCAGCCAGGGCTGCCCTCAGGGAGGCAGCAGAGGGACTTGCCCCTCTTTCTGCCCCCTCTCCACCGGAGACTTCTCTGTAGAGTCATGTACAGCAGCAGCTTGCCCAAAAAAATCTGCCAAGTGGCTCCTGTGGTGGGATGTGTGGGTCACCGGGGCTTTTTGGGTCCCCCTAGAGCAGCATTGCCCTGCCAATTGCCTTGTAATCTGTTCTACTGTGCTGATATAACTTTGCTGCTTCTCTTGGCCATATTTGAATTGAATTCTATCATTTATTTGAATTGAAACTATCATTATTAATCAGAGAATTAGAATAGCTAACAAAGGAGACAATTCTTATTCCCTGGAGGATGTGATTTTCAGGGAGCCAGTAATGGATACGGAGCCTTTCCCCTTTCAGATCCCAACAAGGGCAGCGGTGACTGAAAATCATTACCATATGCTATTTTGTCTGTCATCTTTGTGAAATGAGTAAGTAGACTGGACAGGTTCCATATTACATAAAATAATATTACAAGCAGCATCTTTGGAGCCTCTGTGCGCGAGATAGCAGAGAGGAGTAGGGGGGAAGTGAGAACTCCTGAGAAAAATTCAATCCTACGCTACATGGGTTTTTTTGTGTGGTGATGTTTTTGAATGCCCAGCCTAGAAAGCTGCACTTCATATTCACAGTCCATGAATCCAAACTCTTTAATATAGTTTCTTCTGGGCTCTCAGAACTGATGCAAATGATGCGTTCCTGATTAATAGCACTCTGAAAAACTTGGATCTGAATTTCTTGTACCCACTCGACTTGCACAGTGACAGAGTGAACTTCTTCCCAGTGACCCGCCGCAGCGCCTTTCAGAAGTGCCTCCCACTAATCTGACAACTGTTAACCCATCTGAGCATAATATTAATGAATTTATTCTCTGTTCATTTCAGTTCTGCTACTGAAACACATAGATGAAGAGTTTCTTCATATGCTTCATGTGCACTTGTCCTAGGAGATTACGCAAGTACTGTGTACTTCAAATTCATTTGCTGTTTTGGTTTCTCTAGCAACTAGAAGGTGCCTTTGATCCCTCCACCATCTCTTTGTTTTTGCATTTTGATGATTTTATCATGAATTCATGTTTAATTCATGTTGAAGTGATGCAGTAAGTGGCAACACTCAAAGAAAAGATACTTTTTGCAAAATCAAACCATATTCATTTGAACTCGGTATGAACTACTCCATTCCTTTGAAGTAGAATGTATTAATGAGGACAGATATTAAGAAAAAAGATACTTATACAAAGTCACATTTATTATCTCAGCTGAGGTTACAGTGGAGGTAGATCCATCAGATAAAAAATGAGTGTGCTTTGAGTAAACTTTTAGTTGAAACACATTGACAAGTGACTAATTGTTTTGTGTTAGCTTTTTGATTTTTTGTCATTTTTATCTCCATTTCTGCTTCTGCATTACATACTTACTGATAATACATGAATTTTATGGGCAAAACCATGATGTGCACAAACACAAAATACATCCAATAGGTTACTGTCTTTCTTCTGGAAAAACGAAGGGCAAAGAAGCGTCATGTAGCATGTTCTTTTTACAGGCAGTTTTCATTTTCTCATGAAAGGCTTCTTGTGAAAATATTGGGGCATTGGGGTATTTTGTTTTGCTTTTCAATGAATCAGATTGTGATTGAAACAAAGGAACTGCATTTTTGCATTTCTGTCCAAGGAAACCATGACGAAGGTTCCATTGGCTCTGAGGCATGAGGTGGATGTAGCATCCTGGGAGACGGGCTGTGCACAGCCCAGGGCTGCAGACTGGGTAAATGCCATCATATGCCACTGCCTATGGACCAGAGCCCCATGTGATACCACCCTACATGGGTTTTATGGCCTTCAGGCCACTCTGCAGGGCAATTAATCATAGGATGGTTTGGGTTGGAAGGGACCTTAAAGATCATCAAGTTCCAACCCCCCTGCCATGGGCAGGGACACCTCCCACCAGACCAGGTTGCTCAAAGCCCCATCCAGCCTGGCCTTGAACACCTCCAGGGATGGGGCAGCCACAGCTTCTCTGGGCAGCCTGTTCCAGTGTCTCACCACCCTCACAGGAAAGAATTTCTTCCTAAGATCTAATCTAAATCTCCCTTCTTTCAGTTTAAAATCATTTCCCCTCATCCTATCTCTCCCCTCCCTGATCAAGAGTCCCTCCCCATCTCTCCTGTAGCCCCTTGTTTCTACAACTGGCAGGTCTTCTGCAGCATTAATATTTGATTTTTTTTTTTTATTTAGTAATGAAGCATCTTGAGCATTTGAGTGTTTACATATTAGGAGAGGTCTGTAGGCCAAGCGTATAGTACTAAAAAAATAAATACAGCTCAAACAGCTTTGTTATTTTTTAACGGTTTTGACGTTCACTTCCAAGCACACTATCTAGAGTCTCGTTTGTCGTAGGGTAGGAGCTTACCTTAGGAGTGGGCGTGCTCTGCTCAGGCCTCAGTGTCCCCCTCCTGGCTCACCAGCCCAGAACAGAGGAGGTGCAGTGGGACAAGTGACAAACGGTGTGATTCGAAAAGCAGACCATCAAAGAGCAATTATGACTTGAGAGGAGAAAATAATTGCAAGTACATAAAGCTAAATTGAATTATATTTAAATATATGTAAATTTGGTTGAACTTGAAATTTAATCTCTAGGACAGCTCTTTAATTCACATTTGCAACAATTTATGCTTTTGAGTGGAAATGGGCTTATTTGTCAATTTCAGGTCATTGGTTTTTTTTCAGGCTTTTGGTAGTTGTTGAAATTGTAGTTTGCTGTAGACTGGGCTGTTTCATGGTTTCTTTAGCACTGTGAGCTTGCATCTAAACAGAGACCTCAGCTGCAGTTTACAAAATTATTGGAAACTTTGTAATTGTTGCTCATAACAATGAGAGTCATTTGAATTTGTATGACAATTGCTTATGAAATGAGTTTATGTAACGAAACAAGCAAAGACTTAAGAAATAGCAAAAACCATAGAAGGCTCAAAGCAAACTCAAGCACAGTCAGGTTTTCACAGAGTCCCTCAATTTACGTAGGGATCGATGACAGTGTTTTGGTTGTAGAAATTAAGGCACAGAATTAAAAGTAAGCAAATCTCTTTTCAAATTCTGCTGCATATAATAAAAATGATAAACTCATATTTGTTAATTTTTATGAAGTTACTTTCTGATGAAATTTACTTCTTGGCCAAGGCACATCAATTGGGTTGCTACCTCTTACCCCTTGGTTATGGATTAGATATTACGTGAAAACAAGTCTTGCAAAATCAGCTCTGACGGACAAGTGTGGCGCCTGTGCAAAAGAGATGGGGAGAAAGTGGAAGAGGAGGAACATAAAAACAGGTGGCAAGGGGCCCAGAAACAATAAAAGCCTGAATGAGAACACCTTTATCACTTCTGCAACAGCAGCTTAAAGGCCCAAGGAGAGAAATAGATTTTGTAAATCAGGCTAAATATTTTTTACAGGGTGCTATGTGCAGCTTAAGAACCCAGTTGGGAAAAATAGCTTTTGCAAATCAGTGAAGAAAATATATTTTACTGGCTACTTTTTAGGAGCAGGGGTAGATAGGACAGGGAAAAACCTTTCACAGGGCAAAGAACAAATATATATATGTATATATATGGGGAGAAGGGGGTTGCTTTGGTTTGAGTTTTTGGGGTGGGGTTTTTTGGGTGTCCATTAAAAGGTACATCAAAGAAGTGCTGGAGGCTGTCCAGAGGAGAGCTACCAAGCTGGTGAGGAGTCTAGAGAACAAGTCATACGAGGAGAGGCTGAGGGAACTGGGCATGTTTGGTTTGGAGAAGAGGAGGCTGAGGGGAGACCTCATTGCCCTCTACGACTCCCTGAAAGGAGGGTGTAGAGAGGTGGGGGTTGGCCTCTTCTCCCAAGGGAATAACAACAGGAGCAGAGGAAATGGTCTGAAGTTGCGGGAAGGGGAGGTTTAGATGAGATATTAGGAAGAATGACTTTCCTGAGAGGGTGGTCAGGCACTGGAACAGCCTGCCCAGGGAGGTGGTGGAGTCACCATCCCTGGAGGTATTTAAGAAAAGTGTAGACGTGGCACTTCAGGGCTCTCTAGTGCCTGAGATTGTGGGAGTCTTTTGTGTGTGTATGGTTGGACTCGGTAATCTCAGAGATCCTTTCCAACCATGACAATGCTGTGTTTCCATAAAACCTGTAAGCCTTCCTTATGTTTTTAAGCCTTATTTATTGATGTATGTTTTTATATTAGCTAGCCATTTGTGCATATAAAAGCATCTCTTTTGCAAAGCGATTCTGTTACTGATTCTCCTGTGCAATGCCTTTGGAGAAGCCTTTTGAAATGATGGGAAATTAGTTGAATGGCAATTCTTGTTTTGAAAGGAGAAATAGAGGGATTGAACAAGAAATCATCACTGATGACCCCCCCAAAGATGACTATGTAGCTTATCAAGGTAATTATGTTAAAAGGAGATCATAATTGCATGGAAGCTTTGAGGAGCAGAGATTAGAGTCCCGTAGATAAGAGCCAGGAGTTTTACTGCTGAGTTACATCACTCTTTTGAGAGGCACAATGCCTGGCATCGCTGGTCCAGGGAAAGTTCTGCCCTGAGAACAGAAGAATGACACGCTGGTGGTGGAAGTGCATCATTAGCAGATGAGGTGTTTTTTTTTTTATTACTAGTAAAGGGAATTGGTTAATAAGTCTTAAAGTGTACTGAGATTGGAAGTAGGAGTTTATAAATCCATAGCATTTTTGTTTTGTTTTTGCTTTTGGAGTGTGATCCATCTTTCTTCAAGATGGACAGGAACTGTGTACAGACTGGGAACAGAATAGACTGGTAAAGAACATACTGAATCTGCCCACTCATTTTTTACGTCAATAAGAAGCTGAATAGAAAAGATCGGAACACTGAAACATTTTTCATCTTTTCAAAAAAATTGACAAAATTCTCTTTTTAGGCTTTTTGGCAAAAATGCATGTTGGGCTTTTCCAACTTCTCTAAATTAGTCTGCCTTGGAACAGACTCTCTTTCCTTACTTGAAAACTGGGGCAATTTTTGAAAGAGGGCAGTTGTCTTCCTTTTGCTTCCTGCAATGTAGGTGCTGCAGGAACAGTCACCATAACAAATAAAATGATGTATTACCACTGTCAAAGGAAAATGTTATATTGGCCAAGATGTTTCCTCCTTCTTTGGGACGTGTTGTTGTTATTGATGGGAGCTCCAGGTGTCTGTTGCCAGGGAGTGTGCTGGGAAGCTATGTATATTCCTCCTCCTTGCAAAAAGGCACCTTTTTTGCTTTGATATCTGTTGTCCTGAGTTCTGTACATTTTTCTTTTGATCAGACTGCTTGTAAGTGTCACCCTAGTGCTTCCAGGCTGATTGGTATGGCTACTTTTAAAGAAGAGTTTCCTTGAAACAGTGGGGTTTTTTGATTACCAGTGGCTGTAGTTGTTAGCTTCCTAACGAGGTACTCCTCCTCAAGTATGGGGCAGCAATGGTTACAACTGCCTGCACTCAAATGGGCTGTACTTTTGGATTGGACTCAGTGAAATATTGCACGTTGCTCCTTAGGGATAAAATGTACATGGTCTGATATCTCCTTTTCCAGCAAAACAGCCCATTTATGGTGGGTTTCCAAACCACTCTTTAGTCAGAAATGAAGATAGCCCCATTGTGATAAGGAAGCTGTTCTCAAACTTGTTGAAGAGACAATGTCCATATTCTGTGCACCCGCAACAGCTTTGCCCGTGTGTTAAGTTGAGCCACAACTGTTTGCCAAGTGGATAATTGAAAAGTTGGAACTCTGCAATTTGTCCTTTCCTTGGATGTTTGGTGATCCTGTGCTCTGGGTGCCCCCCACCCAAGGAGTCCTGCTCTGGAATGTCAGGAATATGTGTAAAATCACTGTGGTCAACCAGCAAAGTAGAAAGCTGTTCAGATGACTCTTTCTAATAGCCTACTGGGATTCAGTGAGAAATAGGGATACATACACAGTTAATTCTGCAGGCCAGGAATACAGCATATCATATATTGCTTCAGGTAGTCCAGGGATCATCAGGATGGTACATTAATAGAAAGAGGACATACCTATTAAAACTAAAAAATTCCGAGCCTATTTCCATTATGCATTTTTAAAAGGCATTTGTAAGCCAACCCCAAATTTGTATTACATAGGAATCTGTGCTGCTTTAGCCCTTCCCAAGTGGAGTTTCCAGACCTTGTTTTCAAGTTGTCCAGAGGTATTCTTAAAAAAAGCAACCACTGAGTCACAAGGTTTAACTCAGGGGATCACTGCCAGCTAGGACCTGGTTTCTGACTGCCATTTCAGAAGGAAGGTGTCTAATACTTAGGAGCACCAAGGCAAGGTAGTGTCAAGTGCCAAGAAATAGGATTTACAGAATACAGGAATACTACAGTTGCTGCCTTGTTTAGTTTGCAATGTGGTGGTTATCCAGTATCTTGTTTATTAAACTACCTCTGGAAGGATCAGCCTGCTTTTTTGTTCTTAGTATAAAATCTATGTTGGTCACAATCTATGCTGAGCTGCAATCCTGAAATAAACTCCTGTTGAAAAGGTGACCCGCCATCCTCTCGGATCTCCAGATAAACTTTCCCTTTGGTTGTTCTGCCTCCAGCTCTGTTATTTCCTTGTGGGGCCTGACATTTCCAACAAAGGTAACCTTGAAGCTACAGTTAAGATTTACAGTGACTCATTAGTGGTAAATATTAGAGTGATAGGTATATTGTGGAAAAATAATAACAGTGAGGGATTAATGTGATGAGCGTAGTGGTGATGAGGCTGCTATTTTTTCTGCAGAAATGCAAAATGTTAAATTGTACGTAGTCATGAAGCAAGGTGGAAACTTGTTGTTTCAGTTATCTCTGACCTCTGTGTGTGAGTGGGCTGCCACTTCATTCCTCTGCGGTCCCTGGGCTGGGGCAGGGCACAGCAGGAGCAGCTCAAAGGAGCTGCACTGAGATTTGGAGCGAAGAGTTGTTTGAGAAGCAGAGCTGAGCAGAGAGCCCGGCTGGCCAGGAACAGGGGAGATGAGAAGGGGGTTTGGGAGCCCATGGCTGCTGAGTTTGGCTGCTCTGGAGAGGTATCACGAGAGGAATTACCTGCAAAGCAAGGGAACGGCAAGGGCCATTCAACCAGCACTGTGAAAAACAAGAATTATTTTCATGTGAAGAAACAGTATTATGGGTTTTAGCTTCTGCTTAATGTAAGATACAGAAAGGTGTTTGTTAATGTGTGCTCCTGTTATCTTCCTTTTTGTTTTGTTTAACTATTATTCTTAAATAGTTCTACTGCACTGCCCCGGGAGCCCTGTTGCAAATCATATTAGCACAGAAGTTAGCTCAAAGGACACCATCCCTGTGTTTTCCAGGCTGTGGAAAAGTGTTACTTCCATTTGAACTGTTTCGCTGAGCACTTAAGCAGGGCTACATCCTCTAGGGCAGGTTTTGTGTTCTGTTGGGTTTGATATTGAGGTGCAGTAGGTGTCAAGAAAAAGCAAGCCCCACTGCTACTCATTCCAGACTTAGGGGTTTACCTCACCCTGAGAGTGCCATTAAAAAACAAAAAGTCCACTTGTGGTTCTTCCTCTGCTGGGCCACCAAAGACAGCAGCCGTGGGACACGGAGCTAATCTTTCTGTTTTACTCTGAGAGCGGAGGGAGAGGTATAGGGAGGGGGAAGTTATTTTTTAGAAGAGACTGTAATTGGTTTGCCTTTCCTTTTATCCATTATTGATCAGGGAGGCTCCACTTCTGCAGTTTTATAATAGTAAAATGAGTATTATGGGAATGTTTCATAATTATTTATTAGGTTGACTTTTTAATATTATCGAAAAAATGTTATGAAATGGCAGAGAATATCCATTACTGTAACTTCTAAAACTGTGTAAACTAACATAAGCTTTCATTCATAACAAAACTATTATTGAAATAAAGGGATTCTTGCTTGAGTATAGATGTAGTCAGGCCTGCAGAAGTACAGTGCAGCAATCAGGTGCTGGGTAGTGCATGATGCAGTGTAACAGGCTGTACAGGTGGAAGCTTATATCCTGAGAAAGTGCTGTATGAATGGAGAGCCCTTTTTGCGAGGGCTGACCAGCCCAGGCGAAGGGCCAGGCTGTGTGACTCTTCTTCCACTTCCAGCATAAGGAGGGGCAGAGTTTGGCTTAAAACCGTGTGAACCTTGGGATTAATTTCTGTGTTTCTTAGGCATCTTTTACATAAATTTATATTTTAAATAGTGCTTTAATTTAATTTTTCTTTTGGAGCTTAAAATTGTATACAAGGTTATCCTGAAATTTTTTTTTGTCTTATGTTATTAAAATTGGTAGTTGATTTAAAAGAAGTGTAAGAAAGAAAATAGTACAGGCATAAGTTGACTTATCACTTGCTGCCTTTTTCAGTGCCTTTTTCAGAATTGGATGGAAACAGGAAGGTACATTTCATTTATTTTCTTGCCGTGCTTGTGGATAGTTGCCAGCTTGTCAATGAGGTGCTCCAAAAAGGACACTGAATCATGACAGGAGCTGTCAGTACAGCTGTGTTTTTCCATCAAAATTGCATGAAACAATAAGCTTCATGTGGTTTTGAGGCAAAACTGTATTCAAGGTCTTGCTTGCTTGAATTGGTGCCCAGGTTTGTTCGCAAAGTTCTGGAAACTTTTTGACTAATGTCCAGGTTAACAGTTTGCTGGAATCATGGAGCCTTGTTGCCTTTGTATGGCTCAAACATGGATGACTGAGGTTTCACCCAAACTACTCTCGTGTGCTGTTCTGTGTATTGGGGTCCTTATGTCAGGTTGGACCATACCATTGGGAGCTAAGAGGAAGGCTGTAGGCTACTTCATTTTACAGCTATTTAAGCCTTTGTTATTCCCCCTTCTCTTCAACACAGAAATGGAACTTCAGGCTTGTTTTCTCTGCAGAGCTCGATAAACGTCACTCCTTTCAGCATGTGGTAACTCTCGCTGAAGGTAACTTCACGTGAGTGGAGGCAACTTGATTTGTCTTCATAAATGATGACTTTTTAGAGAAGTTCTCTCCTGTTGTGTGGTGTTCACACCTAATTTATGTGGTGATTTGGCAATGCTGTGACTCATGGACAGAAAATGATACCATCCTGATGTGATTCTGTCAGCTATAGTCTGTGGCAAGGCAAGATCCTTCACATTGGTCTGCAAACATCTGCGCGTCGTGGGCACCACGATAGTATTAATGGAAGTAGCCGTTACATCTGAGGAATTAATTCTGTAGAAAAACTAGACAATGTTTTCATTTCTCTTTTTGTCGGGGTCTAGCAGGGTTCAAAGAGATGGTGGGGAACCTTTATCCTTCATGTGTTAATTGTTTCACCGTTTCTCCAGCACTTTGTCAGCAAAGCAGGGGGATGTGAAAGTTGCGGCGTGTTCAGGTGTGGCTGCGTTCTGAGGATAGGGCAGCTTCAGAGAAAGTATTAAACAGCTCATCTTCTGGTACTGTCAGTCATGCAACCCAGCCTTTTGTATGCCGGTCACATATCGCCGGTGATGCGTATTAATCCACTTTCTGTCTCTAGCATCACCTGTTTTATTTTCTATCCCAGTTTCATACCTTTTTTGGCAAAACCACAGGGGAAATATATTTCAGTGACAGTATATGGTAATTTTGCTCTATGCACTCTAGCTCATTACACAATCCTTGTCTTTCTGAAATAGAGAAAGGATTTACGTCTCCTACTATCATTTCTGCCACACACTGATTCAGTGAAAGAGCTTTGGGGTGGTTGGGAGTAAATTTAATTTTCCCTGCTGTTTCATGAAGTGTGAATCACTTTCTAGCAGATGATGTCACTGCCAATTTACAAGTTTTTCTTCCTGTACTCCTGTGTAGGAGGAATCATAAGGACTCTTTTTGTCATGGTAATGCAGTTAGGTGTAGAGGGCTATGCCATGCAGGAGACGGCAGTCAAGCTTTGTTATTTTTTGCCAGCATAGATAAGAAGCTAAGTTTGAAAGGTGGGGCACCAAGTGCCACCTGCAGTCTCTGGCTAATAGAGAGTGGAGGACTTTGTCCAGGTTTGGTTCTTGGATACTGTGAAGACTTGTTTTCTGTGGGATCTAAGACTGTAGTGTGAACAGTGAAGATTTTTGTTTGTTTTGCTTTTCATTTTTGAAACAGAAGTTGAATTATACACTGTGAAGCTCTTCTCAAAAGAAGAGAACTTTCTCTTCAGTTTAAAAAAAGAAGTGCTTTTTACTGTTAGGAACATTTTATACACATAGATTTTGAACTGTGGGTTCCTGTGAACTGTTCTTGACTCCTTTCTGTTCATGTTTTACTGGGAAGATGCATGTGATTGTTTCTGCTTTCACCAGCTTTTCAGTAGGAGGAAAATAGTTGGTGAATAATGCCTATTCTTCCCATACAACTGATCTTGTGGAAAGAACAGTTGCTCTTCAAACAAGTTTTGTATGACAAAGGTGATTTATGTAGATATATATAAATGTGAAACCACAGTGTGCAATCCTAAAAATGTTAACGCATAGCACTTGTATACTCTCATAGATGCTCTAAGTGCCTTATTAACTCCAACAAACAGAACCACAGAGCGCTCTGAGCTGAACTCTGTCCCTCTTTTATAGGTGAGGACACTGAAGCACAGTTTCCTGGAGAGCAAAATGTCATCATAGCTGTGGTCGTGTACCTAACCAAGGACCCATCACTGCAGAGGTCTTCGAATAACAAACTGTGAGCTGTAGCAGGAGGGACAAGCCATCAAAACTAAGGAGCAGGATAGAAAATCGGCAACACCAATGGAGCATGTCGAGTGAGAGGTAAGAACGTTGAGTAATTAGCACTGAGAGAGTAGAGGTCATTCACAGATTATCAGTGTTTATTAGCCTTCAGAGGCAGATATTAGTCCTTTCCGTAATTCAGATGTTCTTATATAATTCTTCCTCACACGTATTGCATACGGGCATCCTTCCTCAGATGGATGTGTGGTGCCTTTGTGTTAAGTTTGTCGTCTACTTCTAGTCTGCTCTTTGTATATCTCTCTGGGGGATATATGCCTTTGGATATTCCTCTGGGGATTCAGTGTGGAAGTAGGTAAAAGTTATAGATTGGGAGAGATGAGTGGAAATTATTCCTTAAAAACCTGAAATAGGAGCGGGTCCCAACTGATCTTTTCTTTTTGGAAGGCCTCAGCTTTGAGAATGGTGTTTATGTACCATCCAGGTTTGGATGGTTGGCTCTTAAAGACAAATGTAAGCTCCCGTTGAGTGCTTGGAAATGTATTTAAAGCCGCATAGTCTCCATCCAGCTAGCAGAATATCTGGAAGGATTAAACAGAACTATTTCAAAGTGTTTCTGTTAGGCAAAAAAAAAGAAAGAGGCAAGTAAAATACCTACTTGCATTGAATTATATTTCCTTGGCTGTATAAGCTTACGCAGTTCAGCTAAGTTTATTTATTCTCAGGTAGCTTCCTTTCATGTTTGAGGGTGTGCATGCCTTGTAAATTCACTTGCTTATTCCCATGATGATGCCAGACATTAAAAGGGTCAAGCTAACTCTGCATCAGTGAGTGCATCTTCTGGTACTTGGGTACTTCCTTAAGTGCCTTTTAGGCAAGGATCTAGCACATTACAAAAATTGTGCTCAAAGTATTACAAAGCTGTGAGATAAAGAAATATTTTACAGGTAGGGTACTGATAAATGGAGAGAGGCAAGTGTTGATTCAGTAAGCTAGTTAAGAAAAACCTTCATTTTTATTTGAGTGCAATCCCCTTGCAGCGAGTGAAATACGCCTGTCCCACCAACTACAAGCCCTCCTCACCCATGCCCAGTGTGGTCCTTCTTGATAGAAGTGATTGAGAAGGCCTGCCTTTTTGTATTCTTCAAGTGATTAAGATCATCACTAAGGAAGATATCTCTTTGTGTTAACGAGCGATTATTTTATTACTCTTGTCAGCAAAATGAATATATCCTGCAGAGTGTGTGTGGGATTGCTGCATAATTACTGTGACACACCATACCCAGGTACGTGGTGTAAGCCACCGCGCTGATTGCGCCTGGGCCTGGGCATCTGTGGCTGGTTCACATGGTGCTATTTCCATGCATCCACCTTGGATTCCTTTGAGATTACAGATGTTCATCTCTTACTTTTTTGCATACGCATTTGATTCACAAACAGTGGGAGAGAGTTTGTGGGCTTTTAACATCTGATGTATACAACTAATGCACTTTCAGTCATGGAAGAGTTGAGCTGGTGGCTTTCTACAGCCAAGTGTTGATTTGTGCTGGTTTGTAAGCCGTATTTGGAAAAAGATGCTCCAAACTTCAGTGCTCTATATCCACTATTATGTACAGTTTAGGCTACAGCAAGCATCTGGATTTGTTCTAGGTATGTTTCATAAATGAGTGTTTCAGAAAATCTAGCCCAGTAGCTCCTCTAAAGTATAACCTGAGTTGCATGACCAGGTCACCCGCCGTAAGACCGTATTGCATGACATGATGAGTCGCCCATTTGTTTTTTATTTCTTCTTTCCTTTTGCAATATTATTTGATTTGTAGAACATGAATTAGTATTTTCACACTGTCAGAATCTGGTGCAATTACAGAAGCTTGAAAGGAATTTCCTTAGGTTTTAATAAGCAGGGAATGGTGTTAGTTGCAACGTTTGGCTACATGGTAGCTTTTTTTCTTCCCCCTGTCTCCCCCCACATGCAGAATAGACACTTGTAGATTTTTACAGACATAGTAATTTATAGCAAGTCTCTTTATATCTTATAGTAGTGCTATATGCTACTTTTAAAAGAATTCCTGACCCAAAGGGAATAGTTAGCACAACCATTTAATTACAGGGCAAGAAAGAATGTTGCTATTCTTTCTACGTTTTTCGTTATAACTTCAGAACAATCTAAGCCATCAGAGGCTTCCCTGTGGGCATCTAGGTATACAAAGTTGAAAAAAGGAGGCCCAAATACAGCAAGTCAAGAGCTGCAGAGTACCAGATTTGTTTTTCCGAGAGGTGAATTTTGTTTCTGTACAGTTTTATCCCAACTTTCTGTGAGAAGAAACTGCCCTGGCTACTGTAGTGTGGCCCTCTTGTGCATATGGGTTATGATTCAGCCTTTAACCACATCTCCCATAGGACCTCTTTCTGTTCTGGTAAAAAAGGTGAACGCTGCTTGGTCTGAATGCTCTATAGATCCTGATTTTATCTTCAAATTAGCCTGGAGGGTAAAGTCATGGCAAAGTTCCTGTTCTACAGACTGGGCATTCAGATGAGAGGTTAATGCCAGAAGTGCCCAACAGTTGTTGGCAGCTCGTCCAATCGATATGCAACATCATCTATCTGTCTATATACATGAAATAATGCATTTGTTGTCTTCCATTGGGTCTGTGGGTGTTCAGCAATTCTGCCAATTAGATCCAATGATTTTCAGGTGACTACTTGAAAAACAGGCACACACGATTATGTACAGTTTCCTCAAGCTTTTTACACACCAAATCTTCACTGCAGGCAAAGGTGTTTAGGTACTTTGTCGATCTCAGTGAGTTCTCACAGAAGATTGATTTTAAGTGATTTGCTTGATCTCAGTAGAAATGCCATGGCAGAAGCATGTATGGAAGGAATCTGATTCCTTAGGGAAGCATTTACCTCTCATACAAATGATTAGTCTTCTTTTAACGCTTGCAATCTTATGCTTCATTCTTCCCTATGTGGTGGAGATGTGATGAGAAGTCACATCTTCAACCACTTTGTTTCTTGACCCATGCTTTGGGCAGCACTGTCTCC
This sequence comes from Tringa tobata, assembly GCA_033628505.1. NCBI lineage: Eukaryota > Metazoa > Chordata > Aves > Charadriiformes > Scolopacidae > Tringa > Tringa tobata. Next base: position 2,055,211 of record JAHREE010000352.1, on the reverse strand, counting down.
AGTCCCTTTTGCAGCTGTGCTCTGTTGGCATGCTCTGCGTGCTGCCTGTTGTATGTCTTCCAAAGCAACCATCTCTGTGAGTCTGGAGGATGCAGAATTGAGCCTGGGCCTGACCAGATACAAGAAATAATCTGAATAAAGTGTACTTGGCATTTCCCAGCCTGGGCTTTTAAGTATTTGCAGACTGCTGTATTATACTTTACAGGGACTCTCAGTAAAACTGAGAATAATTGCAACATAGCTTGAAGCAGAGGAGAGCATGATGGTATCTTGGCCCAGTGGAGCCTCTAAAGGTGCCTTTATGGCCTCCTGGTACAGTTGTGACTGTGTATCTGAGGTATCATCCAGGGCTTTCGTGATCTCTCATGAAACATTCTCATAAGCTTTTGCCTTCCATGTATTACTTTCAAGAAGCTAAAATGTCAGAGTAGCCAGTAGCTGACATCTTTTGTATGAGCTAGACAAGCTATTGCAAGGCAGCGCTGAGCAACAGTGGCCTCTTTCTAGTGGGACACAATTTTTCCCTGCTGTGAATGCTGAGCTTGCAGACACCAGCCAAGCTCAGAGGTATTTCTAGACATAAAAAAGGTACCAACAGAGTTAATGGTACAATGGACTGATACAGAACAAAGCAATGATGGAAAAGGCAGGCAGAAAATAATTTGTGGCAGGATAGCTATAGGAGATGAAGCGATAAAATGTGAAGAAACAGCAGGGAAGCGCCTGTTAGTGCTTGAGATTGCTTCTGTGAGGGAAAGCTGAGTAGATACTGATGTTGGAGAGACAAGGTAAAAAGTATAGTTTGGGAAGCAGAAAAGAAAGCTGGATGGACATGAGGCTAGTTGTCAATTTTTTGACAACAAGAAAAGCAGCAGGTAGGTGGCTATGGCATATAGATGAGTGATAATTCTGAGAGCTTCATAGCGCCATAGTGTGTGTAACCAATACAGAGAGTCTGCACAAGTGTGCAGGAGACACTGGAGAAAGACTTAATAATATTTGATATTTAGAAGTAGACTTCATCCACAGGGTCTCAGTTCTTTCAGAACAATCAATGGAATAAAGGTTTGGGGGTTTTATTCCACTTTAGAAAGAAATTTTGAAGCAAACCATGTCATTCTAGGGAATGTGGCCAGACCAGCCAGGGAAAAATAAGACAGTGATGAAATTTTTTTTATTGTTGTATCCAATTCATCAGGTTTGCAGACTACAAATAAAGGGTGCAAATAAAGCACCAGCTTTGTCTAAGTCTCCTAGGTAGGAAATGAAGTCACCAACTGCTATCCTGCACCTTTGTCTGACTCTCATTTAGCTTAGTATTATCCCAGTCTGAACTAAGAATCTGTGTCTCCACTGCAGTGGAGGAAGGGGATTCATTCAGGGTCTTCAGGTTCCTGAACCCACCTGCCAGTGAGCTCTGTGGTATTTCTGCTCCTGTTTTCCTTAGAAGGTCACTTTGGAGGGCCAATAGAGGTTTACAATTGGTGTAACCTTCTGATCCCTTTAATAGCAAATATTTAGCTTACTGAAGGTGGAGCCAAAATTGCCTCACATTTCAGGCAGGAATCGGTTGCCCTAGCTACTAAGCTGAAGACCCTCTCTGGAGCAAGGCCAGGAAGAGAAACCTCTCACTTTGAATGACATAGGGAGTCCAGGAGGAACGCTGGGCCTCTCTCTATACTCTTGCCTTCTCTTGGAGGTTGCTTTGGTGGTTTTAGTGCTGAGAAACGGTGTGATAGTGCGTGGTCTGTCTCTGCCATTCCTGCCTTATGGGGCATCTTTCCTGCCTGTGGCCTGATGCTCCAGCAGGGATTCATGCTTCTTCCAAGGAAGCAGTCAACAGCAGTTAACAGGTTGTTAAAAGCAGCCGGGTGACCGTGAGTGATAAATGTCAGTGTTGGGAGAACACGTCTTGTATGCGACTGAATATTTTTGTGGTTTTGGAGTGTTGCCTTGACCGTGTTGCGTTTACCTGTGACTTAGAAATGTCACGTCTCTTCTTAATAACAACACTTTTCTGAATGTTTTATTTTAAAGGCAGAGCACGGTAATCTCTAGACCATTACTCTAATTTCAGTGTGTTGTGTATCTCAAGGTCCTCTATTGTATACATCTGCATGAGCTGGATGCTTTTCTTTACTGAGTGCTCCATGAACTAGGTATTTTTAGAGGACAACCTGCTGTTCATCCTAGGTTATTTTCAAGCTCCTTTCTTTAACTCAGTCCCATTAGATTGTGTTGAGCACAATGGCTATTACTGTATATCTGTAAAATGAGTTGCTTTTTTTCTCGTAGCAAAGTTTGCTTTAAAAGAAAAAGGCAATGAGGGTTGGGGTGAGGGGAGGGTCTATTATTCAAAGCCTGGGAAATCTTTGAGTAAAGTCAAGCACAGTGGTGGTACCTATAACCTGCAAAAGCACTTTCACGAATAGTTTACCCCCAGTGTCTGTGGAAACAAATCCTATTCAGTGTGATATATGAAAGCATAACCCTCTGTAGTATAGGAATCAATGGAACCATTCATATAATAGATGACTGTTCGGGCCTGTGCAGTCTGCTGCTCAAACATAATTGGCATCTATGTTATAAAATACTGAACACCAAGGGAAATGTTTTGGATGTTTATGAGTCATCACATGGTTTATTATAGAAGACCGGCATACGACTGTGTAAAGCAGAATAGGCTAACTGGCACTTGAGTTAGCGTTGCAGTATTTAATACCGTGTTGAAGAAATATAAAGATTTTAGACTGTTACTGTGTTTAGCTAACATACCATTATTGGGGGTCTGGTGGGTGTAATAGACCATCAGATTGGGAGGCCAGTGCTTTTACATCATATCCTTAAGTCATTGCTCACAGATGCAAAATACAGGGTCTAGGGTGCAGCATTGCTGACAAGCTGAACTGGGTGAAGAGTTGCACAGTACATTGTACATTGTAAGCTCTTCTGAATGGAGCCTGTCTTTTGCTTTATGCCTGCATAGTGTTTAGCACAGCTGGGAGTCCTTATCTCAGCTGAAGGCCTCTCTAGATGCTACTATAAAGAAAATAATAATATATTTGTCGGCTGCGCGTCTTAAGCATGTTAATAAATTCCCTGTTTATAAAAAGGACCTGCTCAGTTGGCATTTGAACAGACTTGCAGCCTCTTGATCTTATCCTGCAAGTCTTGGGTTCTGTTTGTTTAGGGAATTATCGTAAAATAACTCTGGTCTGACAAGTTATCGCAGTCTGCAATGTAGACATGTAACATTGTGTTGTGCTTGCTCTGCCAGATGCCTCTCACAACCAGAGTTAGGAATTGTTGAACTACCAGAACTCTCCTCTTATTTCAGCTCCACTCACTTGACCATCTAGTTTAAGTCACCTTCCATTCAGGTAATTTTCTGTGAAGCAGGAGAAAGCGAGTGCGACTCCATCTGCAATACAAAGTGAACGAGTGCAGTGCTCTCTCAAAAAACCCGCGCAGTTGGCTGTACATATTCTGTTCGATTTGCTGAGTACCGATGCTCAGCGCATCTGTCTCGGTCCACGCCACCCAGTGCCTTGCAGGACTATGTGCCATTTCTTTTCGTTAGTAATACTTTGGATTCTACCACAGCAAATGGCAAAAAGAAAATGGTGCTCTGCCTTTTCCTCTACCTGCCTCTACCTTCGCAAGAAGTGGTACTTCTTCCCCTCCACTCCCAAAAAGTGGCTTAACCACACCAAGCAAATTAATCGTTAGAGATACGGTATATGCAGATGATTTGTAATTCACAGGATATTAATACCATTCTTTGTCTGCACGAGAGGTGGGTGTCTGTCCTTTTCAGGTGCGTGAAAATTCCCTGAAACAGCTCAAAACTGTATCTTAACTAGCAGGGGGGTTCTTCCTTTTTATATCATCCATGTGCTAGATCCTTAGTTGTGGTGATTCTGCTTAACCCTGCCGAAGTTTGAAAGGAAACTTTTATTTGTAGCAGAGGCATATTCCACTTTTTATTTAGGGTTCCTTTTTCTTATTCACCTCTCCTTCTCTCCTTCCTGCTTTGATTATGGGGCGGGTCAATTTATGTCATAGCTTTGACTCTTCAATTTCCCTATGAAAAGTCTCTCTCCTTGGGTGATGTCTCTGTAAATCATGCTTTGTTTCATTGTCCTGTAGCTGTGGTTGGCATTTCTATATTATAGGTTGTTCCGTGTGTGTTTTGGGGGGTGTGTGTGTGTGTGACAGAGACAGGGGCTGAGTGAGAGGTATCAGAGTTGCCCTCATTCTTTGCAGTGACTCTCTAATGTGATTTTGGACAGTTGAGCCAGATTTTCAAAGAACATAAGCAGAGTTCTTGACAATTAGGAAAAATTTTCACTCTAGGTTAATATGGTTCTTGCCCTCTGAGATGTGCAAACGAGAAGTGTTATTTCAGTGCTAAAAATGTAGAAATGGGCAAAAAATAACATGACTTAAAGAAGAAAATTATCATCCGTCCATGGAAAATACTGATAAAACTTGCAGAATTGAAGGACAAGCCCCATGGTACCAAGCTGCACAAGGATGTGGTGGAGGATGCAGGAAAGCAGATGGACACGGATTCCCAGGGGTGTGATGCTGTGCTATATATCAGCGCTGAGGTACAATGAGGCTTGGGAATAATAAAGGGGAAATAAAACATGCTATTTAGATATTGGGAAAAGACGTTCTGCTTAAGCTGCTCCTGGATGATTAAAACCTGCCAGGATAACTTTCGACCTCAAATAGATTGTGAAGGAAATACAGAGAAAGCTCCGGCCGATGAACTCAAGCTGTATCCAGGCCATTGGTACGGTCCAGGTGAACACTGTGCTGCGATGCAGCTCTATCTAAACTTCACTGACCTTAGAGACCTAAGCATTGGGTCAAGGCTTCAATTTAGAGTCACACTAGGCTTGCTGGGGAAGGTTTATAGTTCTCTGTGGTGCTGGAAGTAGGCTAGTGTTAGCCACACTGCACAGGTGAGGGATGCACTAAGGGACAAATCTGATGAGACGATATAAGGAGGCAGTGTTATCTCATGATGAGGACCATGTGCTTTGGTGGCTTGTACTAGTGTGAGGGCTAATTTCCCTTCCTTTCCCTGGTAGGAGGTCCCCCTGGACTGTTGGTGAACAACAACCAACTGACACTAATATCCAGCTGCAGTTATTTGAGTCATAAGCTGTGCTTGGGGTTTATAGCTGTGGAGAATCGGCCAGCAGACTGTACGATCACCTTCCTGGTGCTCAGGAATTGCCCAACCTCATCCACAGGAGACTGATGAATAGCACCTGGGTGACAGTGACTGGTGACCTTTCTTTCAGTTGTTCTGCAATGTGGAGTTGGAAGCTTACATCCATTTAACACCGTGGGTTTTCAGCTCTTAATCAAACCCTCAGGCTATAGAAAATTCATGTGGAAATCTCACAGCGGAACTTCTCCTGGGACTTCTTAATTTTCTCTAGCGTGGAACGTATTCTGAGAATCGGTAATTCACAGCAATGGATTCCTTTGGGGGCAAATCTAAAATGAGAAGAGCTATGAGAAAAATGAAAATAAAGCGAAAATAAAATATTTTGAATCTCAGAAGAGATTCAGTATGAATTTGATCTGAAGGTAATTTGGTATGTTTGAATCATTCTTATTACCTCAAAGCTGATTCGTGTATGTCTAGTAGAAAAGTGGAGTTAAGAGAGTGAAGATTGGAAGGCTGGGTTTTGCTCAAGCAGCTTCATACAATGGGGATTCATCTACAAGTCGCAGAAGAGTCCTGACTGTTTTCCTCGGTACTTTAGGCTTTGAACAGAAATGAATATATGTATATTCATTATCTTACTTTTATAATAAAAATAAAAGTATAGCTGAAGGTATTTCCTATCAGCAGTCTTTTACAAAAGTTGCTTATCAGTGACATTAGAGCTATATTATTTATTTAATGGTGTTACTTTCATGGCCGCATATGTAGTGCAGTTTTTAACTGTGATAGCAAAATGATTTTTAGCTAATAAATACATTTACAGCGTGAGAGAAAATATGCTAATATGTATGGTGGTGTGCTTAGCTGTAGGAAAGTGAATGGTAAAATAGCCATTCAAACAAAAAGCAGATATTTTTTTTTTTTTAATAAGTGACAATTTGCCTTTGCTTTCTTTGTTCACCATTTGCTTTCCCAACCTAGGAGGTAGGGAACGAGTAGTGCACTTCACCTCAAGACTGAAAGAATAAGAATTTTGCAAATTGCACAGATTTCCTAGCAGAAAGGAACTGGCTGTATTTTTGAAACTGTTAAAATGTTCTTTATGGATTAGTGAAAGCTTGAGAAAAATTACCGTTGCACACATCATTCCTTTTAAAGTCGATGATACAATAATTTTAGCACACAGATTCTTTGTCGACTCTTGCTACAAATTTGATTTTAAAATACTAAATAACCCTCTAAATAACCTTCTCTTATTATTTTATATAATAGCCGACCTAGGGAAAGGATTCAGATACAGGCGGAGGTGGGTTTCTTAGTATCACCTTTTGTTCTAACTCCCTACACAACTTAAAAATGAGATTTTTGTCTACCTTCTGTTATTATGAGGAGACTGTGAAATAGAAATTGGTGGGTTAAGACCCGGCCCTGCAGCCGTGTCCCCCCAACAACAAGGCCAGAGGCAGCGGCACCAAAGGGCTGAACCCTGCAGTCTCGGTCACCCTCCTGCCGCTATTGTCACACTTCTGGTGCGGTGATAAATGCACCAGATAAATGAGAGCAGCAGCAGGGGCTGGAATTGGGGAAGGGTCTCGCCAATAAGCATAAGTTCATGTTTGCCCTTTTGTATCTTTTCTTGCCTGAATACAGACCGAGGTGTTACCGGAGGAGCTGTGAGGGACCCTAAGCTCATCTGGTTTTCCACGGGCTTAGAGGGACTTTGTTTCTGCTTAGTGAAGAGTGGCCTGCCACAAAAATCATCAATTGCTAAGTCACAGGCCTACAAGTAGTCGGGATTAGATTTGATTCAGTGCTTCCCCGCCATGCCATAACTCAGTGTAATGGAAAGTCGTTGGCTCTGCTTTCCTCAGTGATGTTCCCTCTGTGGCACAAAGGTCTGTGCTGATGGGGAAACAGCATCTTTTTGCTGCTCTGTACCAGCACTGAGAGATTGTCTTGTGCATAGTCCTTGATAGTCTCTTTCCTGCCAAGTGTGGTAGGTTTTGTGTTTTCAAAAGGGGGATTTGTTCTTTTGACTGATTCTTTCTTCAGTGTGGAGCTTCTCAGCATTGCTTCTTGCTCAGTTTATTGCTAATCCTCACGTATTCAAATCTTTGCTTCCTTGGAGGAATGATGGCATGTAGCTCCTTTTTTTTTTCTTCTTTTTCTTTTTTTTTTTTTTTTTTTGGCATTGCTTCTGACTCCTGCTGTACCCTGGGCAAATCAGACACTGTGCAATGGTACATCTTGCACCTCTGTTAGGCAGACCCAGCAAGTCTGCTTGCAAACCCTTATCTTTCATGCAGCTGCGTTCTCCCTGCATGCCACCAAGAGCAGAGCTGTGAGGCGTATGCAAAAGGCCTCTTCTGGATAGAGAAAATTCCTGCAAATCCTACCGTCAGGTTCTTCAGTCTGTTGTGGTCACTGATCACAGGGTCCATTCATATGCCAGAGTGATTCACAGCTGCCAAAATGGGAATAAAATGTCATTTCTGGTGACTCATTTTTTTTAATAACTTGGTCGAGTGTGTGAGAAAGTCTTATGAAACTTAATTGTGACTCGAGCCTCAGTTCAGGAACACCTTTTAATTGGTTTCTCTGGGACTTCAAAAATATTTCCTGCAGTTAATTGTTGAAGTGGGGACAAATGCTATAGAATTCTGTGGATGCTTAATAGATGTGTTCTAGAAAGTCTGCAGACATGAATAATCCCATAGCTTGTGCCATTCTCTAATAATTCTTTACACATTACATTTGCCTCTTTCCTTTTGTACTTTCTCATCTAGTAAAAAATTAGATTGATTTTTTTTTTTTTTTTTCCCTCTGGCTGGATGTGGCTTTTCCATACAGGGGTCAAATATAAAACTTGCAGCCTCTTCTTTCCCAAGATGAGCTGGGAGACTGGTTAAAACAACTGGAGAAGAACTGCAAAATACACTCAGGCAGTTTTCCACAGGCTCTGAGAGGCACCGAAGGAACGTGGATCAGCTTGAAAATCTCTCAGATATTTTCACTGGGTATGGTGTCTGTTGTCTTCTCCATCTTAAACAGTTGTGGTGCCATTAAAAATCAGTGTGCTTCCAGCAGAAGTGGTTGCATTTCAGAAAGGAGAGGAACAATCGCTGTGTGCAGTTGGCAGATGAGTTTGTAATGTGCTCGGGGATTCTTTTCCATGCTGTAAATTCAAATTACATCTCATCATGTGCCTAGTTAAAGAGCAGAATATGTCACAATAGAGAAAGAGAAAACCGGGGGCAGATTGTGATCCTGTTGGCAATTATGTAAGTTGAGACCACTTCACTGTCATTTCTTATCCCAGGATGAATGAGAGCAGGGTAGGGGGTCTTCAGAGAAAAAAAACTAACAAAGAAACAAACATCCCAAACTCATATTGGAAAATTTATGATGGCAGTTCTTATATTTCAAGTGATTTAAACACTAGGAGCAAAGTAAACGTAAACATAAACAGTGTTGGAAACAATTCACAAAACGTAACAGGATTGGTTATCTCCTATATTTTCATTTTTCATTTTGTGGTGGTTTCTTGTCAATCTGTTCCTTCTGCTGCCCGTTGCACATTGTTTTCTTTTCGAGCTGTAAGGCTTAACGATGGCTGGACACCATCGGACAGATACCAGGAAAGGAAGCGTGGGAGTAAGAGCCTGCCCAGGTTCTGCCACGCTGGTGTGTATCTAAGCAAGTATGGGCTCAGGAGAGGCATTTACTCTTTATCTTGTATCACTGGCCACGCTTGCTGACCACGGCAAAATAGAACGTATTTGTTGCCTTTTAATAAAAATGTTTAATGTATGTTCCCAGAACGTTGTCGTGAAGTAGAAATTGAACTTATATTGCAAGTAATAATCAGTGATGTGGAGACCTGAAGAAATGTCAGAACCTAATTCTAAGTGAATCCTTGGTGTGTATCAGAAATTGTCCTGAGCACATTCCCTACAGCTTCACCACCATTTTTTGATCATTATCCACATCTAGCTTTATTATTTATCACCTTTTTGCAAATGGTGATGTGTTTAAACAGAACACATGTAATAGAATTTTGCACAGCAGAATATATAATTATTGCTATGAATGGAATTATAAGTTTGTTTATTTGTGCCATCGCGGGAATGAGTGTGTCACTTCGCCTGAGTATTTTGGTGGCATAAAACCATTATAACGGCACCAGCAATGACTCCATGTGCTTTACAAAAGGAAGCAATGAAAACTTTCTTGTCATGTTTAAGTGGCAGGGGAATTTAGGTAGGTTATCTAGAATGCAATTGTTCAACTTGGAGCATGGCCAAGGCAGTGAGACTAACGATGTGTTTAATCTTATGAAAAGATGGCATGGGATCTTTAATGACCATGTTTTGTCGGGATCTTGGATTTATGACATCTCTGAGAGACAGTTCGTGTGGTGCCATGCTCAAAAGACATAATTAGAAAATCCATAATTCTGCTGAGTTTTGTTTCAGCTGATCTTTTTTAGAGATGTGAATTTATCCTGTTTTACTCCTAATCTGTTCAGCACAGCTTTGTGATTTCGGGGAGCCAGCCTTGGGAGGAAGCAGCTGGTCCGACCCCATGCCATCCATTGATGGGGAAGCTGTTTCCTTGGCAACGGAAATGATGAGAAACCAGAGAATGGCTCTTTTCCAGTTCATGTTTCTTTTTCGCTCGGTGTTACAGGCACTCATTAGCTTCTGAGGAAGAATCATATAGCTCCTATCAATCCAAACTAAAGCTAAGTGGAACAGTGTAAATGTCACCACAGTTTTCAAGGTTGTGAGCTTTTGAAGCCTGCTGCTATCAACATTAATTTTGTACTGAAAAATATTAACAAACTAGGATCTTTTTTCCCCTTTGGGAATTATTCATGGTGCTGTATCAAAACAAAGAAGCAAGGAAAAAGTGTAAACACGGCTGCACTGGCTTTGCCTCCCGCGTTATGCAAAATGCATTTGTGTGGGTGCAAGAATGCAGTTCAAAGGGCTCAATTAGGGCTGTAGAGCTGGTGTACATGGTGAAACATACACCTGCCTTTTTATTAACACTCCTGGAATTTTTGGATTTCCTCAGGAAAAGGAGAATTTGAGAGACAAGAGAAGGAAATGACAGCTGAGTTGGCATAGAGAGTTGATAGCAAAGGTGTGTTGGTGTTTTCATTCCTGTGCAAATAAAACCTGTGAGTTTGGGTCCACCACACCTCCTCTAAACTTCCACCTGGACGTTGCCATTTCTCTGACATTTTGCAAATGTTTTTCTCTTGTAATATCTTCATGAAAATGACTGCACGAGCTATAGGGCAATAATAACGTCCAGAACTTTTTAACATCGGGGAAGGGACTCTCTGCTTCTATTTTGCCTGGTGTAAGAAAAACTGCATTTCTTGTTTTCTAATGCTAGGGTTAATAAATACAGAAATGTGAAACCCAAGGAGGGATCTCGAGAGTGGGTTAATAAGACAGAATTCTTATTTTATCCTTGTACAAAATACTTGAGTAATTTACTTTGTTCATAAAGTAAGAGGAATTATTATTTTATTTTTTCCCTCCCCAAAAAATGGCATCGCCATCAAAGTTCTGTGAGGCTTTGAGGACTCCCTGTGACCACTTTCAGAATAGCTGCTTTTCTGTGAGAGTGAAGGTCCTACTACCTGTCTGTGCATGTAATTGGATGTACATGGTTTTGCATTCTGTAATAACCTCGTCTCACTAAAGCAGAAATGGTCGTGACTTTGTGCAATACTTCAGAGGAAATGTGTTCTTTCCTCTTATACAGGTTGTGTGAAACTGTACTTAAGGCAGCAGAGGATGAACCCAAACTGACAGGAGCTCTGGGAGTTGAAGCGTGTTGGATTTCATTGGGAGTTACGCAGGCAACTGGTAGAAGGCTGAAAATCTTAATGCCCAAGTATGACTGAATTTAGTGTTGCCATCACATAGCAAATAATGCAGTGATTTGGGCCTCCTCGATGCAGCTTGGTGTCGTTTTAGAAATGCCTACAGTGAGTTACAACACCCCAGGGACTGGGGTAAAAAAGGTCTTTGTGAGGGGAGCTTGGTTCCAGTCGCCCAAATCTGGTGTGTCTGGTTTGAGTGTGTCAGACATCAATGCCCTTCTAAAATTCAGGCTGGATTTCTGCCGAGTGGCTTAAAATTCTGGGCAGGTTGTAAGATGCTGCTGACTGACCAGGTAGCATGAAATACAGGGAATATTCACAGATTTCCAAAGCCTAAACGTTAACCCTCCAAAGAAACTCTCCATTGATAAACTGAACAAACAAACCAAGTCGTAGCTGCGAACCAGCACCATGAAGCTGTCATTTTTATAAAACAACTTTTTTCAAAAGCCCCGTGCTTTCAAGCATTATTGCGATTACTTGCTATGAATCTTTACGGTGGCTATCTTGTTGTTGTAGGCAACAAAAATATAGCATTTTAATGTCTCAATAGCTACTGCTCTTGCAGGTAATCAGTGGCTTGAACAGACCACCAATCTGGTCTTTGGAGATGGATAAAATCTGGGCTATGGCATTTAATATTTTTTTTTCTCCTATGAAGTGTTAAGGCTGCAAAATAGGTGTATATGAAAGGCTGCTTTGTCTTGGATTGCAACATGACAAATTTTTATGCAACATCAGGCTCTATTCATGTGAAACTAAAGCTCTTAAAGCCTGTAGACGCTGATCTCCTTCAGAAAAGGTAACATCCATCCTCCTGCCCAACGTGTAATTTTGCTGCAGCGCCATTTCATGAGCAGGCATTTTTCAAACTTATGCTTTTGGTTGGCCGTGGCTTTGTAGCAAAGAATAAATACCAATTAGCTGGATTCAGTTAGAGGTTGTCTATTGTTGGGGGTCAGAGAGAGGGTGCCGTGTGGATAGTTTATGGTTGTGATTCAGTACAGCAGTTCAAGTAGTCGGATAAAAAAACAAAAATAAGGCTTGAACAGGGGAGAAAAGAGATCAAAGGAAGGTGGTGGCCAAAGTTGTAGCAGCAACATGTTAAATATAAACATTAACCTTTTATTCTCATGGCTGTGGGTTGTTTTTTTCAGGGAAGTACAGGGTCTTCTTCTGTGGTCTTCTGTTGCTCTGCTGGTTTTTTTTATCTTAAGCTCCAGCATTTTAACAGATACTTTCCTGGGTGATGGAATAACACATTCCTTCTTGTCAAGCCCAAATATTGTTGTTTTTTGTACTTAGAGTAGCATCTCTACAGAGGCAGAAACAAGTCAGATGTTTGGTTTTTTCTTAATCTTTTCCTAGGGTTTCCCAAATTGAAAATTACAAATGTATTTGGTTTCCTTTCCAGCACTGTTATGCCTGACTCGTAAACCGTACTGCCAAATTAAATGTGAGGAAAAAAACCCTTCATAAAAATGCAAACAAAATGTGTTACTTGAAAGGCTTCCAAACTCTCTGCTCTGCTTCTACTTTAGAAATGCACTGTAGATCAGTTTGTTTTTTCTTATTATTTCGGGGGTGTAATCCGCTAGGCAGTGATGAAGGTGAATGTCTGAATGCAGCGTGGCCATGGTGAGACTGAAAGAGGTGAAGATAATGGAGTCGCGCATCACGTATTCCGTGGGGTTTCGGTGGCAGAGGAAACCTGTTTCTCACTCTGTTATTTGCTCTATTACTGGCTAGCCTGGTAAGGCCTGAATCATGTCCGTCCTCTTCTTCCTTGCGAGTGGTTATACTCAATACCTCAAAAATCTTAATCACAGCTTGTGGAACAGGGGCTGGGGAGGTCAGGGAGAAACTGTGTTTCGGGGCTGGAGGAGCTGCAGTCTCACCGTTAGCGGCTCGGCTCTGATTAATTGGGTTCATCATACCCTGTTGATGAGGAACACTGGTTGAGGCCAGAGGAGGAGCACCAGTTGAACTACACGCCACTTGAGGCCCCGTGAAGCTGAATCTGATCTACAAACCTGCCCTGCGTTTTCACCCATTGTGACAGTGCTGGATGAGGACATTAAAACACAGTTTATAAGCAGAAGTTCACCAGAAGGATGCCCCTTCAACCCCACCCTTGTGTTGGAGGTGGAATAAATAGAATTGCAACAAAAAAAATATGGATTCAATTGATTCAATTTGATCTGACATGCTCTGGGTGGTCCTGCTTTGGCAGGAGAGTTGGACTAGATGATCTCTATGGTCCCTTCCAACTCTAAAATCAGTGAAGTAGCGGACCTGTTCACCAAACCCCTACCTCAGATATAATCAAAGATAATTATTTAAAACAGAACTAACTCAGCAAGCTATGATTGCCACAGTAGATATCAAATTTTGTCCTGTATCGAGTAGAGAGATATGCAAAAAGTTAAAAAGTGGCATTTATTTGGCTTTCTCAGGGTTGATTGAAACTCCAGCTATCTGAAAAGTATCCGGTTGCCGCCTCTTTCCTTATATGCTTTTTTTTCTGCTACAGAACTGCATGTAGAGGATAGCTGGTCATTACACGGGCAGTTATCCTGCAATGCAAGTTAAACAGTCCCTCCGATTTTGGGAACCCTCTGGGCTCTGGATTCTTGCTTAAACTGCTTGAAGTCTGTGTCGAAACGGCAGCCAAGAGATGAAAGCATTGCTCTCTAGCCGAGTGTGGGAATGATGTGTAATGAGATGCAATTTGCCTAAATGCAGTTGTTCATCATGAACGTTCCGGTGCAGCTATCAGCAGAAGTCCTGCTTTGAGCAGCGACGGAGACTTCAACTGCCCCAGCCTCAAACCAGGGGACTGAAGTTGCTCGTGCCAGACCCATCTTCCCAGGTCAGGAGCCTTCACCCAGGGCATGTAGTTCAGAACTAGTGCTGGCACTTGGGAGATCCTGGGGACTGCCCTCGCTATAGATCTATATGCAGGCAAGCTTGAGGGGAGGGAGAAATCTTGCATTTCTTTGTAGGAGGTGTTGAGCTCGAAAGGCATTGAGATCGGATTAACAAGTTCTCAGTGGGTGGAGGTGCACAGCACCTTGCAGCTCTGTTAGCTTCCATTTGAAGCTCAGCTTTTTGGAAAGCTCTCCACGCTATGTCACTTCCTTGGAGACAGTGTTTCAAAAAATAAGTGCTTAAGCATGAGAAGAAATGGAAACTATCTAAGATTTGAGAAAGACATTTCATATGGAGCTGGGTATGGCTGGGATTTTTTTGTGGCTCTTCTAGAAATTATTTGTAAATATACAAAATCTAATCTAAACATCTAAAAAATAACAAACACAGAAGCATTTGAATTGAAATGCAAAGTTCATTGGCTTGAAATGACTGATTTAAAAAAAAAAAAAAGAGAAAAAAGAAAGAGAAATCCCTCTTATGGTTGTCCCCATCCACTGAGACACTTGTGATCTGTGAGCTCTTTGATTCAATTCACATGAGGCAGAGATGCTTTCTAATTACTAAGAAATTAATTTGAAAACCAAAACACATACCCTTTTTGCACACACTAAACACCCATCCTGTCCTGCACAAATTAGCAAACTGTGTGTGCTGCCTGTGGGTCCCCATAGGATAATTTACATATACACATGAAATTATCCATTTTGTACACGTTTCTAACACATTGTAAAAACCCAGAAAAGAAAATATAGCAGCTGCCCACGTTTGGGCAGGTGGGTGTTAGAGGAAGTTAAATATTTGGGAGCCCTTTTAAAACATACAGTAGTTGGTGATGTTACATTTCTAGAGCATGTCTACTGACCAAGCCATAGGACTTAACGTAACTCCACAGGGAGCTTTGTGACTTATTTCTTGTACATATATATGTATATCTATATATAAACACTATAGCCTCACACAGAGTCTGAATACTTCATGAATTACCACAGCCTGTTTTATTTGCATTTTTGTCTCCTAAACTGTTACATATTAGAAGCCAGGTAAGGAGAGGTTCACCCAAGGTCATCTGGTCAAACCCCCTCTTAATAATGAAGGATTATTTAATATAATGTATTTTCTAGTGCTTGCGCTAGCCTTCTTTTGAACATGTTGAATAATGAGGTTTCTGCTGCCTATCATGGAAGATTATTTCACATGGTAATGGACCTTGCCAGTAGGAAGTTTTTGTTATTTGTTTCCTAAAGCTCTTTATCACCTTTCAAATACTGTAGTGAGTCATATGCTCTTTGATAACTGTCTTGAAACATCTATAATGATCCCCATCTAGAAGAAATGCATGAATTTCAGTAAGAAGAGGATAGCTAATGATAGAAAATTGAATGAAGATGGAAGGATAAGGCTGAACAATCTCACAATGCATATTTTCTATCCATGTACTCAGTTAAAGAAAAAGAAAAGGATAGAACAATTTACTTCTACTTCTGGCATAAAAATATTCTCCCCCCCTTATCTCTGATCAGAACTAAAGGAACTGGATGGTTAATCTGCTCAGAACTGGCCGTGACATTCACCCAAATTTTAAAAAAAACCCACACCTTCCTTTCAAGTTCTTGAAATCAATGAATCTTTATGAAATTCTTTGAATTTAATAACATTGTATATGCTAACAGAAATATAGATGTGTCTCCTTTTCTATGGGCCAGCTTGAGCTAGTTTAAGCCACTTGATTTTGTAGGAGGTAGAGGACTACTCTTACTTAAAACTGGTCTTCCCTAGAGAATTATAAACGCACATTCAGCAGTTGATTTCGATAATGTTGGGAATGTTATACTGTGACAGCTGGGGGGCATGAGAGGGTCACAAAATTATATCCTAGTGATAGGATTTTTTTTAAAGCTTTATACAAAATATAGCTTTTACACTAATTCTGTGATGAATTAATAGATATTATGGGGCCAACTTCTATGTGTTGTTGAACGAAAAGATACCAAGCTGCATTCAAATGAGAAATTTGAAAACATGATGTAGTTAGGCTACAATTAGAATCATAGAATCATTCAGGTTGGAAAAGACCCTTGGGATCATTGAGTCCAACCATCAGCCCTACTCTACAGAGTTCTCCCCTACACCGTATGCCCCAACACCACATCTAAATGACTCTTAAACACATCCAGCCATGGTGACTCAACCACCCTCCCTGGGTGAAAGAAGAGTTTTATATGGCCCACGTGACAATGGGAAAGTGGAAAAGGGGCAGGTGGGGATTTGAAACCTGTATGTGCAGGAGGGAACAGGAGAGTGTGGGGGGGATGTTGCAGCTTAGCAGAAGGCAAGCGAGAAACCTGTGCGACAGGAGGAGGGAGCTACAGGTGTAATGCAAGGGGGAAGCCTCTATTCAGCCTGTCTTTGTCTTTACTTGAAGGTCGGTGTCACTTGGCTGAAGAAGGAGTGATTTTGCAGCTAATCTCATCCTTATGATTACAGCCTTGTGTGTGTGAGATGAAGTTAAATACCTAAGCAGCAGCAGTCATGTTTGAAGAAGCCCTAATGGTATTCTGTTTTGCATTTTTCCTTCACATAAGCAATGCTGAGTGACCTCTAAACACAAGAAACCTTGAGAGGCAACTTCTGGAGCCTTTGACCAGGTCTTTGGCCAAAATGAATGATGCCAATGGTAATGGATGCCTTGAAGCAAGCCAGATTTTGCTGTTTGGGGCAGTTCGTGAGACAGTTATAATAATTTTCTTCACATTGTGTAAATTATTTATTTGTCTTCTCTGGTCACCTTCTGCAGATATGTTAGGACACAAGTTAATTTGCAGACTATTCATAGAAACATATTTAAGAGAGTATTGAAAACACTTCCATCTATGTTTGGACGTACATCAGATATCTGGATCTGCAGATATGACACTCTGCATGGTATAAACAGGTTATTTCCTTCACTGAACAGATTCAGGTTACCTTGACTGAAGAATTACAAATGTGCAAGAATTTTGGTGTTATATTCAGATTAAAAAATGAGTATTTTTAAGAAGCTAATGTGAAAAGAATGTGACATAGTTGAAGAAAATTCGAGAGTAGGAGAGATGCCGTATTTGCTGGTGTATTTATTATGAACTATTTATTTAGTGCTTTTTTTCCCCAAAGTACTAAGGCAGGAGGGCATAATGAATTATGAAATATATTCCTCTTCAGCTTAAGAAAGGCCTAAATGTGTTGTACTTCTAAGTACAATACTGCTGGTTGACAGCTTCTCTACTCTGAAGGTGAAGGTCAAGAGAATGCATTATTTATCTGAGTGATATTTGTTGCTTATCGTGGAAATTATGGTGGTTTATATATTTAAATATTTGTGTGTGTGTATATACATATTTATATACATAAAATAATATAGATTTTTTTTTGTCTTTCCTTGTAAAGTGAAAATGGGAAATACTGAGTATTCATCATGGTGAAGCAGGGGGAAAGGGCAGTTCTTTCCATGAGATTTACTGGAATTGAAAAATGGTTTTCAAGCTGAACAATAAAAGTGGCCACTTTTGATGCTTATAGATAGGGATATTGGCATATTGATAAAAATAGGAAATTCAAAGCACTGATGAAACCTGGAATGAGAAAATCAGGGAAATACTGCCAAATGAATGAAGATGAGTAGTGTCAGATAATAACTGTCAAGCAGACAAGATGCAAACGAGGCTGAACAATGTTGGATGACGATTGTTAAGTGGACATGAACAAATCAAGATCAATGATGAGAGATGAGGAATGTTGAGTAGGCAAGAAGCAAATGAAGATAAACAATGTCAGGTGATTTACTGAGCAGCTAAGAAAGAGAACAAAACCATTTTATTTTTTAGATGGTTTACTCACACTGTGTTCCTGAGTAAAGCCCTTTCTGTATGGGTTTGCATGTTTTGAATTTAGAATAACTCTCTCACAATTAGATAACACCAAAAAAGCTTCTGGTAATCTTTTTTTTTTATTTATTTTTTTTTTTTTTTAAAGAAACACTGCAAATGTATGCCATAGTCTCCTGGTAGCTGACCTCCTGCTTGGATTTAGTTACAGTTGAGATATGCCCCTTGCAGTGAGCTCCTCATTTAAAGAACAGTATCATGCTGTGGGTGCTAAAGGAAGCAGAAAGGCTTATTAATGCTTCTTCATTACATTCAGGCTTTTATAAATATGAATCGCTCTGGTTTTTTATGCTTACCTATTCCTCCCTTGTTGTTGGATTTTAAATTGAATTTACTTTGTGTTCTTTTCCCCTAACAAACATACCAAAAAACCACCTTCTTGTTTGATTCGGTAGTCTTAAGAAGGAATATTGTGTATAATATCCTCATATCTAAACTCGAGCAAATTTAGAAGCTGAGTTTTAAGTCCTGAGTTTTACTCATGATAAAGGAGCCAAGCTATTGAGGTCCGAAATGAGAGGCAGCTGGAGGGATCAAAACCCACCTATTTGAGAAGAGCTTCAGTCACATTATCTTAGGCATCTAAGCCAGAAAACCTCAAGAGACAGCTTAATTGGGCTCCTTTCATTTTGGAGCGTTTGGGCTGTTGTATCACTCAGTTGTTCCCTACGTGTTTATGTGTTATTCTGTCTGTAGCATCTGCTTTGGCAATGGCAATTAATATTACCTACTTATTCTAATTAAAATGCACTGTTTTTTCCTTTAAAGCAAAGCACAATGCAGCACTTGCCAGTAGTTGCCTTGGTGGTAGTATTCAAAATACTAAAGTACTTTCTCACATTTGCATTCTCCCAGCCTTTCCCTCTTTGCCCATATTGTTAGCCACAGTAGGTTAAAAGTCTGATTTACCCTGCTTCTTTTTCTTTTCCTGCACAGTCACTTCCACTGCCTCAAAGGGACTGCAATATTACGCAAGATCGGAAACACTTTTATTTTTTTTCTCTGTTTTCTTTTTTTTTTCTCCCCAAAAACGTGTGCTGCTTGCACCAGCCCCGCACCTGTGTTGTCCTGGTGCCTGGTGGTGATGACCACCCTGGGGCACTCTGTGCAGGCAGAGCAGGTTGTGGAACTGGTCTCTGACTCCTTCCTCATCTCTCCATGGCTGAGTGACCTGCAGGTGTTAATTTTCCATCAGAGTTTCACTCTAGGTGACTCAGTTTTACAAGGCTGTATTGCTTTCCTCCGTGGCGTCCAGTTAGATGTCACAAAAGCAATGGGCAGCATGTGATTCATAGACTCCTTAGGCTGTTTCTATCCAGACTTGTATTTTTCCATGTCAGCCTGCTAGTTGACACTTCATATGTGTTCTTGAGAAGAAGCAAAGGGAAAAGCATTTTACCAGAAGTGTCTCTTTCCCCTCTCGGTAGTTCCTCCTGTAGTTACCGTGCTTTTTGACCAAAGTACCCAACCTCTTCGTTGGATGAACTTACCCGCAGGTGTTATTGCTGTCTTTCTGTGTTTGGTATTTACTGCCCAACTGGATGGAGGAATGGTGATTCATTATGAGAAAGAAGAAGTGTTTAAGGTGTCTTCATAGCATTTCTGTGATGTCAGGAATGGGCAAATCTGCACATTTTATGAAGCCTCTGTACGTGAGCTATGTTAGGAGGATGCAGGGAGCTTTTCCTTTCCCATCAGGTGTGCAACATTGACCCAAATACATTCTGGGAGGAGTGTGGGATTTGAAACATAATCCAAGTCTATTTTTCCACCCTAAGCAGTGTTTGAACAACAGCCACAGTCCCTCAGTGGTTGGACCACCACCACAGGTCATCAGTGGATAGACCAGCACAGTCCATTGACGCCCAGTCCTGCTCAGCTCTTTGGTTTTCTCCTCTCAGTAATGTCTCCCTTAGCAAGGATCCAGACCAGATTTTGCCATTTGTGAACGTTGTGAAACAGGGACTGTTGGGTCAAAGGTAGCCCTGGAGCTAAAGGTGCAGCTCCAAGTAGAACCAGTTAGTGGGTTTACTGCTGCTTGGAAATTTCATATTTGACATTTTTAAACCTAACCTTGATTAAAAAGCCAACGTAGAATAGCTTTTATAATTTTCAGTCAGTTGAAGTATTTAAGTTTTTATTACAACAATTTAAAAGACCAGACTTTTAAACAAAGCAATTCTGAAATAGACAATTAATCTTTCCATTCTGAAATAGTGAGAGAGGGTTGTTTTGCCATTTATGTAGTTTTCTTCATAGTGCTAAAAAGAATTTTCTTCAAGATTGTTCAGTGAGTCATTTTTGATAGGGAAAGTTTATACTGAAGCTGTTTTTTGGCCAATTCTTAATCATTACAGGGAATATTTCTTGTAAGGGTCATGGGCTCTCTATATTATTGTGGAGAACTCTTTATTGAGTAATCTTTGTGATTCACTGATATAAAAAAACTGCATTAAATGTGTCCGGTCCCACTGTGACCTGCCTGTGGAGCAAGCACAGTGACAAAGTTAGATGCTGGTTAAGCATTTGGCTATAATCAATAAATTTTGTGTATCACTCAAACTGAAACTCAAACTCCTGAAAGAATGAGATCAATGGAAAGAAATTAGTGTTTATTTAATTATCAATGAAGTTTAATTATTCCTTTAGTTATGTTTTTATTTATTCGGAAAATTTATTCGGGAAATTTTCAAAAGCAGTTACCTAATTAACTCTCTATTCTAAAACACAGATGCCAGTTAACATTATGGCTATCATGTACTGTCCTATATTGGAATGTAGTAGCCAAATAAATTGAAATTGTCTACACTGAAAAAGCTAGGCTTAAAATTTCATGCCCAAAGTTGTCTTTTGATGTGTCCTTATTCTGTGTAGCTGAAAAAATACGGAAAATGATTTTTTTAAACTGTTAACTTTTAGAAGTATTACTTAAAGAAAAAAAAAAAAGGCTGAGTAGTCTTCTCTATAATTTGTGGTAAAATATGGGAATATTTGGGTTGAATTCCAATGAACATCAATGAATTATAAAAGAATCCTTGATGTTGCTGCAGCTGCAAATCCTCCCACAAGATCCACACACATTTTCCTGTCTGAGAACATTAATGTAAGTAAATGTAATATAGCAAAGGTTTTTGTTGTTGGCTTAACTTCTGCCAAATTCAGTGCCACTGGGCTCACTTCCCGTAGTTTCTTGTTATCTCGTGACTGCCTTACAAAAGGCATACTCTTGAATGGTGCAAAATGGACTTTCTTTGTCCCAATTTTGGTGTGTTGCTCTATTGAGCAACATATTTTTCATATGGTGGGTTTGAGGACTCCCAGTACAGCAGAAGCTGATTCCAGGTCAGATCCAGCGCAGATGACATTTCCTTTCTTGTCCATGATTGTAAGTACTCAAATGTGCTTCTTGGGTATTGGTCTTCCTATTTTTACAGTTTGGGAAAGAGAAAATTACTAGATGATATCTTGGTTGAAAAAAGCACTGATGGCATCAATTTACAATATTTTAGTATCATTCAATGAAATCACAAGACTTTTTGTTTTAGTGGGTTTGAGGTTTGGTGCAATGAAATTATGCAGCATGTTTCTTCCTAATACCACTATGTGCTATCAACCTGCCTCTCAGACTTTTACCTCTGGGTGCTCTTCGGCTCAACATCTTTGTGGATGGAAAAAGAGCTACATATTAGGAATGTTTCTCATCACTGTTTTCTGTTTTTTACGGTCCTTTTAATTTTTGTGTGTGTGTGTATTCTTTCTGTCTCTTCTTGGATATTTCAGGCCATAAAATGGCTAATGTAGGAAAGTTAAATATAAAAAAAAAAAGGGGAGGGGGACAATGAACTTAGCATTCTTTTAGTTATTATATGATCTCTGATAGGTATGTCAAGGTCTGTAACTATGAAAGCTATTTATAAGTAGCACGTATGCTACTGAATCGACAGAAAAATGTTGAATTATAGTCTAGTTGGTACAGTTTCATGTTGTTTTATTCTGTAGCATAAAGCACCTTGGACTGCTGCTGTTCTGTGGGTTTTCTGTGTAGCTTTTTTTCTATACACTCCTGGACACTCCATCTCCCTGACACCTGTAAAAAGAGGTGAGATTTTATCAATTATCACTTCAAATATCATCAGAAAAATGGAACTGAAACAGCCCTAAGCCCCCCAAACGCTTCATACCATGAAAACATTAACGCTTTTGAAAAAAGTCTATTTCCCACCTTAACCAGCTGACAGCATATGGAGAAAAAGAGGGAATAGTCTGGACTGCAGTCTTGGGAGACAAGTTCATCCAGAGGCAGTTTTGTTTGCAAAACCACAGCAGTCCCTGAGATACAGAAATTGGCACAAATTCTCTCTATATATCTTCTTTTAAAAATTATTATTATTTTTTCTCCTGATAAACCTTAATTTTAAATTAATCTGTATCCCTTGCAGTTAGAGTAACAACATCAGTTCTTACTGGGTGGTATCTGCTGCTTGAAGGGATGTTGAGGGAAAGAGTAGAAGATGACATGCAAACAGGACTTCCCATGCTGGTACTGTTGAAGGCACCCCATGCGATTATGTAAAACTAAAGGCTCCATCTACTCACACATTAGCCAGTTTCCTAAGGGTGCTTGTGTGGTAGAGGCTGATCTGATGGTACAGGGATGGAGGTTTCCCACTCAAGCAGAGAAAAAAAGGGCTCCAATGCTGAAGAATAGGTTTAGAACTTGAAGTAGGCTCAATTTAATTGACTGTATGCAGCCTTAGGCTTAAGGTGTAGCAAGAGGTCAAAGTTAAACTCTTTGGCAAGTGGCAATATATGCTTTTATGAAAATGTTTGTTCTTCAGTTCTTAAACTCTCTTTTTGTAAATATGCTGGAAAAAAAAATCGGAACAGGCTATTTGGTTTAAGTGCATCTGTCTCTCTTTTCATCCCTTGTACCTTGTTAGTCTCTGACCTGAGTTGTGGACTATCCAGGCAGCGAGCGGCGTGGCTGAACGTGGCTGGAGCACTGTGTCCAGTTCCAGAAGGACAGGGAACTGCTGGAGAGGGTACAGCAGAGGGCTACAAAGATGNGCCGGTCCTTTTTCAGTGGTGCCCAGGGACAGGACAAGAGGAAATGGGCACAAACTTGAATATAAGAAGTTCCACCTAAATATGAGGAGGAACTTCATGACTTTGAGGGTGGCAGAGCCCTGGAAGAGGCTGCCCAGGGAGGTGGTGGAGTCTCCTTCTCTGGAGACATTCCAAACCTGCCTGGACAAGTTCCTGTGCAACCTGGTCTGGGTGGACCTGCTTTGTCAGGGGGGTTGGACTAGATGATCTCCAGAGGTCCCTTCCAATCCCTTATGATTCTGTGAGCATCCTGACGGGCAGCACGATGTGGTGGCAGCGGGCACTGCCATAGAGCACCACTGCCTGTGTCCTCGCCCAGAGAGACACGAGTCAGTGAAACACAACGCTTTTCCTGAAACACAAAGCTTTCTTATATCCCTGGCCTAAAGCTTTAAAGTGCCAAAAAGGAAAGCGATTCTGATGCCCTGTCATGGTGATTGCCTACGTGAATGAAACTAGGACTAATGAGGTCTTGATACTGCACTCGTTACTCAGGCAAGGTTTTAATTAACTGAGGTGTCAGGTCCTTAATGCCTTATCCTCAAGCACCTTCTTTCCTCTGTGAGGCTTCCCTTTAGCTTCCAATTTCAAAATTGATTACATTGAATGCAGGTTCCTTCATTTTGTTATAATAAAAATCTTTGCTATTAAGATAAATGGAAGTTGTTTCTTTTTTCATCTTGTGATGTTTCAGTGCATGCTGTTGGCACTGTGAAATAATAAATAATATCTCACAAGCCTTTTCTCAAATTTTGAGAAGGCAACAAAATTACAGTCAAGAAACATCCTTTTCTTTTTTTTTTTTGGGTGTTCTTTTCCTCTGGTGCTAACTGGGTATTAGTTCAAGCTCATGTCTGCCAAACCCTGTAGAATAAAATTTTTTGAAGTAGCATCTGTCTCTTCTAACAACTTGTGTGGATTGCTGTGGGAATGAAATTTCTTTTGACTCACCTCCAGTTCCAAAAGTATTTGTGTGTTCTTATCTATTAAGAATGAGTCTGCAAAAGATCTATATGCAAGCCTTTGTATGATAGACAAGAAAGGTTTACCCGAGGCATACTCTCCTCATACTATGAGCAAATCAATGCTGTGCCCTTGCAGTCATCCAAATCCCAGAATGTAGCTCTTTTATAAACTTGTAAATTGCAGAAAAGCACTACATCATTTTTTTTTTCTGTGCACTGGAATAGTGTTTTGTTCTACAGATCAAAATGAAGCTGCCTAATAATGAGGCTAGCCTAAGGTTTCTGGTAATGTTTTTTTCACTCTTTTTCAGCTACTTCATTGGCAGGATACCTTCAGACTTTGCTGGCCTTTATATTATGACTTTATTTTTTTCTGTTCTGTATAGCAGCTGGAATTCATCTTTGTGAAACTTCACTGACATCTCTGAAATTTCACATTTAAAAGAAATCATATGAGGTTTACTGAAAGATTATTGTACATTAGATATGATTGGAAATGTCAAAGGAACTTCTGTTTTGAGAGATTAGCTGCCATATTCACAACACAGTGTATTTGGCACACAACAAAATCAATGGGTTTAGGCTCCTAAATAGTATAGTTGCTTATAGCAGTTTAACTGTTGATGTTTATGTTGGCCGGGGGAGGTAGATGGACCCAGGAAATTGTGAGGTGTAGGATTTGACATGAACATAGGGTCTTCACAACCAAGGAAGCAAGATCAGAGGGTAGACAATCTTGTTTTCAGTGCTAATGTAGCTCTGATAGCTGGGGCTGTATGAGTGACCTTCCCTTCCAGTCTCTCTAGGGCTTGCTTTCTACAGAAACTGGAAGTAGTAGGACAGTCACAGATGGTTCCAGCTGATAGCTCTGTTAAGCCCCAAATCCAGGTCTGCTGAGCCCTAGCGAGGCAGCTCCACAGGTTTCTGTCTTGTCTAGCCAACTTCTGTGAGTTCGTGTCTGGCTGTGCAAGGAAGCCCACGTTTGGCTAACAGATCTAAACGACATGGCAGATTTGAGCTGACCTCATATGGATTTTTGTTCCTGCACCAGCTGTGTTCTTACAGTGGTGGGTTCAGTCAGTTTTGTGGGGACTTTAGCTTTTCTATTCCTAAGTATGCTGTGTTTTTTTAATCACTGTATCAGTGTGGCCATAGTGTTGCAAGGCAACTCCTTAATTACACCTTTTTTTTTTTCATTAAGTGTTGTCAAGACAGTGATTGCAAAATTGTTTATCTCTGTAGCTAAGCTGTGAGACTTTTTAGGTCTTCTGAAAGAGGGGTTTGTTCATTTACTTAATGTAAAGTGGACCACAATTCAACAGTTGGGTTTGTATGTGGTACTGACCAGCTGAATCTCCTTATGTTTCCGAAGACCAAGGCAGAACCTCATCTGGCAGATCTTCCGTGGGCTGTCTTCACGAGGGCAATCTATTTTCCCTGTGGTTTGTTAATAGTGTTACACCCGTAAAGCTGAAAGCCTATTTGTCAGCTTTTCTGTTCTCTGGATAAATGTATGAATTGTGATGCTTTAAATGCTTCCTAGAGGTATTTGTAACTTAAAAGCTTATTATTGCATGTAGCCTATCCAGTCAGGAAACAGAAACTAAGCCAATCAAACCATTCTGGGGTTTGGAACCCAGAGGGAGGTGGTAATCTCTTTCCTTCTCCTTTGGGGGAGAAAAATGTTCATAAAGAACAATTTCTAGACTTATGATCGGGTCTTCCATATACAGAAATCTCTTCACCTGGGCTAGGACAGGACATTTTTTCAAATGGGGGTGACAGAATACGCTATTTTTCTATTCAAGTACAACTTAGGTGTGTGCAAAAGGTATTGCTAGGGCCAGAATGAAAATTCGAGCCTCATGGGCCAGTTTGCTGGTTAGATATTTTGGTTGGAAGATGGTTTATGTGACTTGCTGCTCTGCTGATGGTAAATCAGCGTGGCTCTAGGGTAGGCAGTGGAACCATGTCAGTTTATAGGAGCTGAAGACTTGCCCCCTTCATATCAAGATAGAAAGGGGAGAGAAGTCCCTTTATTTATGCGTTGTAGATGTTATCATTACCATCCTTTATTTTGGTTATATCAGTTCTCCTCGACCTTATCTCGGCAGAGGATCTTGCATCTGGGTGAATGACACTGAAGAGTGGTACCTCTTGAGTTGCTGTTAATCTGGCTCTGGGATTTGTCTAGGGAACAGGCCTGGAAGGGCTGTTAACAAACCTGTGCAGCAGATTTTCCTGCTGCACACACCAATCTTTGACAGCTTTATTTTTTTTTTTCCCCGCTCCCCAGAAAAAAGGGACAGAACTGACAATATTCGTCCTGCCACCATTTGTTTATTAAGTTGTGTACTCAAAGCCTGTGAATTATGATCTCTTGACGGATGAAAGATGTCTCCAGTTTATTTTTGTACCTTCACAGTTATTATTGTTATCTGATGGCTGAAAAGGAGAAAAAACTTTTGGTGAATACTTTCTCTAGGCTGAGTATGTTTGTGGGCAGTCCATGACACTTATTGTTATGGTGTCCAGGTACCTCAGATATTAGAGTTTGATTTTTCTAGTACTCTTCAGAATTGTTTCATTTCCTTTTTACAGACAGTGAAAGGGAGCCAATTTTTACTTAGTATTATCCCCTTAATGCTACTTTTTATGGCTGATAAGAAGTCAAAGAAGACAAAAAGGAACCACGGAAAGGTTATTCAAGGTCTAGCTTTGATCAAGGGGCTTGTTTGCTTGCCACTTCGCCAGGCCTAGGAGGGAGACGATGGGTGTGAGTGCTGCACATAGCCTGGCGGGCTGCAGGCACAGCTTGCTCAGTCCCCAGGATGGAGCTGAGAACTTGTATAGGGTTGTGAATGGCCAGGTAGTTTCTGAGACTGCTGCCAGCGGCTGTGCAGAAGACTTCTGCACCTCACAGCCTCCAGGCTCTCCTGCAGGCATTTGGGCATCACAGTCCCTAGGCCAGTGTTGTAGATATCGAGTCAGATGCAGGCTCAGAAATGTGTGGATGCATCTGCTCTGCCACACCTGAGGTCTGGTGGTTTCCAATCTTCTTAAATTTCATTGAACACTGATGCCCTTTGGCCTGTGGCAGCTGTCATCAGGTTACGATGCTCCTGACACTGCAACTTGGTTATTCTCCCATCAGAAAAGCCTTTGTCCCTCTCACGTGAGCAGAACTGTATCCCTGGGACATTGCATAGCATCGTAACTTGGTAGAGCAAGAGAGGAACTTCATGGTCACTTCACTGTTCAGTGTTTGGAGAGGCTTCTGCTGGTGCAGGTGCACTTGCTCCATTCTGGAGGATGTGCTGAAGGTGCAGCCTGCTTTTTTGTTTGAAGCTTTGCTTCCCTGTTCACAGTTGTGGTGCTGGTGCAAACTCTATGGTTTGGTTTCATTTGCAAGAAACCTAGTTTGCGTGCATCAAGGTTACTCCATGATGTAAACCCAGAAGATTCTATCTGCAGACGATTGGGCAATTCCCTTCAAAAGTGGACTCATGTTCTGAAGTATTATGCTGATGTGGGCACGTTCATAAGGGATCCCATCCTTCTTTCTCGTGAGTTCTTTGTTAGGATAAATTAGTTGCTCTAATAGCTTATTACTTCTCATTACAGGAGTCATAGTATTACCCTCATTTGACCATCACTGTGACAGTTATGCTTTCATTAGTATCAGCAGAAGATATATATGTATCTCTGTATGTGGAGTAACTCGATCCTCAACATGAGAGCCAGAGAAGAGAGCCTAGAGGAGAGACTCGGAGATTGGGAGGGAACCCAGTCCTGCCCCAGTCCCACCCATATGGTCCAACCTGATCCAGTGTTGGGAGGGCTTTAGCCTGGGAGAGGCATATGTTCACATGAAGCACTGAGCAGTTCTAGGAGAGATGGCTAGTCAATAAAATGTGTTGCTTGCTGATGACTTTTTTTTTTTTTTTTTACTTTTCCAGTTAATTTTGCTTTGTTTGAGTCCCTGGTCTGTTTTGCAGTTGGTTGGTATCATATTTCCTTCCCTTCCAAATTAGGAAGGAAACAAAATGTCATCTTTGGGGAATATGGTGTAACCAGTCCTTCTCATATCTACTTTCACCTATATCATATAAAAAAAGAGCGAGTGCAGGTACCATCACTGCTATCGACTCAGTCCCTGGAAGATCCCGAGCAGCCTCTTCCCAGGCAGTCGGGTTCTGCTGCACTCTGCTGCTTTCAATCTCTGCTGACTGTGAGTCTGCACCTTCTAAACTACACTGCAATACGTCTCATATTTTAGCATTGCAAGGTGCTGAAAACTAAAAGAAGATTATGCAGGCTCATTTCCTCTAGGATGTTTTGTTATTAATGAGTTTAAAACCTCTACTTAATACAGTCTTGTTTACTTGCCGTTAGAGACATGACATCAGTTCAGACTTAAGAACTCTCAAATTATTTTGTCTGTCTCACAGGTTAACTGGCTGATTACAGATAGAAATTGTAGGTCCAGTTGATTCATCGAGCTAATTAATTTAATTACTTCATCAGGATTAGCTGCGCCAAAATATTAGAGAACAAACTTGGAACTGTGCTGAAAATACTTACAATACGTAAAGAACACTTGATGAAACACTGATTTTTCAAACATTAAAAGTCATGCAAATACGAATTATAATATGTTGAAAAATGGAGAGTTTTAAAAACTGATTTAAACACAGACTATGTAAGAAGCCATAGAAAAATATTTGATATTTTCCTTTACTAGCTGAACTAGACAAGAAGGTGAAGGGATGATCTGGTAAGTAATATTGCTTAGAAAAAAAATATATAGCTTTCCAGTTCTGAAAAAAATTACCAAAGAAAGCTTCCACATTTGATCAACCTGTTTAATCTGGCCTCAAAGTGGAATATGTTTCTTTTCCCTTAGTAACAAGCAACTTTATTTTTTTTTCAGTAAGATGTCTTTGATTTTTAAATGCTTTAAGACAGAAAATTCATGTGTTTCATTTTGATTTCTATTTAAAAACTGAATTTTTGGATTTTTGTCCTTTGATTTTTCCCTTTGGCTGATAGAGTTCATTTAACTTTCAGCCATTCATGTGTGTGTGAAAATATTTTGCTTAAGCATCTGGAATGCTTCAGTGATTGTTAGTAACTTTTAAAATGGATTCTTTTAAAATTCATATTCATGTTGTAGAGTCTACATTTATTTTGATTGGAGAAAAACGTAAACTGAAATTTCACTACACTCACTAGGACACTCTCATCAACATTTGAGACTAAATTTTAAATCAGGGAGAAGAGCAACAGGGAAGGAGGTTGGGCTTGCAGCCTTGGTGAGGTATTATTGCTGGGAGAATACGATCAACTTTGTGGCTAAACCGGGTTGGCTCAGCTGGGAGTTAAACAGGATTTTATCTGTTGGTCGACCAGAACATATGAGAGCTAAATCATGCCAAATAGTCTGTTCCGATGGAACTCTCATTGTGTGCTTTGGTTCAGCATTGAAAACCTTGTTATCAATACACAAAGGTATTTAAAGGGGGTTTTGTTTTTAAATTAAAATTAGGTTCCATTCTTTTTCAAGGATCTTCCCTTCCTTCTGATGACACTGCAAGATGCACAGTCTTCCATTCTTGTGAACGTATGGTTTCTTTGAACAGGGATGAGCGATTTTCTTTTTCTACACCTCTTTTCTACTGTCTTCCTTATATCATTTGGAAAGTAGCTTTTTTATTAAATATTGAGTTTTAAAGACAGAGATTATGTGTATCTCTTTGTAAGAAGTGATAGCAATCTTTGTTGTTGCAAGCTAATGCAATCGTGCCCTCAGATTAAAGCATTTCCAGGGACCCAGCGCTCTTATTACTGGCTCTGGAGCCACAAAGTGCAAAGCATCTTTATACTCGATACCAAAGGGAAAAGTCTTGTCAATATATGAGCCTTTCTTTTTTGTTTTCTGTGTATTTGCATCAACTGCAGGAATGGTAGGTTTTCATTCTGTGCTTTTTAAACAAGGAGAAAACGAACACAAGTAACTGCAGAATTTTTAATAACACTTAGAATAAGTTTTCCTGTGCTGGGATAGCTTTTTTCCCCTCTGTCCTGGGCACTCTGTCCTGCTGAGGCTGTGGGAAGCAGTCAGAAGAAGAGATCTGCAGATGTCTGGTTGGCATCAAAGAGCTGGACCGTCTCCACCATCCCTTGCTCCCTCTCCACACATCACCAAGGATAGGAATTTAAAGCGCAGGCAGAAGATAAGTGGCTGGGCCAATGTAGTATTTCCAGTAACTTAAATAAGCTAGAAAAATTCTTCAGATTTCTCTTGCAATGCATGAAAACAGACCAAAAGCAGCTTTGCTTAAATAACTAGTTTCTTGATGAGCCAATTCTGCATTGCAAGGATTTTGGCATAGAAATACACAATATCTGTTATTTTTTTACTGATATAACACTGGTCCTTTTATGTTCAAATAAAAATTACCTTTGCCCAGCACATATGTACAATGTAAGTTCTTTGGAGCAGAAATCAATATCATCACCATGTTTTGGGTCTAAAAGTGAGGCCTCAGTGTGGTTCTGTAATAAGGAGTGCCCACATGTCACAGCTGGTTTATTTTCTTGTTTCCCAGTTTCAGGCTGTGACGCTTTAATCTGAGACAAGCTTGGGAATGCTCCCACCTCGCCACAGGTTGGTTAAATCCAAGCCGTAAAGTCGGTATAAAGTTCCCTTTGCTTCTGCACCAAATTTGTCATGGTAGAGTCCAGAGGATGGCCCTGCTGTCTTTTGGGGTCATTTCAAAATAGATAAAAATGGTACCTGAAAATGGTTAAGAACTTTGGGTTCAGACAGCAGGTTTCAGTTTGCAAAGGGCTGATGTTGTCTTGAGGGAAGGTTCAGTTCTAGTGGAAAAGCAGTTCTTTGTTGTTCCTGGCAAAGAGACTGCTGTGTCGATACTGCTTGTTGTGGAGCCATCCGAGTTCAAAGGTGATCGTTTGGACAGAAAATATAAAAGTATCATCTCTTACTGATAAAGCAAAGTTCACTTTGTGTTTAGTAGCGTACCATGAAGACTTCCTCAACTGCTTAATGCATAATATTGTGCTACTTTAACTTTCCTTCTTGCTTCTCCTTTTGGAATTTTAATTTTTTTAAATCAGTAGGTAGATACTACATTTTCTTCAGAGTTATTTTTCTCTTCTTGAGACAATTTGATTGCTCAACCATTTTCCAATCTCTTCGTATAGTTTCTGCAAGTAATTTTTTAATGAACTAAAATTTCTATTATGGAATTAAAACTCCTAGTAAATTTGACACATCCAAGAGAAAATAATTTCAGCATAAAGTTGTCTAAATTTCCAGTTCATACAATACTAATTGCGTATACAAAACCAGTGTTATTGTCTTGTGACAGAAAATTATAATGGGAGTTTTAATTATGGGAATTTGAGCTGGAAAATTTTAAAAAATTATAGCAAACTGGTAAAAAAATGTAGCATTTATACTAATTTTTTTTTGAAGCACCAGCGTATTTTTGGCCTTGAATAAGCCGCAGTGGGAAACATAAGCAAGGGTCTGCTGCTCAGTTGGTGTGAATCAGAGGCACTTCAGTGAGTAAATCAAACTACTGCAAATGACAGAAGCAGAGTCCTCAGCTGCTCTTGCAGTTTTCACTAGGGTGCAGACATTTGGATTATCTGCTGCTGCTTGGTGGGCTGACTGTTTATGGTGGCACTGCTGGCTGACGAGCATCAGGGATTGCAGCTCAAAGAAAGGACTTGGTGCCATTCGCAGAAGCACTTTGTGCCAGAGTAAAGCTGGCTCTGCCATGACACCTCTCATTCCCTTGGTGGAAAGAGGACTTTTCCTCGGTGGAAAGAAAAGGTATTATGCCGTTCATAACATTTAAAAGACCTCACAGATTTACCTCTTCAGGATGCTTAAAGGTGACCCTGAGGGGAATAATATAATGACTTAAAACTCGCTTGTAGAAATTATTTGAAATATATTGTCATACGTTTAAATTTACATTCTCTTACGCAGCCAATAGGTATTCAAGGGAGTTACCTGCAAATGTTTTAGAAGGATACTGAAAGGAGGTAACATTCTGTAAGATATTGTTCAATGAAGAGGTTAAACCTCCAAAATTGCTTCTCCACTCTACAAAATAATTTAGTGTGATTTCAACTGCTGAACAAAGATGTAGTTGGTTTGGGGTGGGTTTTCTTTCTCCTCCCCAAAAGCAACCACCACCATGCAAATCGAATTAAACCCAAACCAAACCAGTCCATCAGAAGAAGAGTATAACCTTTGCAATTACTTTCCTGGACTGGGGATGTCTGGGAGTGATCCTCAGTCAAAGCACGTATAAAGGGAATCGCAGATGTAAGCCAAAGGAGAAGTCCATGTAGCCCACTGTCCTATCTAAACCAGAAGCTACTAGCAGTTATCTAGTGAAGAGTGTAAAAATTGATTAAGCATTGGTGGCATTTCCCCAGAATATTCTCCTAGTCTCCAGTGTCTCTGTGCTAATAGCCCCGTGTGGATTTCACCCTGGAATCATGTGTAAGACTATAGTTTCCACAACACGGTGGGGTAAGGACTCCCTGCAGGCTGTGTACCTGTTGTGTGATCAGTCATCTCCTTCTGTTTGTTTGGATCATCTCCTGCCACCCGTGAGCTTCACTGATGTCCTGCAGCGGGAGGGATGGTGAAATGCTGGTTCCTATTTGGTTTTGTGCGCCACAAATGATATTATAGGCCATCATCATAATTCCCCTTAGACATCTCTGGTTCAGGTTGTAGCCCGTTTATTCATCCCTTATGTGGAAGCTGTCCTGTGCCCACACCATTCTTGTCACTCCTTTCTGAAAATTTTCCATTTCTCCTGTAGCCATTTAGACAGGGGAGACGAGGATTGCTTGCATTATTCTAAATACTGGCACTGCATGGGTATATACAGGCACATAATGATGTTCTCTTTTTGTCTTTCTATTCTTTTTCTAGTAATCTATATTGTTTGCTTTATTGATTGCCTTTCAGTAGAAGTGAAAGAAATGGCTATGCTTACTCTAAGGTACAGCAAGAGTAAGTATAATTGATGTCTAATTTCTCCAACATCCTTGTTTATCCTTCCTTGACTTCAAATATTAATAATGTAGCCTTTCTTCTCTTATTGAAGACAGGTTTGGCTGGGGTAGGCTTACTATGTTTACTCTGGAATGGACAAATCTATAGAGAGCATGTCAGGAGGTGCTCTTGAGTTTGAACATAAGCGCTAATTGAGAGTGTATTATATTTTTCTGGAGACTGCTGGTTATTTGAACATAAGCACTAATTGAGAGTGTATTAATTTTTTTTTTTCTGGAGACTGCTGGTCATTTTTTTTCCTGCTTTTAGTGATGGCAGATGAGGTGTCAGAGAAAAGCTGCTGGATTTGCTGCGTTCCTCTCCTCTTGGCACCAACAATCAAAGAATTAGCGCATCTCCTTTTACATTTTGCCGGCAGACTTTGAGCAGGGATGGGAGGGACCCCAGGGAATTCAGGTTCTGGGCTCTGGCGAGCAGATCTGGCATCTTCCTGCTGTGAGCGACAGGCGGGGTGGAAAATACTCTGCTAAGCAGCAAGTGTGGTGGAAGTCCTCAGCCCAGAGAGTCCTCTTCCACCCTTTGGTGTTCCTCACCTTATACCAAGAGCAGGAGCAACTGCACCTCCGTACGCTGAAGGTAGCCAGTCTTGTGTTGTGCCCACTCCAGGTGGCAGCGGGAACATACGGAGTACATCCACTCCTGCCCGACAGCCACGCCAACGATTTGAATGTACACAATCAGCCAAGCCACAAGGCTTTGGAAATGTAACAGCGTTCTCAATAAGCAGCGTGTCACTGAAGTCACCACGTAACACGAACTCCGTGAGCAAAAATCTGAGTAGTTTTCTAAGCGACTCGAGCATCTTGCTGCTGCTTTGTATGTAAGAGAGGAAGGGGCACAGCGCTTTCTTGATACTCCTTGGTAAGAACTTCTTAAGAAGTGTCTGTGCCTCTAATTTTGTCAGATTACATTCATTAGCAGTGAAAATCATTCTCAAAAAGATTTATTCAAGTGCTTTGTACAGAGCGCTTGTACTTGAGATATTTGTGGGATGACTCACTTTAATCTCGGGTATTATAGCCCTTTCTCTTAAAGTAATTTTTGTTGACATTTTCAATGGCTGCTTTCCCTAAGAAGCAGTGTCAGAAAACCATGAATGAAGCTTTAGGCAGTTACATTACTTTGCAGCAGTAGTAGAAAGAGTATGATGATAATATTCAATCTAAGCTTAAAATTAAAATTCAGCAACGTAGCATTTTTGTCCTTTTTGTGGTTACCTTTTGCCATACGGTTGTCACCACATACGTGTGACAAATTGGTGGGTTCTGAAGGTTTTCACCAAAATAGTATTTTTTGTTGTTTTTCATTTTTATTTTTCAAAGTAGTAGTATTATTTTAAATTACTGTTTTAAATGCATGTATTTCTGAGTGGCTCATTCAGGAAAGAAATAACACCACTCAGCTTCACAGAGTACTTCGTGATTACATACTCTGAGCTTATGGTTCATAGCAAATAGATGACCTACTTATATAAGAAACGTTCTCAAGAGTCCTGCGAGTAATGAAGTGGAGGAACTGTGCATGTTCATAAATAGAAAAATAGGTAAAAATCTGATAAACAGAAATCATTAACATTCCTGTTCACAAAGATAATTAAACTAGAAGGAAAATTCTGATCTCTCTATCTGTTTATAGTGTCCATGACAGGTTTAAAAGAGAGTCTCTTCTTAGGAGCTTGAAGATTGGGTGTTTGGTTTTTTTTAAAAAAAAGCGTAAAATCTCAGCAAAAAGGAAAGGACGAGACATCAAGGGGATGTTTTAATATCTATCAGAACCACTAGAAAATGAGTCATTTGCATTCAGAGGGTGTGAAGCATCTGTGGTTTATGGCTGAGAGAGAGTTGGAGGATCACGGGCTGGCAGATGTAAACAGGCTGAAGCTGATAGCTGCTTAAAAAATAACAACACTGAAGACAGCTCAAACTGGGAAATGGAAGAATATGGAACGGGCTGGTTTTTTATCTACACTTAAGGAAGACAGGAGGTACTCCTTTCCCAGATATGGTTTCTGAATATTAGGATTCAGTGTGTCTCAAGGTTAAGGTGTAACACGGTCATAGAGTTACAGGTAGTTGAACAGGAACTGGTATATTGTAAGACTGAAGCATTGTGGGTGTCTTGATGTAAAACTTGTTACTGCAAATTATAAATCTTGCTTTAATCTGTTGTTATACGGCTGCTAATTCAAGCTCCCGAATCCCGCCTGTGATGCCGTTGTTACTGCTGTTCTCAAAGCCTGAAGCTCTCCTGTTCCAAATGCCCCTCGGCATGCCACTGCTGCAGCCCCTTCTCTTCCACTGAAGCTCTGAAGGACTGAAATCTCAAGACATCAAAAAATATCCATGAACACTCAGAAAAGAAGGCCTGCATCTCTATAAGTATAGTAATGCCCTTACGCCATAAATCCAATACATGTAACAGCTTGTAAGGGCTATTTCTAAGCATCATGTTCAGATGCAACTTAGGAAAATGCAGTACTGAAGAGAGGAAAGCAACTTCCCTTTAGGACCGGTGGGAAAAATGGGATGGAGGGTGCAGGAGTTAGAAGTTTCTGAGCTAAAATGCTGGAAGGGGTTGGTTTTTTTTTTCCTTCGCTGTCTGAGCTCTGCCAAAGGGTACTGAATAAAAGCCATTACAGGAAACATCATCTGTTTTATATGGTAACTTGCCGTAGTACTCTCAAACTGACTTCTGCAAGCCAGCAGGAGGCCTAAGCTAGCCTCTGGGATTGCCCGACGTAGCTTTCACTGCAGATTGCCCAAAGGGTCTGTCATCACCACCAATTTATTTGGATTTTGTCATTTTCATAAAAGCCACGTGTCCTGAGACTGTCAGGTTCACTCGAGTCTACTTGAAGCAGTAGATAAGATTAAAATGAGAGATAAGCTCCTGACTACAAAGCTGGAAAGGCTTTTTCAAAAGGGAGGCATAAAGTAGGAAAACGTAGAATGGAAGATGCTCCTGAAAGCAATCTTTTCTCCAAAGCACCATAGAAGGTTGTGACTGGTCTTAGATGCTGTAGCTGAGGGCTGATGCCACAATGCCCCGGTTAGAGAACTGCCTCTGAGAACAGATGTGTGAAATGGCTTTGGGAAGGGAGCAGCTTAATCCTGCTCGCCCTGGGTACTCTTTGACTTGACTTTTCTTCTTTTTCCTTGGTCTCAAATGGGTCTCTTGGGCTTGCTACCATGCTCTTCCTGTCTTTTTTATCCAAGAAGAAAATGGCTTTGATAATACATATTTCTACTAATATTTACCCAGTTTCTCTTCACTAGTTTCCTGGCATATTTGTTTCCCCTGTCTTGGGGAACCTTCTCTGGATGTGCGTTGCCATTTTAGTCCTCACTTAGCACATTTCTTCCATCTGAAAGGCTTTTTAGTCTTCGCTTCAGAGATTTTTGCTGATTGAAAGATTTGATTTTTTTTAAACAGCTTTCTGCTTTCTCTGGGCTAGCAGTACCCCCTGTATATATCAGAAAAAGTAGTCATTTTGCTGCACATAAACCCTATTAGAATCCTAACTGTTGAGTTTTTCATTGAGATGATACGCAGCAGCTGTGGTGTTTAGACATTTGTTTAAAATCTTCTTGATGGTGTTGCTGGTTTTGGGGATCCCGCTATGACAAAATGACTGATTTTGGGAAACATTTGTGCCGTGGGTGGGATTCTCTGCAGAAGCAGATGTGTTCACCCCCGGGCAGAAACAGAAGTAACGTCTAGTGTAGGAGATGTGTGGTTCGTAAGAGGGAGAAGTGGGGCTGCACCCATTTCATAGAATCATAGAATCATCTAGGTTGGAAGAGACCCTTGGGATCATTGAGTCCAACCATTTCCACACAACAGATGTTTGCACAGGTGAAGCTTCCACACAGACCGTGGACATTTATCCTCCCTTGGATGCTGAACCCTCACTACTACTGACAGATCTCCTGAGACTTTGTCAGGGGAGAGGCATCTGCTCCACGGTGGTCCAGCAGGCTCTGGTCTGTCCTCAGCCTAACGAGCTATGTAGTAATGACATGACCTGACTCTGCAATGTAAGTGTAAATCAGGAGCTTCTCCACTGCAGCCAGTGGGATTACGGCAGCGTAAAAGTGATGTATGCGAGAGGAAAACTAGAGCCACGAGACGAATGACTGGAGTTGCCACTGAGCTGTAGAATCTCCTGGCGTAGCTGGTCTGTAAGATGCAGAGCTTTCAAAATGTGTGTGGTGTTTTCAAAATCAGAAGAGCAAAAAAGAAGGATTTAGGGAAACAGCAGTAAAGCAGAAAGGCAGAGGGTCTTGTTTAAAATAGGAAAACAAAAATAATTCTAAACCTTCTGCAGAATTAGTGGTTGCTCCAAAAGAAAGCAAGAGTGGATCTTTTTGTCGCCATCACTTTTGTTGTAAAGGCTGGGGGGAAGGTTTGCTTTAAGTTCCAGACTGGTGAATTATTTTTTCTGTTGTTTTTTTCCTTCTTGTTACTTTTTTGTGAAATTACGCTAAAGCTAATTGCCACTCTATTGCCTGTGGGGAAAAAAAAGAGATTTATCTTGGGTTTAACTTTTGGATTGAGCTCTCGTACTTGCTAGAATTGCTTTAACAGAGACTTTGCATTCAGTTCTTAAAATTTCCTTCTACAGGGACGCAAAAAAACACAAATGCAGAAGAATCTTAATAATCGAAGGCCTTTTTGAGTTTCTTATGGCGTCACCAGTCTTTGGAGTTGCTTACTTCTCTGTTGCTTTGGAGAGGTTAAGAAGACCACTCCCATGGTATATTGTGTTGTGATCTGTTTTAAGTGCTTCAGAAGATTCAGATGTGAAGTAGAGATCTCAGACAGCTTAGCTGTGAGGTAAAGATTCAGTTTTTCCGAGTGAAATCTCAGTGCCTCAGTTCATTAAACAAATATTTTGTGTAGGCCGGTGTCATATGAATTTTAGATGGTATGTTAGTGCTTTTTGAATATATTTTGCCCTGATGGGTTAGGTTGTGATTCAGTTGTGATTAGGCACGTGGCCTCTTCAAATGGATGAGCAGTCCTACTGAAATCTTCCACCAGCACTCTTCCAGGTCACGTAAGCTACCTACTTGCAGAACTGTGAGCCATATTTCTGTGAGTGAAAGATACCTGTTTCTTTGAGTTAGGTTTTAATTTTTGTTTGTTTGTTTGCAGGCAGGTGTTTGAGAGTCATCAGTGTGACAGCTCCCAAGTAAAAAATCTGGTTGTTCCCATCCTTCCCTCCTCCTCCCCACCTTATAACTGCCTTTCTCTCCCTTTTTATTTGAAGGCAGGAGGCAAGTTTTAAAGGAACAGCTAGGAGGGAAATGCTGTATTTTTCATCGGGGTGATACATACAGAAAGTGAGGGACTGCTGAGTCAGGCACAGTTTGCTGTTTGTCGCTATCTAAAACCATTAGCAATATGAGATTATAGAAGGCACCTGCTGAAAGATCAAAAGATCTTACTTGAAACCCTGGAGAGTGATATTAAAGGCAGATTTGTAGCCTGTACCCTGCACAAAAATAAAAATTATTTCTTTTTCTGAGAGCTTTTATGGCTTGACTAGCAAAGGCAGGAAGGCGGCATGATTTTCCATGGCTTGTTGCAAGCCTTTCAGATTGCCCAATGTGATCCTTGAAACATCTGATGATGAGGAGGGGGGTGGAATTATTACTGTTATTGTTTCATAGAGAGCCATAGAATGGTCACATCCTTTATTGCTTTAAATCCACGATGTTCATCTTGGGCTGGGGGAGTAAAGGGGGATTGGCAGGTTTTAACCAACACTCCCGCTTTGCCTTTGAAGTGCTTCTTTGCCTGTTGTACTGAGCAGTGCTGACCTGAGCGCCAGGGTGCTCTGTGTAATGCCAGAGGGGAGCTGGGTGCATAAAAAGCCAGTGCTTTAAAAGCTCGTGCTCACCAGCAGAACGTGCTGGATTGGGGAATATGAGTGAAATCCTGATCCTCTCAGGAGCAGAGTGAACAAACCTTGTGCTGCAGGAGAGCATGTATCTCCAGTCTGATTTCCTTCTGGTTTGAGAAAGAGTAGAGGAAAGCTCCTCGAGAAGCACCGCTTTGCTTCGTACTGCAAAAGTAAGAAGTCATGATGAAACCCTTTGTTCTTTTTCCCTAAAGTTAGAACATCTGCTGCCATTTTGCAGCTGACCGCTATAACTGCCTGCTGCTCTGCCCTGCCAGGTGCCCCAGTGACACACGCTTGAAAGTTTTCACTCTGCTTTCAATTTACTTTAAGGAATTAATAATTTATTGGGCTGGAGCGGAAAAAATACAACTGCAACTTAATGACTAGGGGGGTCTCTCTGGGAGAAGTATGAAGTGGGTTCACGTCCCTGCTTCAGTATGTACTTAACATTATGCATTCACTGAGACGCTTTTGCTGGGTCAGCTCTTCCCTTGGTGACTGCTGAGATCACCAGGATGCTCATGTTTATCTACTCTTTCTGTCCACGCTCCACTCCTCTTGGAAAGTATAATTCTTTATAGTATAAAGATTATTAAAGTGCCGCCCTTGAAATATTACATAGCCTGGCAGTCTAGGTGCAGGTTCAAACCCTTTCAAGCAGAGGATGGAGTTGAAGATTTGCAGCTTGCAACCTGTGTGCATGTAAAGAGGAAAGCACAGCTTCTCCACTTATATTTTTATTTGCAACCTGACCATATAGCTGTGCCCTGTGAAAACCTGCGTTCTCGTGGAGAAAAAGTGAAAACTGCAAAAATTACTCATAGTGGTTCGTTTGGTAGCAGCCCAGATGAAAGTCTAGCCTTAATTTCTGAAGCGATAATTGGTCTTTCTAGGATTATTACTAAGTTAACCTCTTTGTGAATAGCCAAAGCCAAGTGGAGGGTGTTTATGATACCTGTGGAATCATCATGTAAATACGATACAAAAATAAATTCCTCCTATTTTCAAACCTCACTCACTCAAAAAGCTTTAAATCTTTTGTTCAGCAGTTATAAAACTTTCCAATCATTATGCCCAACCTCAAGTAGTACATAAATATTTAAAATTACTTTCTTGCCTGCTGTAGAGGCATTGCTTTAAGGCTTACTTTTCTGCAGTACGGCTGCCCCAAGTAGAAGGCCGTGAATCCATTTGCTGTTGGCATGTTTTGGCCATGTCCCTCCATCTCCTGAAGTTGCCAAAAGCAATCACAGCAGCCGTGGATGCAGCCCCAGGAGGGTTCTTCAGTGGGAAGGGATTTCCCGGTGGCAAAGAATCAAGGCTTTTATTCTACTGTCTATTCTTGCTGGGAGGGGGGCTGGGAGAAGAAAAGGGCCGCAGCCGAAGAGCCTCCGAGCCCTGCCAGTCCCTGCTGGTGTAACAGGCTGTCAGAGCGGTGGGCACTCAGGTATGAGTTAGAGGAGCTTTTCAGTACCTTCTGCTCCGTGCCAGGGCTTGGGACACTTCCCAGCCGCCCCCAGAAGGCAAACGGTGTAGAGGTGGCTTAATTCCCCCGAGCCTGGCACGGTATCGTGACTGCTGGGTTTGAGAGCACTTCTGCTCAATAGCAATTTTCCAGTGCTGTGAACATGACGCTGTCTTACCTTGCAAATTCTTCCATTGGCAAGCCACTGTTCCAGCTCCAAATGAAATGTCATTTCAGGAGGAGACTGTGTATGCATTTGTAATAGCTGTTTGTATCAAACACTTTTGAAAGGCCTTGGGTCTTTCCAGTCTGAATTAGATTTTAGACTGCCGGGGGTCTGAATGGTTACAAACATAGCAGAAAACAAGAATAAAGTGACCACCCCTAGAAAAACAAGGCATGAATATCATGGGACAAGCCTTTGAGAGAAAACAGCAAAGCATAAGACAAACCACGCCATCTCCCCAAATCAAACCCCAAACCCCTAAAGTCTAGGAGATAAGAAATACATGGTAAGCTAAAGAAAGGTGGGAGTTTTTTTATATAAAGAGTGCTTTTCCAAAGCTCTCTAAAGAGGTACAGGCTCATTGTGCGGTCTTTGTGCTCCTCTAGGAACACAGGGCTTCAGTTCAAGTCAGTCACTCATTTCAAATATATCACTTTAGTTTGGAAGCTGGCACATTAAGAGGTAAAATCAGTGAATGTGTCTTAAAGAACTTTTTTGGCTTGAATGGAAATTAAAAAGTTCTTTCTAAACTTTTTTTTTTTTTAATAGACACATGTGATGCTTCCACATTTATATTTTAGCACATTATTTAACCAATAGATTCTTTGCTGAGTGATTATATAATGCAGGAGATATTCCAGGAACTGGCACTATATATCCGATGGGAATAGTGGGAATAGCTGCATTTCAATTCCCCTGCTTTGTGTCTGAGACCATTAACTTTCTTCTGCCTCTCCTGTTGTCAGAAGTCATCCTTTTCCTTCCACATCTAGCCGGCAACCGTCTGACAAAAGTCTGATGATCCCCTTTCCAAACATTGTATCTTCTCACATTCTTTGCATTAGGTA
Source organism: Tringa tobata (assembly GCA_033628505.1). Taxonomy (NCBI): domain Eukaryota; kingdom Metazoa; phylum Chordata; class Aves; order Charadriiformes; family Scolopacidae; genus Tringa; species Tringa tobata. The sequence continues at coordinate 2,013,616 of JAHREE010000352.1, read as the reverse complement.
TTTTCTTAAAACTCTCAAGTATCAAAGAGCTACTCCTTTTTCATTTTACATATGGGCAATTGAGGCAGAACTACAAGCCGGGAGCTAGTGTCTATGGAGGTGGTGCCTACACAGCCAGATTCCCAGCTTGGAAACTACTCAGTCACTCCTTTTTTCTCTAGAAATGGAGGAGAGATGCTTGAAATGAAATTACCTTAGTGTGTTTATGTGACCTTGCCAATAAAAGCTTTTTTCCTAGGAGGCAGTCTTATGGGTGAAAAAAAAAAGGGGGGAGGGAGGGAAAGGCATAGCGTAGCCAAATCTCCTTTAAATATAATAGAATTAATTGCCAGACTGGTCTTAAATTCATTGTTCAGTGCAAAGAAATGTGCTTTTTAGTGCGTATTAGATTGTTAAATGTGTTTCTTTGGTCATTCTCGCCCATACGGAATTATCTAGGGTACAGACAAAGAGATATTAATGGGCTGTGAGAGCTGTTGTTACTCCATGCTGAATGCCAAGTCGTGCTGGTTCCTCCTGCACTCATACAGCTGCGAGGCAGCATTTTCTCTATTTCCATTTCCTACTGTCTTTTCCCAACTGATCCTTTTTAACATACGGTTGTTGGTTTCCTTTCAAGTACAGAATAAATGTCAATTAGTCCCTCGTCTGGTTTGTGACTGATCCTTGAATCTCAAGGGTGTAATACCCGAGCAGCTCTGCATGTTGGGCTTATCTCAAAATGGAGATTCTGGCTTATAATATTTATCTGCTATACACTACCAAACTTTGAATCTGATGAAAGGGTCTGCACGAGAATAAAGCCCAGGGAGTGCAGAAGAGCAGGGGGGGATTAAGCACATTTGTCACCATTACCTTTGTTGTGTCTCTTGCAGTAAATAGAGCATTCCTTTCACTCACATTCCTGCCAGTTTCCTGGTGGCCGCTTTCATTTTGAGATGAAAAGAATCCGATTTGATTTTCTTTCTCAGATCTACGTATTGATACTGCTCTGCCCTTATTGTACTCCTTACCAGCTCATTCTTGCTAATATGCTCTTACAATATTTCTCATAAATGTTTAATTCTTAACAATAGAGTACCGGAATAATTTTCATGGTACAGAAATGTTCCGCTGACCAACTTACCGGAGTAAAAATGCTAATATGACCCTTGGGTCAGTCATGCAGCCGGCTTTAATGTAAATTTAATACAGTGATTCCCCTGGAGATGGAAGATGGCAGGCTTACCAGAGCTGCGCTGAATCAAGGTATCAGTATTTAGCAGCCCCTGGTTACTAGGCTACTGTTCACCTCCGAGACCAGAAAAGATGATCACAGAAATGCACTTTCATGTTATCCGTCACGGCTACGACTGGCTGTGTTTTATGAAGAAGGCGTTTTACGGATTTGATGAGAGGTTTAAAAATAATAAAGGACTGGATGGGAGGGGGTAGGGGGAAAGGCAGAAGGCCCTGGGTTTCAGTGTCCCACTCCATTCTCCAATTGTTTCTCTGTAGAAAAACCACAAAAAGCCCAATCCATAGACTCGATATCAAATAAAACATCATATTTTTCATAAGCTGAATAGAGGCCTTGGAAAGCAGCCAATGAGGGAATTTTCCACTTGTGCTGCCTTTGCAGCCTCTTTCAAACCTACTGTTAAGCAGCAGGGGCACATACGCACTTCACTCCCTTTTCTATTATGCAGCTATGACACATTAAGCTCCTTGGAATGGTATTCATATTTTATCAGCTCTCCTAACTTCGGTTCTTTATTTATAATATGCTCTGACTTTTTTTTTTTTTTTCTTCCTTTCCATCCTGTATATCCAGATTTAGTAAAGAAAGAGACCAAAGCAGTTAAAGAAAAAAAAAAAAATACCCTTCTATGAATTTAATCATACCTTTCAGGTGGAGTGTATATTTTCACTCAGTGTTAAAGAGCTCACCTTAATGTTATTTTCTCTTTTCATATGCAGCTTGCCATGGCACCCTCTGCAGGTCATATCTTATTTGCTTACATTTATTATATCATCTTTACTTTGAAGAATAGCAGATTTTATTCCCTAAAGCATGATATTTAATCTGTGTCTGCGATCTGCCAAAACGCTGATTTTTCTACAGAGGAAAATACTGAAGTGTCCATGCAGACCTGTGCTGATTTGCAAATGCAATGATACAGGCTTGACAAAGACTTTAGGAATAGTGCTAATGTATTGGTAGCCTTGTTTTTGTAAGCTCAGGAAATCTTGAGGGAAACGTTGATTAACTGATACGAATATTGCTATCTCATAAAGTTGAAGGCAGTCTGTAAACACCAACAGGAGCTGCATTTACTACCACCACTCCACTAACCTGAGCAGCTAGTCAAAATTAAAGACCCTGCAAGAACACTTTGTGTAGGTGGAGGAATTGGTAACATGAGGGCACAATATTTTTGGTACAATCTCAGTGTGTTTGTTTTGTAAATAAGCCCTGTTTTTCCGAATACAAGAGAAAGAGCCATCAGACATTTTTCCTATTCTGAAATACCAGGCTTGCTACTCCAGTAAGATCTGTCCTCAAGAAGCCTTTTTCTCTCTCTCTCTCACTCCTGCCTCCTACTTCCATCATATATTTAGACTTCTTTCTTAGCCTGTGCTTCTGAAAGCAGAAAAACATTTCTCCCCAGCCCACACAGGTCAGCCCTGCCATAACCTGAGCCTACAGCCATGGCCAATGAGTCCCAGGCAGTGGTGGGTTTTTTGATGCTGAACAAGAGCAATAGCTCCCAGCACAGGTGCCTTGTGTGTGAAGGTAGACAAAAGCCTTGTTAAAATCAATGGATACATAGAACAGTGTCTTAATACACCCATGGATGCCAGCAAATGATTGAGATTTCACTGGCTGTTTGGTGAGACTGTATCTCAGGGAAGGTGGGGGGGAGGAGGAGTTGAACATGCTTTCTTTGCCCTAGGAAAAGCACTTTGATGTTTGCAGTACTTGGAAATCTTGCATATCAGGAGAAAAGCCAACCTCATAGAATTCATAGAATGGTTTGGGTTGGAAGGGACCTTGAAGATCATGGAGTTCCAACCCCCTGCCATGGGCAGGGACACCTCCCACTAAACCAGGTTGCTCAAGGCCCCATCCAGCCTGGCCTTGAACACCTCCAGGGATGGGGCAGCCACAGCTTCTCTGGGCAACCTGTTCCAGGTTGCTGAAAGCCCCATCCAGCCTGGCCTAAAGGCTCTCCCAACCTTTCAAGGCTGGGAAAAGAAAGAAAACAAAAATAGTGCTAAAACCTCAAACTTTCACAGTGCTGAAGTAAAAATCAGGCAACATTGGTTATCTCTTAGTGGATGAAGGGTGAATTGCATTATATCTGGCAGAGCAATACAGATGGCACACCGTCTTCACACCCTCTCCTCGGTGGGGCAGGGCTGCTGTTCTTGGGGAAGAAAAGGGGACTGAACTGTGACGGCAGCGCAGCAGAGCACTTCTTAAGTACTCCCTCCATATTAAGCACATGCATAAACCTAGGAACTGTGCCTCACTGTCTGATGTTCTCCTGGAAAAAAAGATTAGAGGTAAAATGGGTAGTATGAAAACCCCTTTGTCCGCTGTAAGGATATGAATTTAAAAATACAGCCTTTTAGTTGGGCTTTTGTTTCACTTTCCTTCTTAGATGTAGTGTCTTCCATCAGAGATTTTAAGAAGTTTTGAACAGAAAAAAATGCAACTTGCATTTTAATCTCATGGGTTCAACCAGCATTGTAGCATGCAGGTGGACTGTAAGTGATAACGTACAACTTGAATTTCTTTGGAATACAATGCAATGTCAAAGAAATGATGCTCTTCTAGTATAGTCTACCAAAAATGTTCCCTTGAGATCTCTGCTCTCAGGGTGATCCTTCATTGCTGGGCATTTCTCAAAGGCCTTTGCGTCTGCGAAACACACTGCTAACATTTGCTCACTTTAAGCACAGAAAAATGCAAGGTGCAAGAAGATGGAGAATTAAGGCCTCCAGCTTATAGAAATGAAAGGAAATCTGGCTTCCCTTCATGCCAGATTTTTGACCTTGGGTAGGTAGCATTAGATCTGTTGATTTAATTAAAACTTACCTGTGGGTTTCTCAACTTTGAGGGCCAACTTTCAGTTCACTGTTCTTGAACTCTGAGTTTTATGAAGTAGTTGTGGAGGGAGTTTGAAGGATATTAACTCATTTAGGTGTAAGGGTTCATAACCTCTTACAGCAATCCTTTTTTTTTTTTCTTTTATCATTGCCAGCCAATTTCATTTGTACACAGCAAGCGGAGTTGAATATGACTTTGAAGGGTTTGAGGAGGATACTTCATTCTCGGTGATAATTCTGAAGTGTACTTGTGCTTGTCTTGTTTTGTTATTTTTCTTGCTACTGACTTTTATAGATTAACCACTTCAGTATCTCTTGATTAATAGAAAAGTCAAGGAAAAAAACTATTTTAATGTCATGTACGGCATGAACCTATCTGGTACACACATGAACAGACAAAACAAAAGGAATAAGCAGGCATAGATAAAACATGAAGCCATGACCTCTGTGTTAGAATCCAACACAACGGAACAAGTTGAGCTCCTCCTTAACTTGGAAAGTCTGGTGAATACTGCCGTGTTTGCGTATGTGTAAGAGTAATTTCAGAAATAGAAGCTGGCCTCTCAGATGGTCCTATGTCAATTGATGACATTTTCTCACCGTTTTATGTCATGTGGGTGACTGGAATTCACTGAGAAGAAATGTTGAGGCGAAATTTCAAAGGAGGAGCTTCATAGCCAATGTAATTCCCTGGATATTCTTCTGAAATCAGTTTAATTTCTCCCAGTTTTCACCAATATAGCTAGGAACAGAACGTGGCACTTTCCTGGTATTGCTAGGAAATATAAAATGTAATTTAGCAATTCCATAAATGTCTATGTCTTTGGGAACTTTAGTTTTCTGCAGACAGCTAGTTCTCAGTGAATTTTTGTTAGATTTTAGCCAGAGCTGTTGAAGGAGACTGCAGAAAGAGAGAAGCGAGTATGGATTTGAGCTCCTGGCCTCTTAATGTGGGATCAAACTTCTTTAAAGAAGCTCTAATTTGTGAGTTGAGATCAAACGCTTAGTTTAAGATAATGAGTGTAGTAAATTTGGGGAAAATGCTTTGATTGCTCAGTGGTGCGAGGATATTTTTTTGTGGAAAAAAGAAAAAATATCTCTCGAACATACTACATAAGCATCTTGATTAACCATTTAGCTTCTGCTTTTTAAAGGTAAGATGACCTACAAAGAGTGCTGATTTTTGGGACCATTGTGTGTAATTTTACATGTGGCATTCTGATTAACACGTATGGAGTGTCTGAGCTGAAGTGACCTGGTGTAAAGTGAAGTGGCCCTAAGCTCTGACTGCCACGTACGGTCTTGGATCTCGCTGGTTCTTACATCCCTCCAGACTCTCGCGTGTGCTGAAATGAAGAGCTGATGACAGAAATAACATAGCTATGACTCGGCCTGCTTGTAAGAGTGAGAAAGGGGTGGATAAAAATGTGTCATGTTTACATCTAAGGTTAATTTGTTGAGGAGTAGAATTGCATAATAAACAGAACTTAATTCTTGGATGCAAATATTTGATTTTTAAACTATTTTTCTTAAGTAAGAAAATGAATTTAAGCACTTTTAGCATGAAGGAATCTCTGGCAAGTGCAAGCGGAATCCGAGAAGTATTTCTGTAAGTTTAAAATGAGATTTAAATAATTTTAAAAGGTTTACAGGTTTGAAAGCTTTGTTATACAAGACAATTATAGAGCTCATTAATACAGATAGAATTGGTCTCAAGCTGCAAGACTGAAGCCTGAGGCTTTATTTCAAATAACCTTAAATGTGGGTTTAAGCAGACAGTAAAAAATGTGCCTAACCTTCTTAGGCAAGGAGGGAGGAAGCGGTCGTGCTGCAGAAAGAGACTGTATAAAACGTAGCAGGAATTTTGTTTTGGTGACTACACTACACTACCCTGAACTAAATGCTTTCCACCTGTAATGCAAACCGCCCCTTGTACATCCCCACCATTTCACACCGGTAGCAATTATAATAGATAGAAAACTAAGTTGAGAGAAAAAGAAAAAAAAAATCAGCAGCATTGTTTATGTTTTACATATTGTTTATTCTTGTTTGCTTCTCCTCATAACCACCTGGTATATGGACAGTTTGTAGAAGGGAGCCATGAGGGTTAAAAAAACTAAATAAGAGGATTTGAGGTGTAGGCTCGTATGGCCAAAGCAGAGGATGATGCTTTAACAAGGAACTTTTTAAAAATCAAAATCCCAATGTCTGGCAAATATGAAAACATGAAATGGGGCAAAGAGGAAGAAAATAGCCTGAGCAGGTCTCTATGCTGTTATGGCAAGACTGAGTTATGGGAGTTTGCTTGTTTAAAGCAAGATTGGCAATGTCTGTACTGCACTGCAGAAATAATCAGATTGAAAATAGAAAACTGATCCATCAAAGGAGAGACCAAGAAAGGGAGCAGAGAGACAATGGGGAGAGGAATCGGAAGATGAGGACTGAAAAAGCTTTGAAGGGTGTATCTTTGAGGAGAGAGCAACCAACAGTGTTGAAAGCCAGCACAGAGTTCAAGAAAGATGAACACGGAAGCAGGAGACTGGGAAATATCTTCATGAAAGAAATGAAAAAATTAATTTCATTTTGAATGAACATTTGCTTGAAAGAAATCTGATGGAAAATGGCAAGCAGTTCCAGTGGGTTGAAGCAGGGTTTTCTGAGGTCTGAGTCATTCAAATGTTCCAGTAGAATCATAGAATCATAGAATGGTTAGGGTTGGAAGGGACCTCAAGGATCATCGAGTTCCAACCCCCCCACCATGGGCAGGGACACCTCCCACTAGAGCAGGTTGCTCAAGGCCCCATCCAGCCTGGTCTTGAACGCTTCCAGGGATGGGGCCTCTACAACTTCCCTGGGCAACCAGTTCCAGTGTCTCACCACCCTCACAGTAAAAAATTTCTTCCTTATATCCAATCTGAATCTTTTTTCTTCCAATTTTAAACCGTTTCCCCTTGTCCTATCACTGCACTTCCTGTCAAAGAGTCCTTCTCCAGTTCCTCTATAGGCTCCCTTCAGGTATTGTTCAGCCCCTATAGGCTGAACTAGTGAAAGCCTGAATCCTCATCTCTTGAAAATAGTACATAAATCCTCCATGGTGGGTAACTGGTGTGGTAAAAATACAGAAAATGATTGGTTAAATTTTCTCTTTAGCATAAATGATCTGGCACTGACTTAAATTATGTACGTTCGAGTCCAATAAGAGTGCTCACTTCCCTGCTCTGCTACTGATAGCTTTTATTTCCTTTGTCTTAATCCAATGTCTTATACATGTTTACCTACCAAGCAAAGCCTTAAAAACTAAATCAACTTCATGTATGAAATAAAAGAATATCAAATTACTTTTTGAGGGTAGTTTAGTATCACATGAGTTTCATGTTGTGCCAAGAGTATGTCAGTGTGATTCAGTACAATCCTCTTCCCTTGTGAGGACAAAAAAAACGTACTTTGTTTAACAGTGTCGGTGAACAAAAGCCCTTTTCTTCTTGCCTGATAGTGCCATTAGGAAATTGTTCAAGATAATTATAGGATGTAAATATTACAAAGTACTGTTAGTATTCCTGGAGATTAAAAAAAAAAAAAAAAAAAAAAAAGGAAAAAAACCAGTTCTGTGCCCAAGTTATGTGGTTGCACTCACAGCACAGTTAATCACCTGGACTTTACTGATCATTCCCCCATCCTTCCCACAGCCCATCCCTTTCCAAGTGAGAATTTACACACACTTGTCCTCCTTTTGAAGGTGCTTGCCTGAGGAAGGACCAGAATTCTTGCTTTCCACCTCAAATATATCCTTACATCGCATTCTTGTTGGACTGAGGAATCTCAGTGCCCATTATTGCTACTCATAATATTTTTTCTAATGTTTTAAAACAATCTACCAACAGTTTTTTGGGTTAGGACAGGCTGTTAGACCCTAACCAAGATACTGTTTTATAAAACATGCTTCCACTTCATTTCTTTATCAGTTTTGACTTAAAAGCAGTTGGCTTTTCCAGTTCAAACTTGTCACACCTTTGTAACTCAGTTTTTAAAACACAATGGTTAGAATAAAGTTCTGAGAGTTAGTTATACTGTAAATGCTGGCTGTTAGGGATATGTTATTGTTTTGGGATAATCTAAAATAGGTAACAAAATAATGGTATTTATTACGGAGTCTATGATCATAAACCAAATATTTTATACGCATTGTGGAAAAACATTTTTCAAACAGGTTAAAATGTCTTGAAGATTTGTGAAATGAGGTAAAATTGTACCTTTTTATTTATGAAGTTTATTACCACCTTTACCTTGAAGCTTGTGCAAATACTTGCATTACAGATATTATTCTCGTGAAACAATGAGCAAAGCAAATGACCTTCTATGTACCTACTATGAAATAAGATGCTTTAGGACAGTGCAGTAATTCCCAGTAGCAGTACAAAAATCATGCTTTAGGAGATAATGACTGCCTCCTTATAATGATATACTTCAGAAGCAAATTATTAATTTATGGAATTTGGAGTATTGTTTTCTCATCAGCAGAGAACTGTACAAGGACTTGGGAATTTGTTATTATTAGAATACCAGGGCTTCAGACCTGCATGGTGCACCCTCGCTGTAGTCAGCTGGTAGCACCACCACACTTTCCTCTCTCCAGTTGCCTCCTAAGAAGCTTCACACATGCAGCAGTAATTCTGTTTATTACTTATTATGTGGAAATCTGCATTTTTCTGATTGAATTCCATTCCTTTTCTGGGACTGTATGTTCAAGCTCATAATTTCTTTCTGTAAGGTAACTCAGAATCTCTGTATTGATGGTGCTTTTCAATTATGGATTGTCAGGAGTTTAATTAGAATTCTCAAGCTTTTCTATAGGTCATTAGGGGAGATGTTGAATAAGATATTTGAAACTGCTTTGGGTGGAGAAATCTGAGCTTTCCTTAACCATTTCAGGGTAACATCAGGCTGTTATGTTCTTGTTGCTGACACCTAAGCAAGCTTCTAGGAATTCAATTTTCAGTAGGTTTTTGACTCAAAGAGACTGATTTGGAACTTGCACCCCAGCAATTACTGTGCTTGGTAAACATTAGCAGTCCCATGTTGTCTAAGCAGGGTTTGATTCCTGTTCATTGACGCATGAGGAGAGCCCCTACAGCTCTTTGAAATGACACCTTCTTTGTGACCATGAATTTGTAGCCTTGTGTTTGTGTAGTTCTCACTTGGATTCACTTTAAAATAGATAGGATTGATACATCTATCTCCCCCACCTTTTGTAGTTTTTTGGGTTATAATCTACATTCATTTTCCAGAACATTTAGCTGTGGCTGAATCCCAATTCTTCATCTTCTTCCAAGACTTACCATCTGCTTCAGAATACATATCCAAGCATGAAATGCCTTGGATATAAAATTATGTCATTTTCAGGACTTGCTGAGCAACTCTCTCAAGTTACTTTACTCTTTCATGAAAAAAAAAAAAGGGAAAAAAAAGTTCTGGATTGTCTGTTTATAGAAATATAGCCTGTCCTATTCTGTGCAGGTGTGAATGAACAAGCTCATTGTAGTTTCATGGTTTTGGTAAACGGGGCTTTGCAGAGTGGAGATGATGGAAGAAAGCTAAGAAATAAAATGGTTCTGCAGCTTTTTAGATTTGATGACTGTGCCTTGCTTGCAGAAACAAAGGCATTTCTGATGTTTGTAGCAATATACGCAAATTAGTGTACTCCAGTATAATACTGGGTTACTTCTCAGGGGCCAGATACCTCAGACAGGTGTACTTTTGCTATTGAAGCACTCAGAATTTAACACTTTAATGAGAGGTTGTGAGTTATGCATGAGGGAGGCAGAGGAGAGACAAATACTACTACCTTAATACCTTTGAAAACACCATGTTGTGATGAATTTGTTCTTTATTTTTAATAGTTCTTTGTTTCAGAGAAAATTTCCTGATGTTAATAATGGGCTCTAGCAAACTGATACTGCTATCAATAGTCCTCAGCTGCCTAGAGACTTTGAAAACAGGTCTTTATTGTTCTTGGCTGTGGGTGTTTATAGAGTTGCATTTAAAAAATTTTCAGTACAGGTGTAGAAAAGTGACAACCTTAAAATAAAAGGAAGGGCAAAAAGAAGCTTGCTGTTAATAACTACTAGGTAAACTGAATTATGATTTTTAAAAGCAGTGCTTTTCTGCGTAAGCCATCTTTCCTGGCAAATTTTAATGGAACGTGGAAATTTATTTTATGGTGACTCAGTAACAGAGCTCATCCAATGATGTGTGCTGGAGATTGAGGGAAAGGGAGAAAAGTGTTGTTGATAATGATACGAAGACCAACGGTAAAATAAAAGTTTGCCATTTGGAAAGCATTTCCCTTGTTAAAGGAAGAGTGGAGAAAATAAAAGAGGAGGAGTTTGCTATTCTGTGTCTATCTAGCCATATTTATTTCATTCATATATAGGCAAGAAACTGTAATGCAAAGATGGAATGTGTGATTATTCCAGATGAAGTTTACGGCAAATACAAGCTTGCTAAGATTTATGGTAATCTACATTTTGAAAGTGCATACAAACATTTCTGGAGAAATGGATGTATTTCTCCTATCACTGTATTTGACTGAAATATAATTGGAATATAGAATTCTAAGAAAAGTAAGAAACATGGCCAAGGAGCAGATGCTGCAAGAGCCAAAAGGGTAGTAGAAAAGCAGCGTCTGAATCTGTTCAGAATGGCGTGGCTAGTACAAATGGCTAAATAAAAACAGTCAAAGAAATCCCATCCCTCTAGGACAAAATGGGAAGACTTGTAAAGAAATGTTTACTTTAGGTATGGCTGGCCCTTAAGAAGGATTAAAAAATAGGTCTTATGGCAGTTCTCTTAATGTGAGATGTGTGAGAGTTGGGAAGTGACTGGGGAGCCATGTACATATGAAAAAAGAATGGGCCCGTTTCCTGCCAAACTTTAGGAAGGGTTAGGAGCAATTCTGGACTTGGCTTCAGGAGAAAAGTTGTTGGTCATGCTGGGCAACACGTTTCAAAACTTTAATTGCTGTGAGCATCACAAATAGCCATTGGTTTTCTTTACTCTGTAGGCAGAAGATTTGGGTCATCTAGTCACAATATTCTTGGAGGTTTGGGGGGAGCGATTTGTCTTTTTATTTAAGACCTTTGAGGTCTGTGAATACAGATTTTATTTTCTTCCCCTCTTGTCAAAATAACAAATCTTCTGCTTCCGTATACCTACTTTACTCTTGAGACTAGCGAGGCTGTCTCCAGAGAACCACTGGGTCCTGATGGAGGCAGGCTGTCTGTGGCCTGCATATCTAGGAGGCGTTTCTACTAAAATATAAGATATCAGGATTTCTGGTATTTTGGTGGCATCAGATCAACTGTCTGTGTTTCTCATGCCTGAGCAGCAACCCCCTCGATAAGGGTGTATTCTGCAGGGTAAGCAGAGGCCTCAGCAATAGTCTGGTTTCCGTGCTCTTCTGTGCCCAATGGAACCACAAGCCTTTGTCTGAAAAACAATATTCAGCCAGTAGCAGTATTCTGATTTAATTGCTCTTCTTTACAGATCAGAGAGTACCGCAGCATGCAAATTGAGGCACTTTTGGCTCTCTGCTGGTGACTAGACTTGTTCCTTTCAATTGCTTTCCAGAGCATTTTTACATTTTTACTCTTCATTTTTACAGGTTTGCTAGCTCACTCTGTTCCTGGAGGTTCGTTAGTGATGCCGGTGCTCTCTTTTGTAGTACCTGGGGATGTTTTCAGAGCCGTCTGCATTTTACCAATTGGGCTAGCACTTTATCTAGAGGCAGTTTTATGCATTTTTATGTGAAAGGGCACTTGGATTTACTGAATTCACAGTATAAGTAAGGCAAAAAATATCGGGATGCTAAAGCTACTTCTATGATAACAATATAATATTTCTCACTTCTAAGTGATGACAGAAGGAGGATAGTTACTGACACGACACCATGCTCACTTGCCTAGCCAGCTCTGTGCTAGGCTGCATCTACCTCATTTGCTTTCTCAAGGATAGCTATCTAATACAGTCAGGCTTCCCAGATGTTTTCTGAGTATCTAGGAGTGTGTTTTCAATTGGAAACCACACAAGTTAAACATCTGGCATTTTGAAGGATAATTCTTGTTCAATGGGAGCTGGTCATTAAGTATTTTCAGGGAGAATTACTATCCCTTCTCACCACAATGAGGGTAGTAGCTTTTTGTAAAAGAGCGAGAGGAGGAGAAAGAGCCTGTTTCATCTCCTTAATGCCCACGAGGGTAGGTCCTTCCAAATATTTTGGGTCAAGAGGAGTAATTTTGAATAATACTGCTAGGATCTTGAACAATATTCTTCCAGAATAAAGTTCCCAGGAGAATGCAAAAAACAATTTTGGTTTTGGTTGATAAAGAAGCTTTTTGGAATACCTGGTTATGTTCTGCCCTGTGATTGCTGTCATTCACAAGCTATGCCTTCCAGTTTTGCTGATTTCTTATGAAGATGCTACAGAGACTGTTGTCCACATTACTGTAAATATGTGATGTTGATTAGTCTGGGAGACCATATGCTTCTTTAAAAGCGATTGTTTTACTCTTGTTCTGATCAGAATAGCTTCCCAAATGCAAAGATGGTTAAAAAAACCCCAAAACTAAAACAACAAAAAACATGCAACAAAACCAGCTATGAAATCTGTCTGACCTTATCAATGTAAGCTATGTTGACAGGTCTCAGCTATGGGTGTATGCGCTTTTCCCAACAGGCATCAGCCCTTCTTAGGTCAGATTCTGTCTTTGTCAACAGCAGATTTAATCTGTAAGAATGTCTTTCCATAACAGAGAAGAAGTTCTCGAAGCCCCAGTCTTATCATCTTCTCATTACAGCAAATGTAATTTTAAATTTGCATCTGTTTAAGAGGGAAAAATAGTCAACACTTTGTGTGCAAAAATAATGTACTTTTATCTGAATCTTTTCAGTCTACATCATAATGTATTTCTCTTGCCTGCAAGATGGAAGAGGCATACGTAGGTATTCTGTGTACTGATATTTTGAACCTGCTGTTGATATTATAAATCTATATAAATATTGATGCTATATGAATTTGTACTGGGACATAAGAGGAAACATTCCATAAATTAAGTGAATACCATAGGCAGGTGGATGGGAAATCTTTACCTGAGAAGATACACGCTACAGGCAGGGCTAACTGTTTATTCGAATGCTGAAGAGAAGCAGGTAACTCACCCATCTCGAGTGGTCATGAATTACCACCTTAACTTTAATGGCTGCACCTCTTTTGTATTCATGCTGAAATTGATGTCAAGTAGTGAGATGATCACAGGATACTTCTCTTAAGCTGTAAGAATAAAGAAACAATTAAATGAATCCAGCTGGACTCTCCTCCCTCCTCAGCATAAGCCATATCATCATAGTAAAATGCTGCATTAATTAGTTGCCTGACTTCTCAATACATCATGCTAATGTCAGCATCCCACAGGCAGAAAACAGCACCTGCAACCCTGACAGATTACAGGCAGTAGTGGACGCAGATCCGAGTATGAAAAATTGGCTGGATGCATTTAGTTTTGCAGTCCTCCTACTATTATTTTGTCTGGGGAAATGAGACATTAAAGTAGCAGAGCGACTTTCTCAGGATTAACCAGGAAATAAGTAGGGGATCAAAGCTACTGCACTGCATTGTCTAAGTTAAAGGTGATTATCTAATTTACTGGGCAAAGCTTGCTTCCTATCTTTTAAAAGGTGATTTTGATATCTAAAAAATAATTTTTCAATGTCCATTTTTTGAGGAAAATGGGGCACATGTAAAAAGCTGTTTGATAGAAAGTGATAGGAAGTTGGCATGAGAATGAGATGCATAACCAGAGCTGCTGCCCCAGTCTGATACTTCCATATCACGTGGCATCCTCTGGGCTTGGGCGTTTCTTTCGGTTTATGGTATTTAAAGTAGTCTGAATTGTCATGTGCTGTTTTCTTTGTGCAATTTCTTAGGCGAGGACCTCTTTTTGCAAGCTGATATTGTCTAGTTTTTATGTTAAGAGTTTCAAACCAGTTAGTCTTCACACAAGCATTCGTTCACTTTCTAGCAGTAATTTCCCATTCCAACTAAGAAATGACCAGACATTTTTATGGGTTTAAAGACGTTTAAAGATGCTTTGATCCAAGAAAGCTACAGGTACTTACCTACAAATTAGGTGATCAAAATGTCATACTCTTGAAAAGCTGTGAGATTTTCCTGCTTGTAAAGAGATGCCTGTGAGCATCATCTTTGCACAACAAAAGATGGATGAGTTCTAACAATCCAGAATCTCTGAACTCTCCTTTTCCACTTAGCTGAACCAAACTGAACTTTTTAAGTGCCATTGCTAGAAGGCACTTAAAAAATTAAAATGGGGATGGGGTGGGTGGGTGATGACAGAGAGGGAGAAATTATGAAAGCTTTTCCTCCACACTTTTCTCTTCCTATGAAGGTAAACTGTAACAAAATGCTTTCCCAAGGCCATAATAAGCGAAATTCATCTTTAGGATAATAAGATTGACCTCTATTGGTTAGCACCCAAAATGAGAATATGTCCCTTCTCCTTTAAAACATAACACTTGTATTTTGTTAGAGTAATTTTTTACATCTTTGCTTTTTTACTTATGAACCCCCTCTTCCAGTGTGACGTTTTTACTTGGAGCTTGAGATTTAATAAATAATTCTAATGCCAAGCAGAAGAAGAGGGATGGTGATAGGACAGATGGACTCAAGGAGGAGAGCGCTCAGAGGGAATTTTTTTAAATTTGCTTGGTTGGTTTTGGTGTGTGTTGTTTATGGGAGCCAGCATCTGAAGGATGCCTCTAAAATATTCATAGGCTCTCTCTCTGTAAAACCTCTCATAGTGTTTCTAAATTTTGGTGTGTCAAATAAATGCACAAATGTTGGACCAGTGCCGAGTAAACGCACAAATCTCTGTGCCTCTAACAGCTGTAAATTGGCAGTAGCTGCTATGTGCTCAGGAAAGCCAATTTTTGTCTTTACTAGCCAAACATCCACTGACATGCTGGAAAGGTTATTACTTGTCTTGCAGTCGCAAGGAAAGGCAAACCTTTCAGCAGTCAGTAAAATACTGGGCATCTATTTTGTGGAATGTCAGACCAGACTGATGATCTCCTCTGGTTTAAAAACGTGTGACTTCACTCCGTGCCTCAACCTTGCAACTTTTATTTCGAGAGTCTGATTTGAGCGCAGAGAGATCTCTCTTAGTTCAGGAGCTCGTGTGTTTGCCTGAGGGTATTCTTTCTTTACATAGATTCTCAGGGGAGAGGAGGGATATTGGATGTGGATCACACTTCTGGATATATTTCCTGCAAACACTTGTTTGCTGAAAGATCAATCAGTAATTTACTTCCAAATGTTCTGTTCTCTTGTCTGCTTGCCACATAGACAGGAGCTTCAATCTCCCAATCTTATTCTTGGCACAGTTTGCTTAAATGAGGAAATGCTGTCATGGGCTTTGCTTTTTGGTCACTGCAGATTTGTGATTCTAAAGCCATTATTTCAATCAGATTCTTTCTTTAGTTCTGCAGTGCTGTTTATGTTTTGAAGTATTGTGATGCCCCAGCATTCTTGGCTTTTGTTGTTATCGTGGACATCTCCAAGATGAAGCTGTAGCGCTGTGGTTCTACGTGACCCTTGCTACGGCTTCCTCCTCATTGATATCACAACTGGCCGTTTGGCAGCCAAAGGGAATTAAATTAAAAGCAAGACCAACAAGAAAATCAAATTAGAGTGTCGAGGCAGCAATATCAGCCATAACGAAGCTTAGGGAGCCTTGAAATAGAGGGAAAAATAGCTTGTAAGCAGTGAATCCTAAAGAAAACTTTGATAGGTTCCTTCTACTCTGATAGAACCAAGTTTAGTGTTCAACATCTGTTATTTCCAGGGTTAAAACCCTGTTCTTGACAACAGGCTTTCTGAATATTGCTTCAGAAATAACACTTGATGATGCTGCTGGTTTTTAACATTTTAGAGAAAAAGCACTTTTCAGGACTAAATTGTGGACAATGAAACAAGAGCATGCTTGTGTTTTCTGTGCTTGGTAGTGGCTTTTGGGTTGTGTGACCTCCACCCTACTAATTTTTACACCCATTCTTAGCTATTTTCAAAATAAATGTATGGGAAGGAAAATTTATTAGCTCAGGTCTTTCTTCAGTTCCATTTGCTCAATTTACAGGCACATCCATTTGACTTATAAGCCAAATTCCTAAATTTTGGAAAAAATCTTGGTATATTTGCTGCATTTTAGGTTTTTGCAAAGATGGGTGTTTCACATTCCTCTACACCCCCCACTAGCTTGTTGAAAGAGGCAATGTTCTTGCCTTTTCCTCCTTGAAAATAATACTGTCCCCTTTCCATGCAGATTGTTTTATGTCACTTTAATTCATTTAATGTAGTTTTTAATAATTTATGGTTACTGAGCTATTACACTAAAAAGTGATTATTTCAAATGACATTGCTCTGTGAAACTGTTACAGAGGGAATGAGTTCAGTGGAGGAGTCCACATATTATTATCACTCCAATTTTACTTGAATAATGTAATAATTATTTGAATTAAATGGTTTATTAGGTACAGAATACATCATATTAAATCACAACAAATAATCCAGGCTCTGGACTGCAAGCTGGGTTAAACTCCCAGAAGATCAGTATGTCTCTTGGACCGTACCAGATCTCTGTATGGAAGAAGCTGGTATGAACAATTGGTTTCAATTTTCTCTGAGAACAAATGTGTGAGACCGTATTCCTTCTTCTTTACACTAAATTTAGAATGATAGATGTAATAAAACCTAAGTATCAGTCTCTTTCCCAATTTAGAGACTGTGCATTTCCCTCATATATATAGACTCAATAGTCTATAATGGAAGGTAAGTCAGGGCAAAATTCCTTTTAATGGGTTTTAATAAAATAAATGATCATTATTCAGTAGTCTTGAAAATAGTTCAAGCCCTTTCTAAGAATCTGAACAGAAGACAGCTGCGAACCATTGGTCACATAGTGGCCAGGACATTCAGTAACTAAATTAGAGAAAGGACTTCCCAGGCTCTTTCAAGGGTGAATAAACTGTAAAAAAATAGTGCTGACTTCAGGAGTCTTTCTCAGTTTCAAACCTTTTGTAGGCAAACTAAGTCAAAGAAGCCTTCAAGCTCTTCTGGCTAAAACTGATCAACCAAATGAGAAATGCATAGGATTTGGGGGTTGTGGTTTTTTTTTTAAACACTGTTAGGCCATACATAAGAAACAAGTTTCTTTTTCTCTATTTGGGTAACTGTTAAGTACATACCAGAAAAGTTCACTTTGGGCAGCTGCCTGTTGAATTGAGTTTTACTACCTATTTGCCTACAGATTTGGGGGGTTTCTATTATAAATTCTTCTTGTTTCTATTATTATTATTATTACATTTAGGGTTTTCTATTATTTCTGTTATCAATTTGCTATTCCCCGTGGACTGTGAAAACCTTTTTGAAAAGAGCAGGCTAAGAAATGAACAGAAAATTAATGACACCCTTCAAAATCTGAGATGCGTCCTACAAGATGTAGGCTTTCTTTGAAATATAATCCTGGAATACTTGAGTTCCTTTGGATTTGTCTGGTTTCTTGACTCAGCTTACTTTTAAGGCTTGATATATGGGAAACAAATTGGGCTGTTGTTATGGTTGCTTACCTCCTTCTGGCAGTTGCAATGGTTAGCTGCCCTTAGGATTCGTAATGGTTTCCCATCTGCTGCTTGCTTCTGTTCAAGAAGCTGTGCATTTTTAATCTTTAAATTGTTAGGTCTGGGTTAGTTTGGGGAAACAAAGCTCCCTCAGAGAGTCTCCTAAAGACAGGATTCTCCTATTGCCATTTCTTCCAGATGGAGGTTGCCATTCTGTGAAAACAAGTATCTATAGTGCATGGAAGAGAGTGATAGGTACACTAAAATTCTTTTTGAAGAGGAAAAGATGAATTCTGTTATCATTACTGACCCAGTGTGGATCCATTTCTATCTTTAAGAAGTGTATTTGCAGAGTGGACAGCATCTCTTCCACCGGCTAGATTAGTAACCTTTAACACTTTCTTAAAATAATAAACTGGCATCAAGACTGCAAGCACTGGAAGCAGATATGGTACCCAGGCAAAGCAAAATGTTCATGACATTTATGTAGACCATTCTTGAAAGTATCTACAGCTCTTAAATCCTGCTATTTTGGGGGGGCTCACTCTGAGCCATTTAAAGAATATCTGATTTACAAAGAGAAGAAAATGTTCTTCCACTTTAAGATGTCTGAAGTTGCACAATATTTTGAAAATCTTGGCTGAAAATACTCATTTATTTGTAAGAATTTTACCACTCGATCTAACTCAGAAAAGCAGCTGTTTCTCTGTAACTCCATTCAGTTAACAATTAAGGAAATGACAGGTTACTCTTGAATCCACTTCTTCCATTCAGGAATGAGGGCTTGCCTATCCACACACACACACACTCTCTTAGTTCTTTTCCCAAAGACATAAATAACTCCCAAAGAAGCATGACAGCCTTTCCTACCTTTGCAGGAAATCACCTTAAATCATGTACTCAAGGCTTCAAGGTGCCTTCACAGGTGAACGACAGCACATAATTTAATTCAGGGGAAAAAAGAAAAGCTGTAAACCTAGTTCACTTATCAACTAAATCTTTAATATTGGAAATGAATGCCACCAAAGGCTACTGCAGCTGAGGAATTACCTTATTAGATATTTGTGCCTGAAATTTGCTATTACATTGGCGTGATGGCTATACGTACAGCACAGACACAAGTTTGTTTGGCTGAATTCTGATCTCAGTTTCATGTTAGTTTTGCTGAGATTATAATTTATTTCGTCATGGAATCATTCGTGGCCATGTGGTGTAGCACAGTAAGCTTTGTGGTTTTTGTCTCCTCTGAGAGCCGACTGGTGACAATAATAAGGAGCCTAAACACCTTACTCAGGTAGTTCAGCACCTCAAGATGCAACTTTAGAGGCCAAGTTGGATGGTAGAGGTAAATTGGATGCTTTCATAGGTTTGACTAACGACTTGAACTGTGGTAGTGGTATCCACCACTCGCTGTGTGGCATGTGCACACAAAATGTGCAGGAGACTCCCCACAGCAGGTTGCCTACAGGGCCTGGAGGGACTTGGGAGGCAGCAGAGTTGAGGTGGCTTGACCAACCATGGTGGGCCCTTGTCTGGACTGTTGCGGCTGCATCATATTAAGGGAGATGTGGGTGCATAACTCCCAGCCACTAGTGGTAACTTACTCATGGAAACCATCACCATTCATTGCAGCATTCCTTCTGAAAACGTCTTCATCAGCTTTCATGGGCTTGAATAACTAGTTTTACTGTTTAGAGTTTCAGTAGTGAAGTTTTAATATCCAGTGGATTGCTTTGAGCTATACTTACCTTTCTCATCCTGATGGGAGAGGTATGAGGCGCGATTCAGATTCTCTGTCCATATTTCATCTTCTGACAAGGTTCTAGAGACCATTCAACAGCTAGAGATGGACAAGGAGGGTGCTTCAGCTCTTCTCTTCAAATATCTTCTCTTTCTTTGCCTTTTCATGGGGATTAGGACTAGGGAAGAGGAAAGGAAGGGGTAGGGTTTATACTTCCAGCACTGCTTTAGCCCACTTTAACACATGCAAGTTGCAGCCTCCAGGGTGACCCAAGAAGTAGAGCCAGCAAGACTTTGGGGCTCTTAGAGTTATTAAATAATCTTTGGATTACTTAGTATTTTCTTCTGTGGCTCAAGAAATGCATGCGCTCAGCAAATTCTGCCATTCCGGAAGCTTAAATCCATGCCACGTGTCACAGTATAAAAAAGCTTTTAAATATGTGCGTGGTTTTGCTATGTTGTTTTTTTTTAAATATTGTCACAGAGTAACAATTTAATCTTCATAGTCAAGCCATGCATGAAATCTGAATGTGTCCCTACCTGATGCCCTACTTGTATTGTAAAACAGATGTTCAGGAAAAAGCATAGAAATATTTTGAGGATATTTTTCTATAAAAAAGAGGTCTTAATGTATTGCTGCAACCTCCTGATATGAACTCCTCCCTACGAGCTTCTATCTGCTTCTAAAATATATTCATGATCTTTCTGAGACTAATAGTAAATCAGAGTTGACAATCTACTTAAGAACGTACCCTAAAATATTATTAGTTTATTAGATGGCAATCTATGTTTAAAGACTAATTAAGAAAAAAGAAGAAGCACTTTTGAAGCTTCCAAGTTTGATGATTTGGAGCAGATCCTCAGCTCGCTGTAACTCAATTGATCTCAGTGCAGCCAAGCATCTGCATTCTTTCATTCAATCAAACCTTTTCCCAACCCGTTTCTTAACTCATGAAGTTCTGCAGGTTCTAAATAATGGCTATATCTCCTGTCTGTAATTGGAATAAGATGAAGAGCCTGTTTGCTTCCTCGGTAATCGCGTATCGGGCACAACTGCAGAGTGATAACAAGCACCCTTTTAAAAACAGCTTCATTATGCTTCCTCCAGGTACTTGCAAGGGCTGGAGGCGAGATAGTGGGTGAGATGGATCATCGAGCTGATCAGATATGGCAATTCCTGTGTTTGCTGTGTTCTCAAGGACGGCAAGATTTTAACCAAGCATAAACATTTCACAGCTGCCTTGTAGGAATCGCTTTTATTTGTTTAGGGGTTAGGGAAGAAGGTATGTTTCCCAAAGGTTGTGGGAAAAGTCTATGGCATGGATGCACAAGATGATGATGGATGTATATTTAGCTGACAGTTTGTAGCAGACAGTTCATCGAGGACCAAAGCTCAGAGTCTTTTATTGCTTTGTAAGAATAAACAAGTATATGTGTTACTTCTGGTTTTCACACAGGTTGCCATTTTAGAGGGGAATGAGCTGTTTAGGATTTTTTCCTCAGGAATATAAAAACCTTTTCTGTTTATTTTTACTTGAAGATGGGGGACCTGAAAATGGCAAAGGTAGATGTAATATCTTATATGAATAGGTGGATGACAAAGAAAAATGCTCATGTTCTTGTATCTGAAAAGAAAAAAGGATCTGTGCAATGTATTTGAGGCAACAACATTTAATTAGAAGAATTACTGGAAGAAAGTATATTACTTTGGTATTTGGAAGAAATTATAACTGAAGGATAAATTAAATTGTGACATCTAATAAGGAGAGAAGTGCTTAAAAACCGTTGAACGTCAGGGGAAATAAGGTACCTAATTCCATTAGACCCTTTCATAAACCTGCAGTCACCTATAATCATCTTAAATATTCTTTGCAAATTTGGCTTCCAGGCTGCAGCTCAGAAAAATACCCCAACTGGGGGTAGCCCCATAGCACATACTTAAAGTGAGCTCTTCAGGACAGCGATGTGCTCCCGTTTCCCAGCCTTAAGAAGAACCTGTGGCAACGATTTTTGTAAGAAAATCTTTTATTTTTATGTCTGAAAGCTTTGTGAGCCTCAGCGAACTAGTGCTAATGAAACATGCATAAGGAAACACAGAGATAGTTTGGCTTTTTTCCTCTAATGCTGTTTTGGAGTGTCCTTACAAAACTCATTGCGCTAGCTGTGATCTTTTTTCCCCAGAAAGAAGCTTGCTATAAAACGAGAAGGCAGAAACAAGAGTCTGTTGATGGATTAAACTATAAATACAAGTGATAGCAACACTTTTAACAAAAAGCCTGTTAACTACCCTTTAAATCTAATCTTGGCACTTGTAGAGTCAGAAATTCAGAGAGAAGAGTATTCAGAGTTGGAGGGGACACAAAGAAAAAAATAGCTGTGACAGAGCCTTGATGGGGGTAGGTGTGACCGAGAGGCGAGGAACCCACTGGCACCCAGGCTGGCCAGGCCCTGGAGAGGAGACCATCCCTCCACCAGCCCATGGAAGGGGCCACACGCACCACCAAGGGCCTCTCCAACAACTTCTGCTGAAAAGCTGCGATGTTAATGGCAAAAGCAGGTTTTTTAGATGCACGTGGATTTTAATTTCTTACGTAACGTGCCCACGGTCTGTGCTTTCTCAGGGACTCTGAAAGAAAAGCGTGTGCCTTCCTCGGGTTCCCAGGGATGTTCACATCCCTCTGGGCTGTTTGAAGTGCTTGATTGAGATCATATGGTGTGCTCACAGATGTGGTATATTTATTCAGCAGTGTGCATGTGTTTAAAGTCAATTTGTGTGCATGCCAGTGTGTAGAAATATATGCAAAGATATCTCAAATTATCTAAATGCATTTATATAAAATTAGACCACTCTCTTTTCCCAAGGACAAATGCCTCATTTTGACAGATTATGCTGAGATACCTCTGTTGTGACATGGTGTTAGCCTTCATGTCACTGTTGCTCACCATCTTTTGCATTCAGTCGCCTCCCAGCTAAACTGGAAGGAAGTATTGCGTTTGTGGTATACCATATAGGCTAGACGTTTGTGGGATGACATTTTATATGTGCTACTTTGTTTTCAAATTTCCTGGAAGGTTGGTTCAGCTTCTGAATTTCGCTGTTGTCACCACTTCTATCCTGTCAAACAAAATGCATTGAGTATGTCTGTCTGGTGATCGCATGTTAATATTTTTAGAGGACATTGTTTCCCTGTCCCTTGAAACATTTCAGTGTTGTATATCATCCCTTTTCAGCTGGTCTCTGCAGGTGTGTAATGAACGGAAAGAAAAAAAAAATAATCCAAAATTAAAGTCCAGTGTGTCAGGCTTTGTTGGTGCTTCCAAAGGAGCGATGATAAAATGAAGGTTTTCATTTGACCTGGTTTTGACAGGTGGCAGCATCTCACCTGCAAGCTCATTGTGTTTCCCATCTGGCATGAAGTGGTAATGACAGTCTATAAATAAGTGTTAAACTATTTTTGTCTTAAGAGGTTATTTGTTTTCCATTTCACTGAAGGTTGCCTGAGCGCTGATGGTTGTCTGATGAGAGGAGTTTGCGGCGGTGGTGCTGATAGATGTCCTTTAGCAGGAGGCACGTAGCTCTGAATACATTACATGGATGTACGCAGATGTTTACTGTGAGGTTCAGGAGGGGCAACGAGGGCTCCCCAGGCTGCACAGAGCTCCTGGGACCACAGACTCTGCTGGCTGTAGTACCCTGGGTGACCTGGTGCACAGACTTACACGGGCAGAAGTTCTTTTGCCACCTTCCCCGCTGCAACTTGAGCTTTCCCTGGAAGCCCCTTGGAGCGGTACAATGTACCTTTTGAAAAAGCATCTTCGTGCTGTCCAGGGCTCCATGCCACGCTGCACGGTGCCTTTGCTTTGCCCAGCAGACAGGAGTCCTTCTAAGGGGCTGGTGATACTCATGCATGCCTTGAGTCAGTCTTGCAGGGATGGGCTTTTTTCAATACTTCCCAAGTGCTTCTGTTACAAAATAGAAACAATTCAGGCAAACTGTTAACGAGGTGAAATTATGCCTGCTTTCTAGAAAGCTCTCTAGTGACTTCCATATTGTGTCATGTCATAGCTAGTAACCACTAGGTAAGAACCCTTCTCATGGTGTGGTCTTTTGGTGAAAGTGTCTGTGTTTCCATGACATGACTTCTAGTCAAAGCTGCCTTTTAAGCCTTCTCAGTAGTAAAGGGTCCAAGCACCATTTTAGATCCCTTTGAAAGCCCCAGACTCCAGAATTTCAACTGTTTGTGCAAAATTTTCCCTGCAATAGAAGTGTCACTATATGAAAGCTTAATACCTAATTGAGATGTTATTTAAATGAGTTCCCATGTCTCTTCATTACATTTTAATTAAAAGCAATAAGGATATTGATTAAAAGACCATAATCCAATCTTTTTTTTAATATAAGACTATAGATGAACACTATCTTTGTCACAATAATCTCTTTAGAGTAAAGCATTGTTGTCACAAATAAAGCCAGTTACTTATTATTTTCAAACATCTAATTAGTTCTGATTGTGCATTGTAGGGCATTCTTTTTATTATTTCATCAAAATTCTCCTATTTCTGTATTGGTTTTATTGATATGAAGGTATTAAGCTGTTTGGTTTTTTCAGTATCCATTTCTTCCACCCTTGACAAAATTTCTAAATATGAGTGAGAAAACTCTCTTTTCCTCATAGGGAAGAATACAAAGTCAAGAGACATATTTTTGCAGCTTGTTCTAAGAGAGAGAGAAAATTGTCATTAAAAAGCAAATTCTGACCTTGCACAGGGGAAGTCATGGACAGGATCTGAGCTTTGGGAAATATTCAGCATGTGCCTTCTGACGACTAGACCCTTTGAGATGTGTGTTGCAAATCTTTACTTGCTTTGGATATAATTGCAATAGCTATAGACAGGAAAATAGATCCATTTCTTCTGATTTGTGATGAAAGGCAGTCACCTCAGGTTCCCTGTCACAGTAGGAACTTTTCTAATGGGACTGTCGCTAACAGGTCTCGCTTCTGTGAAAAAAGGCAGCCAAGAGAAGAAGTTTTTATTACAAACAACCAGAACATTCAGCCAGTTGTGTTTTAAATTCCAGATTTCTATGCTCTTTTGTTGGGTTTAATATTAATGCACTGCTGAAGTTCAGTGGAATTGTAGTTTTTTGGGGTATGCACTGTTGCAGAATCTCATGGGCACAAAGGCTTTTAGGATGTGTTGAGTAGCTTTTCCTGGTTATTTCCTAACTGGTGTTGGGAACAAGACCTGCTTCTAGTCAGCAAAAAGGTTTCAGAGAAACCTTTCCAAATCCTTTTCTGGATCATCATCATCCTTCCAAAGCAGCACAATTACACATTAAAGTAATAAAAAACCCCAAACAGATAACAAGAGAGAGATTGCTCTCCTTTACTCCAACCCCAGCTCATAAAACTGATGTCTCCATAGGAAACTTATGTGAACGTTTCTGATGTCTCTTTCTGTTTTGAAGTGCATAGAGTCATCTTTGAACCCATCTTTGGGTTTTTTCCCTCCTATCTCTTCCCATCTGTCACCGCTCACCACAGTGTCAGAACTGAATGCTCCACTGGAATCCTGCTCTAGGGGGTCTCACCTGTCCCTTCGCTTTCCTCCTCTCCTGCTTATTTTGGAGGCTCTTGCCTTTCTCTCAGCTTGTAACTGTGCACTGTGCACTAAAAGCATCCTCTCGTGATATCTAACATTAACAAAACCCCTGTGCTGCACAGACTTCCCCTGCATCTCTCTCCTCGAATCTTTCTTGTCTACCTTCTGCCCTTTCCCTACCTCAGAAGCGGCACGAAGCAAGGCTCCTAATGAGCTACTCCTTGATCAATTTAAGGTGCATGCCTCTGGCTTACTTTTCTTGATTTCACTGCTGCCTTTGACAAAGATAATCGGTCTCACCTCCTCTGCTTTCTCTTTTCTCCTGCCTTTCATGATTATATGATATCCTGATGATCTGTTGTTGACTGGTCACCTACAAATCTGGAGCAGCAAGTAGTCCAAAGGACAAGTAGTTCTGGACCTCCAAGTGAAAAACAATTTCTGTGATCTCTTAAGAGAATATTTAAAATCCTTTATATATTCAGCTGAAGTTGTGTTGGCAAATGCTTCTGAATTGAAAATCATTGCAGAAGAGATTCTGAAATTCTTACTGTGAATAGTACAATAGCTCCAGACTGCTCCAGGGAAAATTTTCATTGAAATCAATGGGACCGTTCCTGCAGTAAACAATGAAAAATACTGGAATAGGATCAAAATAAAAATTCTATGAGTGCTTGACTATTGCTTAATCAGAAGTTTCACATAAGGGATTACCAGAGCAGGATTTGAGAATATTTTTCCCTCTTGGTGTTCAGAACCACAGACACTGGAAGCAGCATGGCCGGGGAATGTTAATTGTTAAGTGGTTGAACTGCAACTCTTTCAGCTGGTTCTTCTTTTCCTTCTTCAGGTTGTAAGAAAGAGATATTGTCTTTCTTATTTTAAATAGTCAGTTCTTCCAGGTAGGGAATTTGTCTCACTTAATATTCATAAAGTTTCATTCAAGTGGAGAGTTCTGTATTAGTAGTAGGTGATTATAATTAAGAAGTTCATTATGTGCAGGGAAAGTACGATTGGGTATACCATTTTCATGAAGAGTACCATAAGGGTATTTATCACCATTCAAAAGCTATCACTTCTGTGCTTGAATTAATGGGCAGCTTGCAGTGCTGAAAGTGATGGCAAACAAACAGGCAGAGTAGATAATAAGGTTATAATAATATTTTGGGGATTTACAAAATGAAAACATGACTTCGAATGCCTATAGAGATGACACGATTACATACCTGTTAAAATTTATAGACTCAAGAATTCTCTACAGTCTGCTGATTATTAAGCCTGGGTAGCATTTGTGTCTGCAAGTTATGACACTCATACGATTTGAAGTGTGCATCATAACCCTCTGATTTCATATAATGTTCATACAAGTTAGAGCTTGCAGCATATCTCATCTAGAGTAAACTGCAAGACCAGAAAAGCCTGAAGTACGTATATTTGTACATTGTAGTTTATGTGAAATTCAGAGTCAGTCTTCCTTCAAGTTTTAATCTAGTCCCGTTATTTCCCTCAAGGTTTTTCCATTCTCTTCCAGCTTTATTAGGTTTAGAAAGATCTCTATGGTTGTATGTCTTTTTTAAGTTAATTAAACCCCTCTTCAACCCCTTCAACCTTAAGGTATCAATAAAAATATATTTTACACATATTCCTTAAATTTTATTTAGAATACAAACATTGTAATTTTCCTCCATCCTTTTGAAGAATATAACTAACACTCAGTTAAGGGTCATAAAATACACAGGTTTTGTATCAAAAGTCTACCTGGATAAAAATTAAGCGTCCAGCTCAGGGACTGTGTGTGTCAGGGTGTGTTTGTGTGTGGGTACGTATGTATGTTTGAGTGTATGTGCACTTTTCAAACTGCAGTCAAAGGATTAAGCTTTTTCACCCTCTGAGGATGCTTGAGGAAACCCAGCCATGAGAATGAAGTGGAGCCTATTACTTATTGAATGTGTTTCATCTCAGTCTTGTGCAAAAGTCTACATGTCATGCAAAACCATTAGTCACTGTTTGCTGAAAACTTGGCTGAAGATCAGTAAAAAGATTAGCAGAACTTCCCCAGTTTTTTGGTGACTGCAGCTCTGCACCATTTGCAGTGATTCCTGCCCACACAAAGCGAGTAAATAATACTCTTAAAACAGTTCCAGCTGCTGAAGTGCGGAATTCTGATTTTCATTTGATTTCCCTACCAGTGTAATAAGTTAACTAATAGGAGGAAAATAATGAATGATTTCATTCTTCATACGAGGTTTTTATGACCTCGAAATTGTTTTTTAATTTATTTTGCAAATGTACTGAGCAGCTTTGTCAAGAAATCTATATCAAGCCACACTATTGTTAGCTGGAAAGAAACCTTTGGTGTTTCAGTTACTCTACTGTTTCAGTTGCTTACCGAGAGAACTTCTTAATTCCCACTAATCTGGAAGTAAACAGAAATAACCCAGTGGTGTTTAGCCATGGCTATGGTATCAATGATAGGGTTCTCAACCGGTGTACGTATTCAATACTGTGTTGGTTTCTATTAGATCATGGTAAATTGCATCACTGAAGAAATTTCCTTGCCTTTGTCATAATGGTGGTACTGGTGCTTCTTAAGTCTTCTGTCACTATTGAGCAGGGTATCGTACTTGCTCCTCCTTTTTTTTCCAGAGTCCAAAAGCGTCTGTTTTTTTTCTTCTATGCCATCTTTGTACACTTGTTCCATACACAATCACTAAATAATAGTAAATTCAATTAAAAGGAAGTAGCCAGATTTAGTCTGTATTGTTTTCCTGCTTGTTAAAGATTTATTTACTTATTCATTCATTGAGAAAGAAGCTCTGGCAACAGGATATATTTGACAAAACATAACTCAAAATATTCATTGTCATCTTTGAATTACTTCTTTGTTTTTATTTAAGGAAACCATGCAAAGGAAAACCAGAAATTTTTCCTCACTGGCTATACTAATTATGCAGAGCGCCTCCCTGAGTTTTTATATGAAGATTTACTGACATATTATGTGATTATGACTCTGAACCTCTCTTTTTCGATCATCCAATAAAACTAACCCGCTCTCATGGTTTTCATTTTTGGAGTACAAAGAGTAGGTCAGATGCAACTATTTTGTCATGGTTTCTTTTTTCTTTACCCACCTATTCACAGTTATGCTAAGCTTCTTTCAGTACTGCAATGTGATAAAATGGTATTTCTCTCTCTTGCTTGATTCATTCTTTCATGGAAGATTTATGTACGTATTAAATTTTGGGTTACTTTTTTAATACTGAAGAAATGAATACATCCTATTCTCTCTCTGTAAAAATGTGCTTTGTATTTGAGGCACTGAAGCCAAAGGTAGTTAAGGCTGGGGGTGGATTTTAATTCTAGTGGGAGTTCATTGCATAGCTTTGGAGAAGCCCTAGAGAAGATTCATGTCTTGGTTGGATGATCAGTATATTTGCAGTGAATAGTTGCACTGTAACCAAGAAACAAAGTTACGAGCTATAGGTCCTCATTTTGGAGATGTATTAATCATCACCTTCTGGTTTTTACCAAGATGTCAGTGATAACCACAATTTGGAAAGCAACATACAGCTTTGCTTTGATATTTTAATACTCCTGGGCTTTGAGGCTGAATCCAAAGCCAGAGGAATCCACAAGAGCAGCAGACTCTGAAATCTGGTTCCCTGTCATCCTTGGCAGCAGTTCAGGAAGATCTTACAGATCCTTGCTCTTCTGACAGCTTAAAACTTCCTTCTACTAAAGCCAAAACGTCCCAGTAGCCAGTTCACACCAAATTGGTCTTTTAGCCAGCATTTCCTTTTGCAGTTAGGTACCCTCGGTCTTTGTAGTTACCTATAGGTATTCATAGACAAGACTTATACCTGGGGACAGACTTTGAGAGGGCAGGCTGAACAAGCTGGCTTCTTCTGGTTTTCCTTTTTAAGATGGACTTCACATCCTCCTAATCATCTCGGCCCCTGCCTCAGCTTGTGTTCGTCTTTCCTAGACTCGAGGAACCAAAAGTCTGCATACTGTAGCCAAGGACTCAATATCAGCACCTTCTGCAATGAACCAACCTTTCCCTGTCACTACTGGAAATAACAGCCAAGTCTCTAGTGAGAAAGAGAATAGTTCAGACCCAGCCTCTTCCCTTCAAACCAAGTATCAGGGTACAGCTCGTGTCCACTCTTCTCCTCTAGGATTGAGAATTACATGCTGATCTCTGTCTTGCTCTCTCTCTCTGTTGATGGGCTCCTGGCTGATATTTTCTATTAGTTCCTAAGTGTATGAACTTACAGTTCATAGTGAATTTCATCCCATTTCAGTACTTCTGCTTTTCAGGTAATTTAGTTTTCTCAGATGGTATCTCTACTCCTCTACTGATAGTACCTTCCAACTTCATGTCCTCAGCAAGTTTTAGGAGTCCACTCCTGTGTTTTCTGCCAAAGTTGTTAACGAAAACAGTAGATTAAATTGATCTTGAGATCCTCTTGGAGGTACTGGCAATCTTCTATAGCTCCTATGAATATAAATGTTGAAGTTTTTTCTTTAGGTTCTTTAGCCACCTTGCAGTTCTCATCTTTCTGTTCCCTATCAGTTTGCCATACAGCACCATGCTCAATGGTTTTATGAGAACTAAATACATTGAATTTAGATATTTACATTTTCTAGAAAATCTCTTATTTAAGACTCTCTTTTTACACCTGTAGAACAGGTCCAGGACAGCACAACTGCACACAAAAGGGTCTTTTACTTCTTACATTTTCTTTTCCACCAAACCAGCTGCTTCTCTTCCTCTACTGTATGATCTCTACAAAGAGTTTAGTAATAAGATATTTTAATTTTAAAATTCTATGCATTTTACCTGAGCCAAAGATACTTTGGCTAACATTATTGCTGGCAGAAACTATACATTTACCTATAAATTGACCTGGCAACTATAACTGTGGAATATTGCACAGTGTCACTGAGCAATATAAATAAATGTGTTCTTACAAACAGGGAGATATTTCTGGTTTGTTAGTGGGAAACTGAGGTATAAAGCTATAAAAGCTATTTTAATTTGTTAATACAGAGATTCTTCTGAATATCTTCTATGAGTATGGTCTTCTCAGCAAGAACAATCATAAGCGTACAAATAAAATTGGTCAATAATGCTTACTTTTCAAGCCTTGTATGTTGAAGACTTAGTGTCATACAGTGTAGCTCAAGAATTGGGAAGGTTTCCAAACAAATACTTTTAAATACAGATTGCAAAATGAATTGTTTGTACAAATTTCAAAAGGATAAGAAAATATGCACAGCCTGACGGGTAATTCACAACAAATTATTTGCTTGACTGACCTTGAGAACAAATCCTCTTAAAAGAAGTTAGTTAAGACTGTTTTACAGCTGTTTGGTTCTTGCCACTTCTTATACATTTGCCAACATGAAGATATGTTTTGTCTATTGCTAGGAGCTTTTATACAACCACCAGTAGTTTTCCACATATAAGAGATTTCACAAGGTAATAATTTCCAGTCATTTCCAACTGATATCTCAAAAATCTTCAGTAGTTTTCAGCTCATCTAAATGATTGTGTCTTTATTCTTAGTGTCTAACCCACCTATATTTCTCACTCCTTTCCCTCTTTGAAGTCAGGAAATTGGGAAAACTTAATGAAACTTATAATTTGCAATTTGTGCGTATAGTTTCCTGTATGCCCTTTCCCAGCTGTCATTTCATTTGTCTTCTTCATAGAACTATTCTGTATTTTAAAATGAAATTAATTTAGTCTTTCATCTCTTTTTATTAATCTTGCTTTTTCTCTTTCTTAGATAATTTCTTCTTCTCTGTCTCCGTTTACTCAATGAAATTTCAAGTCACTTCACTGATGTACTTTTTTGTCTGAGCATTTGAAAAAGTTTTCCTTCGCCTTGGCACTTGTGTGCTCTGTTATAATCATCTGTCATTTGGTCTACCACACCGTGGGGTTTTATTTCTTTGGTTTTTATTTTTGTTTCCCTGCTGCTTTGTTTGAAGCTGTACAGTTAGGGGTCACTAGAAGTATCTAATTCTTACCAGTCTTTGGGTTTATCTTTATTGCTCTAAACAGGCTTACAGACTGATTAAGAGTCCCAAAGCAATATATTGAGATCTGGGAAATACTCAAAACTCCTCATTAACATTTGCTGGTTTTTGTTAAATGAAAAGTAATTATGAGTTCCATTGTGTAGTGCAGGTAGTCATTACTGTTGAGTATATCTTTGGGAAATAAGATAGCACATCGGAGCAAAGTATTAAGCTGTCTATATCTATTTGGATACAATAACTATAATGGCATCCAACAGACCTGAATGGTTCCTGGTGCAAGTCATTACCTATTATTTTTTTCCCTTCTAATTTTTGGGATATAAGATCATTTTGATTGTATAAATGTAGCAAGAACACTGTTGTGTTTCTTCACAGTGGAGATATTGAATAAGCTGCCATGTTCCGAATAACCGAATAATGAACATTAATAATGGTGACATTAATACAATTTTAAAATGTGCTGATATTGTCCTTTTAGTTTTCCAGAAGATGAATGTTGACCTGTGGTCCCAGTCTTTCTGGGACCGAGGAATCCTCTAGAACATGCCCTAGTTCTTCCATGGGCCCTGGCCTCACTTCACCTGGAGACAAGGACAGGTGGAGACAGAGCATTCTTGAGGCTCACTCACAAGCCTCAGTTCAGTTTATAATAGAATCATAGGATAGTTTGGATTGGAAGGGACATTTAAAGGTCATCTAGCCCAACCCTCCTGCAATGAGGGACATCTTCAACTACACCAGGTTGCTCAGAGCCCCACATCCAGCTTGACCTTGAAAGTTTCCAGGGATGGGGCAGCTACTGCCTCTCAGGGCAACCTGTTCCAGCATTTATATCAGTAGTGAAGGTGTTAAGCAGTACTACTCCCCGTAGGGACCCCTAAGGGGCACCAGTTGGTGCTGATCTCCATCTGGACATTGAGCTGTTCACCACTACTCTCTGCATGCAACCATCCAACCAATTCCTCATCCACCTAACAGTCCATCCCTCAAATCCATCTCTCCAATTTAGAGAGAAGGGTGTTGTGGGGGACTGTGCCAAAGGCCTTACTGAAGTCCAGGTAGGTGACATACATATCTTCTCCCTGGTCCACTGATGTAGTCACTCCATCATAGAAAGCCACTAGCTTGGTCAAGCCAGACTTGCCCCTGGTGAAGCCATGATGGCTATCTCAAATCATCTCCCTTTCCTCCATGTGATGTAGCATAGCTTCTAGGAGGATCTGTTCCATGATCTTCCCAGACGCAGAGGTGAGGCTGACAGGTCAATTGTTCCCAGGGTCCTCCTTTCTCCTCTTTTTAAAACTGAGCGCCATGTTTTCCTTTTCCCAGTCACCAAGGACTGCCCCTGACTGCCATAACTTTTAAATATCATGGAGAGGGGCTTGGCAGCTACATCAGCCAATTCCCTCAGAACTCTGGGATTCATCTCATCGGGTCCCATAGGATCCTGTATGTTCAGATTCCTCAGGTGGTCACGAACCTGATCTTCTTTGGACTTTGCTTCCCCAGTCTCTGCCTTGCAATCCATCCACCTGAGAGGTGTGGGAAGAGAAGTTGCCAGTGAGGACTGAGGCAAAAAAGTTGAACACCTCAGCCTTCTCAATCTGTTGCTACCAGTCTTTTTTGCTGGGGGGAAAGGAGGGGCTTGGTGCACTTTCTTTGAGCTTCCTTTTCTGGCTGACATACCTGTAGAAGCCCTTATTATTATTCTTTGTGTCCTTTGCTAAATTCAGTTCCAGCCACAAGCTGGATCATTTTAATACGTTAAAACTGGACCAAATGAAGAGGTCTCGAAAGAGTTTGAAGTAGCATAACAATTTAGGTCACAGAACCTCTATTACGGGTTCCACAACCCTCACCCCTGCTCATCTGGCCAGCCAATACAATTTCACTGGGCAAAATCAATCTAATAAATACTACATCTACAAATTTTGTTAGAGATTATTTATTAATTTGGAAAAACCTCAAAGTTCAGTTATTTCTGTTTTTTCCTCAAATATCAGCATTACATTATTAACTTAGTTTACACATGATGATTCTTCAGTCCTCCACCCTTATTTTCTAACATGCCACAAAGCTGGCATTCACAATCACCACTTTTGTCACCCTGATATATGCAAAGCATTTGTCTCATCATTTATTTCAGGCAGAAATAGGCATGCACACGTAGTGATGTGGACTGGATATCTTATAGGCTGTATGCAGGGGTCTCGGAACAACGCGCTGCTTTTCAGGAGAGGCTGTGAGTTCTTTCCGAACACATCTGTTCCTCCATCCGTTCTCAATCAACCATATAAAGCTTACTTTGCTCTCATCTTACTCGAGAACTTTGAAGCTGCTTTTCATCCTTCAGATCTAGCTGTCTAATGCTTTGCTCCTTCCCCAGAGTACAGGCATTTTGTGTGCCAATGGAAGTGATAGATTTAGCCACAGGGAATGATGTATACAGACAGTAGATTTCTTGCAGTTTTCACTGACATCTATCACCTTTTTTTCCGTAGACAATGTTTATTCCGGTGGGTCTTTTTCACAGAATTTAGTCAGCTTGCAGAGCTGTTTTTATGGTGCTGCACGTCCTAGTGCTATGTATCACCTCTTACCCAGGATTACAGTGGAAGGGAGTCTTCCATAAATATCTCAGGGCACAGTAAAAGGCTGGAATGTAGCAAAGAGAACATCTGCTAAAAATTGGATGTTTATGTCATATGCTGTGTTGTATATGGTTTCTCCATGCATTGTACTGAATTGCAGAAGTGCCACATCAGATCAGTTGTGAGGTGGCATGCCTGTGTCACATGGGTTTATTCCCTTTAATATTTAAACATTTCTTTACCTTGTTGGATCATTGCGTTTCTGAACAGAAATCAGGCAGCAGTTGGCTTGCATTTTGACTCCAGAGGGGTGAATCATGAGTAAATAGCTTTTCATTCCATGCTTTGCAGAATACAAGCAAGAAAAGTGAATGTATGCAGTGACTATTTTCCACATACCTTGTTTTTACACAAAATACTGACCAGGGAGGCTTCGTTTACCTTAAACATGCCCATTTTCAAGAAAGCTAAAATAAAAAAAAAAACTCAAAACCAACCCCACCCCAGTATTTGGAGCCCCCTGAGATATTATCCCAGCATGGCGTTTCAGCCATTTCAGGTGCCTAGCTGCCTGCCTGGAATGTGCAGAGCCCCTGTTGCAGAGGCGTGCAGGTCGCAAGGCAAGATGTCTATTTTATGTTCTGTTAATGCACATAAATTAAGCTAAAATCCACACCTATTTTTTGTTTGTTTTTACATAAGGAATAGTGGGAGGAATTCCATTTGTGTGACCCATCTTCCCTGCCTGCCCCTCTCCCCCTCATCTTCTCCTCCAGTTCATACTTACTGCTATTTTCTGGGAAAGTGTATTTTAGAATAATTTTTAGATTTTATTTTTTTTCCTTCCTTTTTAATACCAATTTTGAAGCACACAAACTGCAGTGGTTTTGGTGTGATAGATTAGAAATCTCTTGAATTATGAGAGCAAATAGGAAAAATTCTGCCCAGAAAAGCCTCATCAAGTTCAACTACTTTAGCGTAGCTGCGCATGAGCAATTATCCACATAGCTGGATACAGCCTGTTGACAGTTATTAGAAGTAAAACTGAGAATTCCTCTTATGAAATGAGAGAATTTTTTTTCTTTTTCTTTTACTCGCCTAAGTATTCTCAACCCCTTAATTTTTCAGCATTAATAGTTGGCCTGATCCAAAGTCTGGCATCAGTAAACTTAGGAAGTGATTTCTTTGAAGTGTTAGGAGTCTGAAAACAGTTCTAGATGTTATAAATTAAAAAGTATGGGATTTTGATTAATTGATTTTTGATGAAAACAGTAGTTTGCCTTTGCTCTTAAGAGAAAAAAAAAATAAATCAACCTGAATTGGGGTGAAACAATTTATTTTTTACATTATTATTATGGTGATGATGATGTAGGGAAATTTGGAGTGAAATGGGAGGCAATATAGTAACAAAGGATGAGGAGAAGGCTGAGGTACTGAATGCCTTCTTTGCCTCAGTCTTTTGTAGTGGAGTAGGTACCCCATACCCCGAGTACCCAGACCCCTGAACTAGCAGTTAGGGGTGGGGAGCAGAATGAAGCCCCCATAATCCAAAGGGAGGTGGTGAGGGACTTGCTCCAACACCTAGACACAAACAAGTCTATGGGCCCGAGGGCACTGAGGGAGCTGGCGGAAGTGCTTGCAGAGCCACTCTCCATCATTTACCAGCAGTCCTGGCAAACTGGGGAGGTCCCAGCCGACTGGCGTCTAGCAAATGTGACGCCCACACACAAGAAGGGTCGGAAGGATGATCCGGTGAACTACAGGCCTGTAGGTCTGACCTCAGTGCCTAGAAAGGTCATGGAACAGATCACCCTGAGTGATAGGGTGATTATGCCATTATGCAGCACATGAAGGACGCTCAGGTGATCAGGCCCAGCCAGCACGGGGTCATGAGGGGCAGGTCCTGCTTGATAAACCTGATCTCCTTCTGTGACAAAGTGACCCGCTTGGTGGATGAAGGAAAGGCTGTGGATGTTGTTTACCTGGACTTTAGCAAGGCCTTTGATACAGTCTCCCACAGTATCCTCCTGGAGAAACTGGCTGCCCATGGCTTAGATGGGAATACTCTCCACTGGGTTAAAAACTGGCTGGAGGGCCAGGCCCAGAGAGTGGTGGAGAATGGAGTTAAATCCAGTTGGCAGCCGGTCATGAGTGGTGTCCCACAGGGCTTGGTACTGGGACCCGTTCTCTTTAACATCTTTATCGATGATCTGGACGAGGGGATCGAGTCCACCCTCAGTCAGTTCGCAGACGACACCAAGTTAAGTAGGAGTGTTGATCTGATGGAGGGTAGAAAGGCTTTGCAGAGGGATCTGGACAGGCTGGATCGATGGGCTGAGACCAACGGGATGAGTTTCAATAAGGCCGAGTGTCGGGTCCTGCACTTAGGTCACACCAACCCCCTGCAGCGCTACAGGCTTGGGGAAGAATGGCTGGAGAGCTGCCTGACAGAAAAGGACCTGGTGGTGTTGGTCGACTGTCGGCTGAACATGAGCCAGCAGTGTGCCCAGGTGGCCAAGAAGGCCAACAGCATCCTGGCCAGTATCAGGAACAGCGTGGTGAGTAGGACCCGTGAGGTGATCGCTGTACTCTGGTACAGGGCACTGGTGAGGCCTCACCTCAAGTACTGTGTGCAGTTTTGGGCCCCATACCACAAAAAAAGACATTGAGGTGCTGGAGCGAGTCCAGAGAAGGGCAACGAAGCTGGTGAGGGGTCTGGAGATTAAGTCTTATGAGGAGAGGCTGAGGGAGCTGGGGTTGTTCAGTCTAGAGAAGAGGAGGCTGAGGGGACGCCTTATTGCTCTCTACAACTACCTGAAAGGAGGTTGTAGAGAGGTGGGGGTTGGTCTCTTCTCCCAAATTACAGGCGATAGGACAAGAGGACAAAAGGAAATGGCCTTAAATTGTGCCAGGGGAGGTTCAGGTTGGATATTAGGAAAAAATTTCTTCACTGAAAAGGTTATCAGGCATTGGAATGGGCTGCTCAGGGACATGGTTGAGGCACCATCCCTGGAGATATTCAAAACACAAATTGACATGGTGCTCGGGAATATGGTTTAGTGTTGGTGTGTGTGGTTTTTGTGGATTTTTTTGTTTGTTTTTTTGTTTTTTTTAATGGTTGGACTAGATAATCTTAATGGCCCCTTCCAACCTAGGTGATTCTGTGATTCTGTGAAAAGGGAGTTATGTGAGAACCAGAGTGGAATGCCTTGTGTGGCTCCATATGCAATTGCTCTGTGTTCCCTCACGCTTCATATATTACATTGCTCTCCTCTGGAGCTGCTAGAGGAATCTGAGTGCCGGGGGAGTAAAGCAGACAAAGGAGTTGTCTTCTTCAGAAGTCTGCTAAATGAGGAGCTGGTGGGGAGAGGGTTGAGAGCCAGGGAATACCCTACCTCTCCAGTTGGGAATTGGGGCATCCCAGCTGCTTGGTGCCACCCCAGTGGGACTCCCAATTCCCCCCATCCTTCTCCCTGCCGACAATTCTGGTAGGAGCATCACATCCCTTTGCAGTGTCTCTCCTGGAGGAGGCACATCCATCAAAAAACTTTTGACCAGTCCTAGTTGAGAAGAATTTGACATCTTTTTGTAACATTAACCCCAAAGCCCTGGTTACCACAAGGACTTATATTGCGTCAGGTGGCCAGGAACTGCTCAGGAAAGGAAGGAACTTTCACTGAAAACTTTCAAACAGGAACGCAAGGAAGCTCCTTGTGAGATTTGAGAGTGAGCACAGATATTAGCGAAAACAACAAAAAGTCCAGCTTTGAACTTTGCTGTTGATTTAGTCTGAGCCTGGAACTCCCTTAGTTAACAGAGATTTATTTTTTAGTGGGCTTACAGCAGTGTGAGACAAGAATATCTTCTTCTGTCTCAGATTCCCCACCTGTAAAATGCAAATGATACTTTCACACCTACCTCAGAGGAGTCTTCTCAGGAGTAATTAGTTAATGTGTGTGAAATTCTTTAAGGCTGCAAAATAAAATTGCAGTGTATTACATACTGTTACATACAAAATACAAAACCTAACTGTGAAATGTGTGTTGTTAGTGCAAGGCTTTGGATGCGATCTCAAAATATTAGACTGGTTACATGTTGGCAATTTAGCAATATTGTAAACAAAATTACTTCAGTTTTGTTATTGTTGGTAGTTTTTTCTTAATCATTTGAGTCACAGTGGTTCTTCTCTGTATAGATGACTGTTTGGTGTGTTCCGATTGTGAAATGCTCGTCAGAGGTTTTAACACAGTCTTGGACCCTAACAGTCTCTGGGGTTACTTCTGTTGCCTAAGCTTAGGCATCTGACTGCCTCTCAAATGACATCTCAAGCTGCCTCTCAGCCAGGCAACTGAATTGAGACTTGTTCATCTATAACCCTTCCCTGTGGACCTTTTGCATATTTTAAGGTAAGTGCAGCCAACAATAAGCATACTCTTTCAGCTGAAGGAAAATGAGACAGGTGGCAATTTCAGATTCAGTCAACACATCTTCCAATAGACCTGTACCAAAACATTGGTGTCATTATGATCATAAGGTAATTAAAGTTGGAGAAGAGTGGGAATCTTGCAATCCCTTGGGACTGGGTTATGCAAAGCAGAGAAGGCATTTCTGCAGTGCTCAGCATTTTAGGGCAGTACCTTACGATCAGCACTCTCAGGTCAGTAGCACAGATGTAAGCCGTTTGAGTTAACAGGGAAACCTGTGGCATGAAGTCATCCTCTCTGCAGATCTGGCACAAGAGAGGGATGAGGAATGTACTTCTGCTGCTAAACAGCCAAGCTGTTGCCTGACCGCGTTTCAATTCCTGCTTCTGGTGGGGGTTTACGTTCCAATTGTTCCCTTCTGCCCTGCTTGCTGGCAGTCTCCACCAATGCCTGTTTATTATTCTCCCTTTGCTTCTTGCCATATTCATCCTTCTCCCGTGCCTTCTCACTTGAGCGTGGTAATCTTCTCACTTTTCTCTTCCATACTAGCTGAGAAACAAGCATTAGGAATGTAGGGAAGACCATTTTGCATCCAGCATTCATGAGAGCCACTTTCAGCTAGAAACAAGAGAAAAGTTACTGTCCTCCTGATCTTCTGCAAACTCCTCTCCCAAGTCTGGGCACGTGGAGCCACTCCACAGAGATCAGGCAGTGCTCACAGCAGGCAGGTTCTGTGAGAACAACAATAGCATCTTGTCATAAATCTCAGCTCTTTGTATAATAAATGCAGTCTGAAAAATAGCTTTTATTACCGTATCTATCTATAGGGAGTGGCGTGGGTATTGATAGACTTCAAGTTCAGTTTTTATTTCCTTCTAAAATTGCTTGCTCTTCTGCAATTCATACCAGCCTGCTTTCTGGAGACACAAGCAGAGTACCCCTGTGTGCGTAAGGAGCAGTGCCAAGGGAGCTCCCCTGCCCTCTGTTTAAGGTTCTGAGGAGAAATTTCAATTCTTTCTTACCACTGGAGAGGTCCGACTGCACATTCGTGGAATGACTTTGTCCATGTCACAGGCAGTTTTTCTTTTTCCTATTGCTTAATGGTGTTTCTTTATGCATAGTCTATTTATTTGTCATTTAAAACCTGGCAAAGCAAGGTTTTATCTCAGTTTATCTCACTACTAATCCATCCTGCAAGAATTTGCTAGGTCAGATTTTTTAGTGATATGTTCACCTGTCTGTGAGCTAATTGATGCAACCTGTATCGAGATGAAGCAGCTAAAAGAGTTGGCTCTTTTTCAACTGAACCTGCAAAATTCATTAGGGCCATTGCACATCCCTGCTGTTGGCAGTAATGCGGAGAGAATAGATGACAGCTAGTGAAAGAAAAGAATCCTGACTCATTCCTGGTAGCAGGAAGAAGAAAGCTGAGTTTTGAGGTATTAGAACACTTGCTGTAGCAGAAAATGCTCCAAGGGCCAGGCAGGAGTACCCAAAGAAGAGAACCCAGTTGAGCTCCATGACTGTGAAGTCTTTCTCTCACCTACCAATAGACCATTTGTTGTCCAGAGAGCTGCTGCCTCAGTGAATTTCAAAGCCTTGTAATTTTGTGCATGTTTGAAACTGGATTGTATCTGCAGCCTCTAAGCTAACAAGCCTCTGAAAGCATTTTACAAGTGTGTTCTCTGTCAACAGCTTGGACGCTTTGGTACAGAGAACATACTGTTTGCTGAAGCTGGAAGCTCTTCCTCTGACCTGAAGGGTTTTCTAGGCATCTGTGACAAACAGTACAGTGGTTTTTTTTTATTTTATTGCATTTTTTATGTGGCAAGTGCCAAGGAAGAACATGATCCGTCCAGCCACGTCAAGAGTTTACCTCCTTCTGGGAATATAGCATCTGTCAATGGATTTTCTCAATAGGGCTTCACGTGCCAGGGAAAGATAGTCCTGCTACACTGCTTGGGCAAAGGTTACTATCACAAGCATAAATAGGCGGTTTTGTTAAGCTGTTCCTTAAATGGGACAGTGGGATCTTTTGTGAGCAACAGAAAAATGTGCCTCAAAACATACTTTAAAGCAAATGCCAGTAACTGTAACCGTGGTTTTCTTGCAGACTGGAATTAGAAGGGATGTGCATGTTTTCTTTGATTATATTGATCTAGAAAGTTCTTTAGTAAGTCTGGCTTCATGAAACTAAGAGTCTTCCAGGACTTCTGGCTGGACAGTTTTAAGTCGTCTGCCTCCTGAAGGCAATACAGGAATCAGAAGTCCTGCTGTGATGGTCGCAGTCTACCAGGTCACTTCTGTCTGGGTTGCATGCTGATCAACTCAACCTGAAATGGTGATGGCCTTAATACATTCTGTATCACTCAGAGTGGTTGTCTGAAATGCAAACACCTGATTCACGTCACAGAAGAGATTTGCCACTTAGGAAACTCAGAAGTAAGACTGAGATATCAGTCCATCACTTCTATCTCACACCACTAGTACATCAAGCTCTTCTAGTGGAGGGGAACAAGTTCAGCTTTCCCCTTACTTTGCCATGATACCTCTGTCCTCTTCCTAATTTTCTTTCCCTACTTCCTCCTCTTCCTTATTCAGACCTTCATTCAGACTTAATCTAGTGAACAAGGTCTAAGTGAAAAGAGAGAAAACATTTTATGCTGTATATATAGACAACAATGAGAATTTAGTTTTGGTTTTATATTGCTTTTCTTCTTACAGTTTAAAAATAGTTAAACTGTTTTCAACTATTTTATAAAGGACTTTCAAGTATTGAACTGATATGCCAATCATTTTTCATCTTGGAATGAATTTTTAGAACAGAGTTTGTAACGAAAGCACTGATGTTACGTTAGCCATCCCAATGGGAACAGTGTGACTATAATCTCTGCCTGAACTAATAATGAGATGGAACATTTGGTCAAACGGGGTTATTTTAGCTGCCATAAACTCCAGCTAGATAAGACTTGAGTCTGCAAGTGTGAGGGAAAGACATCTAGTAAAGCTAGGCAAGGTTCCAGTACTGGGTAAAATAAACATCCATACACACACATATATGTATGAGCTCGTGACAAAATAAGTTTCCCGGTAATCTAAAGGAATAAATTAGACTCCTGCGTAGGATGATGTGTTCTGAACTTTCTTTCTGATCTCGTTGGCACAGCACAGAAATAATGAAGGCAATTTCATTGTCGTGCTGTACAACAAGTAGAAGTGAGGCTGGAATCAAGCCCTGGCATTTCAGCTGATGTTTACACAAAATGAGCAAATAATCAAGGTCAGCCTTCTATGCTAGGACTTTGCTCAATGGAGACAGAGTTAGAAGTAAGTGGGCTTCCGTTTCATGAAGCAAACCCAAGGCAATTAACTGTGTGAAAAACAAGGTGAGAAGATTTAGAGGACAATGGAAAATTCAAAAAAACTTTCCAGTGTCTGCAATCTTGTCCTACAACCCCATCAGAAGGCTTGACTGCAATAGAAGAATAAACATGACAGAGGGTGATTGAGTTCTTTGTCACAGAGGATTTGGCAAATTCTGTTATTTCAACGAGGAGAAAAAGAATAGGGTAATTCTAAAGAAGGATGTAACCTCGGTGGCTCAGCAGGGGGGCAGCTTCAGGAGAGCTGGGGAGTCTATTTTTGCACTTGTCTGAACTGACTGCATTTTGGGCATGAGCAGTTTCCCAAAAGGAGCGGTAAAAGTGCCGGAGATTTGTGGACTGGTTGTTTATCAAATCTGCCTGCTGCAATCTCACATAGCAGCCATGAAAAAATAATTTGACAAGTGGAATTCTCCATCCACTCAGTGTCTCTGTGAGATGCTATATTTATGGAAAGAACCTTCTTGGAATGTTTTGTTCCTCCGAAAGGTGCCCTTTCCAAAGAAACAACCAACAGTTCAGATGCGTTTTCCCTTTTCAAATGTAGTGTGTCTATTTCCCCTTAATCTGGAATAGAGAAAGGAGAGTATCCAGCATTTGAAAATCCATAAAATGAAGTTGATGAAGTCTCATGGCTAACGCATGCTCTTTGTGCTAGGTGAAAGAGGAGTCTGGGACCAGCTGGTTGCACTCCACACCCCTTTAGCCATCTTTGAGCTGATGCACGTGCTGTGGGGATTATGTATCATCTGTATAAAAAATGTTTAAGGCTATTTTTGGAAGCAACAAAAACTAGGAAATTTTCCTCTTTGGCTCCTGTAATTTTTGAACTACAGGAAGCACATGAATATTAGTTCCAATACAGGGTTTCAGAAGAATATTCTTGTAATGGTTCGGGAGCAGGCATTGTCACAGGGTGAATTGAAATGTGTCAAATGCAGGTTGTGTTCCTTTTTTCCCTGCCCTTGATTCTTTGAATCGTCTTTGGCAACTCATTTTCATTTCCTTTTCTCTTCTTTGAAGGCCAGTGCCGTGCAGCGGTCTGCCACCCATTTGTGGAAGGGAGGTTGGAGAGCAGGGAAGGAAACATACATTGTTCTGCAGTAGAATTCTTGGGAATGTGGTATAGAGATCTTATTCAGTGGTATTTCTGAGAGTATTCTATAGGGCTATTTACGGTTTTATCACTTACATATTGATGTATTAAAACTATCAATATATTTGATAATACCTTTTTTTTTTTTTTACTCCAACTGATATTGACCACTCTGAAAATAGTCCTCAAAAGATGGTTTTCCTTTCACAGAGACTGGGTTGTTAGCTCTTGTTTTGGAATTACCAAATTTTGCATGGCTCTACAAAGACATTTGTGGATTCATTTGCATTTAGACAGCCTGTCCCATACATTAAAAGTAATTTCAGAGAAGTTCTCCTTTTGTTTGTCTTTATGTTCGGTTGAGAATCTGGCTTTTTTTTTTTTTAAGTAGAAAATGCTCACAGGTTAATGATCCTTTCTTCCTGAAATCTAAGGGAC
The DNA here is from genome assembly GCA_033628505.1 of Tringa tobata. Classification (NCBI taxonomy): domain Eukaryota; kingdom Metazoa; phylum Chordata; class Aves; order Charadriiformes; family Scolopacidae; genus Tringa; species Tringa tobata. The sequence goes on along the minus strand of JAHREE010000352.1, from coordinate 1,970,511 downwards.
TAGCAGGAGAAAAAAAAAAAAAAAGGCCAGTTATGCAGTTATGCTAAGGTGTGGAATTAACCAAATAAATCAAAAAAGAGGGAGAGCTAATGAGGTTTTCCTGAGGTAATTATTAAGAGACCTCTTCAGCCTGTTTTGCAGAGGAATGAAAATAAAGGCCAGGTCTCTGGTGCATTTTAGCAAATATTTGTATTAGTAAAGGTATCTCTTGATTTGCAAAGTCAGACCTGTGTCTTGTAGAGGAGTGGGGAGCTAAAGGATAAATTCCAATCACTGCAGTCAAATTCATGTAAGACTAATCTTGCCTTTAAAATTAATGCAATTTAAATCTGTAATTTTCTTTCAGAATCTGCAGAAGCTGAGTTAAATACTTCCTTAAGATCTTAAACAACATTTTAAGAAAGAATTTGTGTGAACTTAAGAGTTACATTCTTTCCGCTCAAGGCACGGTTGACCATTTTATTCCAAGTACATTAATAGTTTTAAAATGTGAGGTAATTCTACCCTTTGATAGGTATTAAAAAGATACAGCTTTAAGATAGTATATTGTGGATCTGCTTCACATAAATTTAAAGATCTGTTACCACAGTTTTATGATTCAGCATTTTTATCTATAAGTAATTCAGGATAATAGAAATAAGTTTGATAAAAGCAGCTTTGTGCAAATAAGAAGAATAAAAAATCAGCAAGAATAATGACAAGGGCTAGCTGAGAGATTTTCCTTTATCTGAGCCCAATGATAGATCCTTCGTGTTTTTAGCTCAGGCTGAGGACATAAAGTACGCATTAACCTTTCTGTTCTAGTGAAATTGAGGGGCAGATAAAATTCCTTTAGCAAGAGTTTCAGGTAAAATTCTCTGTTCTCCTCTATTCCTCAATTCAATATCAATATAAGTTGTATCTGAACACATCTGTTCAGCATCTATGTCAGTGGCTGATAGATTAATTTTCCAGTTACAAGCGTCAAGCAATACTGCTGAATTGTACTATTCAGAAGTTGGAAACCATATATACCGTATTTCCTTCTGGTGGAAAGTTGTGCTATTGTCCCTTTAAATTTTTTTTTAATTTAATTCCTTTGTTTCTGGTCTGCTCATTTTTAAACTCTTTTTTATTACATAGTAAAGATATGGCTCCTTTGGATTCTGCATCCCTTTTCTGAACCATATGTTACCTGATGGATGTACTGACTGTAGGTCCTTTTATTCATAAGACTTGGAGAAGAATGCTTTCACGTTAACTTTCATATTTGCAAATCTATTTGTGGTCAGATTGGTTCTTTTCTACCTGACTTCTATTGTCTGATTTCTATTTGACCTAAATGGCTATTAAAGCAGATTTATTGTTCTACTTTTCAATTATCTCTCCAAATATGCTGAGCTTGGGTTTGGGGTTTTCTTTTGGCTTTTCAGGATTGTTGACAATGATCAATTGCCTTCATTTTATTCAGATTAATTTTCTGTTGTTCATAATTGAGTTCCACTATCAATATTTTCCATGTATATTAAGTAAGACTGCATTGCTTACAGTGTTTCTGTAACTGTCTTTGTTTATAGTGGACCATGTTTCTTTCCAATCCAGTCTTTGAAAGGCTCCTTTGGGCAAACTTTTAAACAACTTTATAGAGATACTTTTTTTGTTTCTTTCTTTTTTTTTTTTTTTTCTTTCAGTTGGAAAAAATCTTTACTTAAAGAGAAGTTTGATTTTCAGGTTTGACCTAGTAAGGAGGCATTGCAGGTCAACACTGATCAGTTATATCAAGGCAGTTAGCTACTTCTTTTTGCAAAATGCTTATTGGAAAACTTTATTTTTATGACTTTACACTCTGTATCGAAGTACAGCTTTTGCAAGATTTACTCTGTACTATAGGTGGTTTTTTTAGTATATTTGTCTTGATTAATTCCTTTTCATGATAGTTGCACAACAGATAATTTGCCCTGTATTTGATAATGAGTTTTGGTGGTTTTTTTTCTTTTATCTTAAGGAAGGTTTTTTATATTTCTGGACAAATTCTGAGTTTTCATATAGCTTAATTGCTGCAGCTAACACAGAAAGAAGAAATTTATTTTTTTTTAAAGCACAAATGCAATATTAGTTATCTCTTACATGGGCTCAGGCACTCCCTCATCAGTTCCTTGGGTAGTAGAAAACTGCAGTTTCTGTCCTATCACTCTGATGATGATTTGCAGCTCCACAGACTAGGAGCAGGTGCAAGAAGATAGACAGTCCTGCATCTCCTAGAATAGCGTAATAGCTGTGTATCGTGCTAATGAGTCATCCTTCTGGCTGTTGGTTACTCAGCACTTGGGCAACACATAAACCATCAGCAAAAGTAATCAGCGAATAAGCATAGGATGAAAAGAAATGATTGTGCACATTTTGATTAAAAGGTCAAGTGCACAGCAGAAATGATGATGACAAATGGAAAATATTTTCGCTAAAATAAATAAACAACTAAAATAAATTCCATAGGCTTTATTATAACATTGAAATTGCTTAAGCTAATTATGATAAATGAGGCTAAATGTATCATGCCTCCTGACTGAAGAAATTTATAGAATTTTGTTGTGCCAACACCCAACACCAGAGCCAAGTTTGCCAGAGCCATTACACAGGGGGTATACCCACTTGCTGATGGGTTTAGGGTTTCATACATTCATATGTATTTTTTAAATATATCTGCGTATGCATATATAGAATTTTATATATATAAAATCGCCTATATATACCTTTATATATACAACTTGGATGTCACTACAGTGTATTCTGTTTTAGATTGGATATTCTCAACAGGGGTCAAACTGTTGTGTGTTCTTTAAACTGGGGTATGAGATGTGGATGAAGCCTAGTGACAACCTATAAACCGAAGTAGTCATGATAACCAGTTACTTAAGAAGTTAGTTATATATGTGGTCCTGCAATCTGTAGGGAACCTGGGTGATCTAAGTTGTTTGAATTAATGCCATACTGTTAATTCGTCATTTGCAACTCCGAGGAATTTAACTTTAAAACGTAAAGAAACGTAGTTTGAACATAAACTTTGAAAAGTAGTTCTTTCTTATGCTAGGGTCTTTACAGCACTTCTCCAAAATGCTTAATGTACCTAAGGAAGGCAGGGAAAAAATGCTAAGGAAGGAAAAGTATCTGAGAGTTATATAATGAACACTGGAAAGACTTTATTGATTTGATAGAAGGTTTAAACTTTAGGTACTTGATTGAGCGAACACTAAAGAGAAATTCATTAATCAGAAACATGGAAGAGCAGTATTTAAGCTGAAAATGTGTCGACCTGACTGCAGTGTGTTTGAGTGTGCTGAGAGCAGTAATCCCAAATGTGAATTTCTGCCAATTTATGTACACCACAGCGTAGTGCCGTTGCTGTGAATGTCAGAGCCCCCCAGTGATACAAGAGTAATGTGCATGTGTGAACATGAGTAACTTCTGTTTAGATTTGTGACAGTTTAAATACTTCTATATATTGCCACTTTGTAGAATATTAATAGACTTAATAGACTAAAGAAACAAAATGAAGTAATTTTGCAGTCGAAGTAGATATGACTTTATCTGTATAGAGTTCTTTACTGGATCTTTGTAGCAGTGTTGTCAAACACAACCACATTTCACATTATTTGTAGATTTATTTAAAGTGTCTGTTGGTTTCTGTGATAAAAGCTGTTCTGCACACCCACAGAGGAGCTCAGAGAGACAACAGCAGGAAGAGAAGTGCAAATAATACCCCTATGGGATGTTTAGGGGAGGAACCTTTGGGAAGGCTTTAGGTAATTTGGGGAGGAACAGGTGTAGGACAATAAAGGGGTAAGGAGATAATACGGCATGGTGTATCTTCCTCTAACAGTATTAACCTTCAAAACTGTCCTCAACTGCTATTAAAAGTCATCGTTATGAAAAATATATCACAACATGATAAAAAGAGAGAACCATACCTCATGTAGACCCATGTGTATGTAGGCCAGTGATGGAATGAACATGGAATTCCAAAAGTTAAAATATCCAAAAATGTGGTTTTATAATTCCACTATCACCTTGCATAATTTTACATAATAAAATATAACTGGATACAAGGCATCTTTTTTTATTTCTTCAATATTATTCAGGTCCACTCTACTTATTTTCCTGGTGGAAATTTCAGGACAATTTCAGTATTGTTTCAGGGTTCTGTTTATTTATGCAGAATCCTACCACTGGAATATACTACTACTTTAAACTCTACTTTTAACCCTAACAGTCTTTGTTTCAGTGCAGGAAGGATTAAAATTGCTAATCCGTGAACACAAGAGATTGCATTTCATTTTGAAAAGAGCCTAAGAAATGTTGGCCCATGTTCTCCAAGGTACTTCAATATTTAAAACTGTAGCTGGGCTTTTAGCGGGACTTTGAAAATCACCTCCGTGGCACTTACGAATTTCAAAGGGAGATATGAAAGCACTTATTCCTGAACTTTTGTTATGTATCTATTCTGTCTATAGATACCTTTGAAAACCTTGATCTGAGGCATTTCTCAGATTTTTCCTCATATTGCCTAGTGAAATGTTTTATTTTTGTTCCTCCACGAAACGACAGTGTAGATGGGAGTGCAGGCATTACAAACATAGCATTTGACCTGAAAGGACCAAATCTCCATTTCTTTTGAGCTCATTTTCTTCTTTTTCTTCTCATGGGTTTTGTTTGGCCTCCAACTCATGATATTTGCTCTTGGAACTTCATGGAAAATGCATTTTCCAGGGTCAAGGCACCTGTTGTAACCTCCAGGCACCTCCACTGTAGCTTTTACTTGGCTTCTTAAACAGCTTTGGTGCGCTGCACTACAATAACTGTGTGCACTTCTCCTCTCTGCTGCCTCTCCTCTCTCCCCCGGGGTTGTCTCAGGTTTCCCAGAGCAACATGCATCAAACAGTGCCTTTGCTCTTTCAAACATGGTGGTGTTTTTTTCTGCTTCAGAGAGAAATCTGATATCGGACGACTATGAACACTTTTATCTTATTAAAAGCGACTTAGGAAACCTTGGATTTGGCTCATGAAGTGGCTTGAAGTGACACAGTCCACTTTGGGCAGTGTAGTTTCTGTTTGAGGAGGTCAAAGGAAACGTTTAATCTTTCTCCCTGTTTACTTGCAAGCATTTTGTTATGTTTTCCACTGCTTCTGGGCTTATAAATCAGCTTGTGTCCTCTTGCTGTTCCTGTGGAGAGATGCCCTCCCACTCCATGTCCTCTTGTTGTAGCTGGAGTGTTTGTGGCCTTCAACTCAATGTCTCTTCAGAGATATCTCTTAAATGAGATCTTCTGCCCCGATCGTTTCATTTTTCTCTTATTTTTGACCAGTTTTTCTCTTCTCTAGGACTCTCTCTGAAGTCCTAGGCAGCACAGCTGCTCTGGCAGTTCGACCCAGGCCTCGGGATAATGAGCAGTCTCCCCAGGTGCCCTCTGTGTTCCCCAATTCCTTCCTTTTCATGGAGGTGGGATGCAGGTACCTTCAACTCCAGGTTTAAACTCTTAACACCGATGGAGGGCAGAAATGAACACCAGCATATTTCTCTTGAAGGAGAAGAACTGTAGTGAGAAGTAGCTGGTGAGAAATTCCAAATTTGTACTCTACTCCTCTTTGAATCATTTGACTGAGATGGGGGTGAGCACAAGGTGTATAAGAAAGTGTCCACGGATCCACAGAGGCAAAAGTAGGGTAGAAGATGCAAGATCAGGACTGGTATCAGCATACAAATGCTAAGATGAAGTCATAAGAAATGATGAGGAAATTTAGACAAAAACTGTGGGTAAACAGGGCAGTGAAGGAAAAACAATACCCCAGAGCATTCAAAACAGAGGAGTGATGGTGAGACTTGTACAAATCTGTGAGTAAGGAAGGAGAAATGTCAAGGTATAAAACAATAGGAATAGCTTTTCTTAAATAGAAGGGTGTATGAACAGGAGAAGAAAATTAGAGGTGTAACCTGGATGAGAAGTAAAAATTCATCACTCATGTTGGAGATGAGAGACCTGTCTCTAGTCTGAGTTGAGAGGCCTGGCACAGAGGGAGAGAAAACTGGGAAGAGGGATTCCTCTGTGTAGGAAAGTCAGAGAATCAGGGGGGATATGATGCTTGGTTCAGAAATTTAAAATTATGTTGAATGCATGATGCATTGAAATAGACAAAATCTGAGGAAACATATTGTGATTAAAATATTTACTGTACATTACAGTATCTGGAAAGTACAGCTAGTGGTGAAATCAACAGGCCGTTCTAAAGCCCTTTTTTCCCCCCTTGAACAGGAATACTTTAAATAGAAACTCTTTTTTTTTTTTTTTAAATAGAAAGTCAACTGTGAAATGAAATGTATTTCCTATTCAGTTGAATTCCCTATTTATCAACCATTTCACCTACCATGCCATGTACCTCATATAGAGAATCAAAATTACCATCTGCTAAATCGAATGCAAAAAGCAGTGAGTCAAGTACATTGCCTAGAAAATCAAATCAATATAATCAGATACATTCAGAACCAGTAAATCATCTGCTTTTAAGTACTTTTTTGTTCAAATATAGAGCTCTTAATATCCAAAGATAAATGTATTTGTTTACATATGTACCTATGCTAAAATATTAACATTTATCTTTCAGTTACCTCTAGAGAACCTAAAGCAGCTTTTCAAGGTTCTAAGACTGTCTGATATAGCATTTTTAACACTTCGTAACTGGAAAAGGCAACAATATATTTTGAATAACTGCACTGAGGTATTTACTTGCTCAGTTTTAGCCACAATAGGACAGCAGTCTTAACACACCAGAACGTTGTAAATTTTTTTCTCTCTGGTTTGTGTTTGTATAGTACCGTGCACTAGGAGCATTCTTCATTACTTTTTATGTGATTTCAGAGATAATATCATACAGAGGTTTAATCTTCAGATCAAAATTTCACTTGGCTCTAGAGGGCAGGTTTAAAGGGTACGTAGCATCTCCATTTGTTTGCATTTTGTGAGCAGCTTTTCTTTAAAAAAAAAAAACAAAACACCTAACTGGTTAAATCTGAAAAGAATGCTCACCTAGGTATCGTTCCTGCTGAACTCTATAAATCCTTGTGAAATGACCTTAGGGATAAAGCCATGCAGCGCTGGAGTAGAAATACCTGAATTGGATGTGGAAGGCCCTGAGACTGTTACAATATCCAGTATTGTTTTACAGGGCTCTGCCATCACTGGCTGGCTCTGGTGGGGAGACCAGCACGTTTGTATTGGATCTAGCCCTCCTGGGAGTTACACAGGCTGCCACTTGTTGTACCCTACCATACATTCATATGCAGATTTTCCTCAGCTGTTAATTTTCATCTTAACTTGTCTAGGGAAAAAAAAAAAAGGCAGAAAGAACAATGCTTCTGTTAATACAGAGAGAGAGATAAAGTATTTCCAGCCTTACAGAGGGTTATTGAACTAAGCAGCACATGTCGCAAAGGAATACTTTTATATTCCTCACTATATGTATTCAATATCTCAGGAACCTTTGTGAAATACAATATATCTACAATTTATCTAGCTTTTTATCCTGAGCTGTGTGCTCTACTGTCCTTGTTCGTGCACTGAAAAGTTGGGAGTTTGACAGGTGAGGTTTTTTTCATGGCAGGTTCCTTTTGCAATAGTACGTAAAATATATTAATATAATAAGGCTACTGCAGAATGATTGTAGGGTGTATAACAGAACTTCGAAGTAACACTTACATGATGATTCCATTCCCCAAAGCCAATTTAAAAGATACAGACAAACTCTCAGATATTTGGCGAATGAAGTATATCCATCATCTCCGATACCTAACTTTGATAGCAACTTTCTCTCAAGAACAAGGAACGTAATGAATCCTTTCCTCTTCATTTGGTTTGTAATTTCACTGAAAGACTCTTTTAAACCATGTGGTTTCCTTACCTAGGCTGTCATTTAAGCATACCTTCTCTTTCCTCTGAGTTTATTAGAAAATGTAATAACTTTTTCAAACAAATGTGTTTGTATGCATCCTCAAGTGCGTCCTTCCCACCGTTGACACACAGCATCTATTTGGACAGCACATATGTAATATTGAAGTACAGTATGTATTTTTCAAAACATGTTGCACCATTAAGTAGTGTAGGTTAAAATAATTAATAATAATAAGAGTCTTTGTACTTTACATTCCTAACGTAGTGCTTTTTAGAACACTTCCTTCTTGGTCCCTAATGAGTTCAGTAAAAACACAGAAGAAATTCTCTAAAGTTTGCATATAATTAAAACTTTCATAGAAAACCTGGATGGAGATCTCTTTCTCCCTCTGAAACCAGCAATGGGTCGTGATTGAGGAATTTTGTTTCCCTAATTCCTGTATTCACTTGGCTGTTTGCCCTGCTACCCGAGAGCTTAATTTGGGGTTGATGTTATTATTACTGGACCTACTCCACAAAAGCTGTGTCCTGCTGTCCTGGCTGATGAGAGGTGACTTTGACAGTCTCTTTGAGTGGACATTGCAGCTTTGATATTTCCAACAGGGGATAGATGTTTGGAAAGATGTTGCAAGACATCTGTTTGCGTACAGCTCTGGAGCAGGCTCTTCTGCCTATTCAATTTTTACATAATGCTCTGAAGGCGCATTAAAGAAATTGCTAGGAGAATGTGATAAATCTTAGTCAATTTAAGTGCCACAGTGAAAGTAACTTCTCCTCTAGTAAAGACCAAAATAGCACAAAAGGTTACAGGTGAAAATTAGTGCCCCAAAATGATATCTAATTGCTGCGATATCTTTGTTGCCTTCCTATAAAATCAAAACGCTTCTTTACAGGAGGTGTTAGGAATTCCCAGAGGGGGTTTTCTGCTGCTTGTGGGGCAGAATAACAGTTGTGGAGAGAGTTTAATTCTGCTTCTCTTTAGTCAGCCTTCCTGTTGAAGGGGTTCAATCTGGACAAACTGGTACTCTGAATGTCTGTCACTCTTTTTTGTGGCAGGCAAGACATGTGGCCTTAAGAGTCCGTCTGAACTGCAGTCGGGTGATGGTGATCACAAACCTGGTGATGACAGTTTGAGCCCCTTGTCTTCAGCTTCATTTCTTTTTCTTTCTGAGGTACTACAGCGCCTGCCTGCCACTCCAGTGCCTGCCTTAAATACCTGGAAGTACAATGCTGAACATCTTCAAATACATGAGCAAGTGATCTGACAAAAAGATAAGTCTTGGCTCAATTCCAGAAGAATGTTCACATCTCAAGGTCTCAGAGGCAAGATCAGAAATTAAGTTTTGTGCATAATATGCATCATAGGTACAACTGAGAAACCCCAGTTGACAAATGTGATGGTAAGAACTCTTCTTATGCATTTGTTTGCATATGTTAGATGCTACATAAGTGCTGTAAAGATGCACCCACCCTTGCTAGCGATTCATCCTAAGCAGGAGACCCAGCACATTGACTCCTGACTGCCCAGAGGTTACTTGCCCTACAGTACTTAATCGACAGTCTAGGTTCCATTAAGAATGAGAGGCTACAGATGCCCGGTGTGTAGCATTTCATGGGATGGCTACAGGCAGCTTCCCGCTCAATTCAGGCTTCACAAATCCCTGACTGTCTCTTAGCTTGTCTCTATTTACCTAAACAGCAGATGTGGTCCTGGCCTGTAGGCTTGGCTGAAATTGTGCAGAAGTCTATAGGATGCCATAAGGCATCTGGGTTGGTTAGCTGGAAGCTGTTAGGACCACAATCGCTGCAACTTGGTCCTGTGTTTCTGTTCCTCAGCTTCCTTGGTTCCCCTGAAGTGGGTAGTGACACTGCCTGCTCACACAGACTGGCACACCAGTACTCTCTGGGGGAATTCGGTAACGAGCTACGCAGAAACCAGCGAGTGAGGCGCTGGGCGCAGGCAGAGCGTGCAGCCACACCATGAGTAGTGGTGGGGCGACAGAGTGACCACACAGCACACAGTGGCATAGGGAAGGCACCCACAACTCCTGTGGGAAAGAGGGGTTTATGTCTGTGGCGTGTTCACGTTTATGTTCATGGTGTAAACAGCCTGGGGGGGCTGGATTAAGATAGCATTTTAACTTATAATGATTAGTTCTGCAAACGCAATGCCTTTCTTTTTACAGATTTTAATTTTAATGTGCTAAAATTGTGGAAGTGTCCTTATTTTATTAATCTATATCCTTTACACAAGATGTAAGACATACACAGAATAACTCAGGGGCCCAGGTCAGTAAAAGGGAGTCAGATGTGTTGGGAATGTTGCATATTAAAGCCTGTTCCTCAGGCAGGATTCAATAACATAATGGTTCAAAAATGAGCGACAAGTCAGGAAGATCCTTTCTTAATATGTCAGGCTGCTCATGTAAGGCTTTTATTGCCCGCTGAGGATGCCAGAATGAATCAAGAAAACCAGTCTTTTGGGTGGGAGTGCTGAGGCAGGACACTTTTTTTCAGCAGTAGAGAAAATCCTTGGAGTCAGATGTGCCTTTCCACAAAACTAATATGATAGCGCTATCCACTTTTCACCTCTAACATATTACCTCTTTTCTGAAATGACGTGTAGTTTTGAAAGAAAGTCAAGTACATTTTAAATAATAGGACATATTCTTGTACCTGGGAGAATATACTTATTCTAAAAGATACTCAAATTAAATCAGATCCCTATCTATAGACTGTAGGAAGCTCATTAGTAAAGGGAAAGAAATTCTACCAATATTCAGGATACTCAGGTTTTGATCATTTTTAACAATCTGGGAATTTTACTCCTTCTGCTATTCATTTTGGCTGTGTTTTTGTGCCATACATTTGGAAGCAAGTGCCCCAAAATTAGAAGGAGAAAGAAATATTGAAAAAGTCTGATCAATTCCACATTTGCTCTTCCTTATGAGCAGAAGACTGAATATGCCCATAAATTAAAATAAACTTGACTGGACACCATTGCTGCTAGTTCTAAATTAACAGATGAGAAATCTGCTACAACAGCATCCCTTCTGATACCACCTAATTTAAATTAATTGCCTGTCTGTGAGTCCAAATCAAAAATTAAGAATGAGACTAAGCCCGCAGTATTAATATTGCACCTAACTATTTAATTCTGGAAATTGTTCTTCCAGAGCTCGGCTTCCAAGGACGATTGCAGTGAGGTTCTGTGTGCGTTATGTTTCCAAAAGAAAGAAAACATTGCCCTCTCTCCACTTCAGCGTCTTCCCTTACAGAGAGAGTGAGCTGCAGCATCATGTTTCTCTTCCCCACTGAAAATTACTTTCTCTCGCAGCAGAGCCATCCTTTTATTTTATCGTCGCGGTCTCACTGCTTTGACAGTGATGGTGTGGTTTTGCTCACACCCAACCTGGGCAGCCCTGCTCATAGTCCAGAGCTCGTAGGCAGAAATATGCAATTTTTTAACATACAAAGAGAGTTCATGTGTTCTGGAAATTAGTTTCATTACATGCTGCTTCCCAAAAATAAGGGGAAGAGGAAAAAAGAGGGACTCATTCCTGGTCAATTGGCCTCAACAAAAGGTGGAGTCACCAACTTGCAGAAACACTCGGTTCTTTGGGGATACAGGAGCTCCTCCTGCCTGAATTCTGAATTAGTGTCTACAAAGAAACACATGGGTAGTGAAAATCTAGGCTAAGCATTTCATGGTATATTCTCTAAGGATGCATAATAAAGTTATCCAGAGCGTGAAGGCTTTTCAGGCATTTCGTTCTGAGGGAACAATTTTGGTCAAGACCTTCTTCCTTAGTCTCAGACCTGGTTGTATGTTTCTTGGCACCAACACTTGCCTTTACCCATGTCCAGTAGGTAGTGCAGCTGGGGAGTTCCCATTTTTTACTATTTTTCTTGTACTGCACTCGTGCTTTCCTTCCACCTCTGAATACAGGCAGCAGCAGCAGGGGCAGTGCAGATAACAGCACTGCAAGGACTGTTAACTGATGTTTTCCTTCTTCTCGTAAGGGCAAGTAGCCAGAAATTCCATTACTTCTGCCTTCTTGCTATTATCTTTGTCCTCCCACTGTTCATTTTATTCCAAGATCTACACCTACCTTTTATACACGTTCAGGTATTAATGTTCTGGGTGCTGACGAGGCTCAGATTCAACTGATCCATAATTCCCTGAACTAACTCAGGGGAAAGAAAAAAGTCCCATCGTTCACATAAGGATCATTGTCTGTATGTGCAAAAGGAATATTGAATCCTCTCTACCTCTACCTCTACTCAGCTGGTTTCAAATCTTTCTGCATCAAACTCAGCACATTTGTGCTGTACAGAAGAGAGCTTAGTCTGTAGAACTGCATTTTACAGTGTTCTCTGATACCTTGTGATGATGTATTCTGAAATTGGGTTTTAAACTGGGGTTTTCCTGGGGTTCATAATCCAACTTCTCATGTTCTGAGTAGCCATCGATGGGAATTTCAGTTTCTTTCCAGAGCTTTGCCAAGGAATGGTGCGTGTTTATACCAGCGGTACATATTTATGGAGCATGTTTATAGGGAGAGCGTGTTTACTCTGGAGCAACTCATCCACCCGTAAGACAGTGCACTGTCATAGCCATCCCGCGTGACTTCAGCACAAGGAAGTCCTTGGCCGGGGTGACCATATTGATTAGCATCTCAGCGTGCTTGATTGGGGAATGCTTTTCAGTAGTGATGTGGTTTGCTCAGTTATAGATCTGATTTAATAGGTAAGGGATCTGAATAAGTGGGTTGTGACTTTGATACAGTGTACAGCATCTCTAATTTGATAGGTCATTAATCTGCCAGGTTTAAGTAAGTAACAAATTGCAGCTTTCGTCAGCCCCAGAAATAAAACGAGATGGCGTCTGGATGCTCTCCACTTGCCATACCCTTTCTCAGTAATTATGTCATTTGGGGCATCTAACCTTCTACATTGTGACTCATTCCTTAAAGCGGCCCCGTTAAAAGCAGGTATTTAATGCTAGGCAGGACTATGTGGTATTTGCTAATCAGCAATTCTGTCTTGAAAAGTAATGTTTCACAAGCAGCCTAGTACTTCTAGGAATATCAATAAACACGGTCTGCTGAAAAGGTGTTTCCTACATCTAGGTACACCTACAGCTTTCTAGCTTCTCTGGCCCTGCTCTATTTTCTAAGGCAGAAGGATTTGATAACAATGTGTTTTGATAGAGGCTCACTTGATCCGAAAGGTGTTGTTTTGTGGGGTTTTTTTTAATAGTATTTTAATAGCTTTATTTTTTTTGATTTCTTCAAACACTAATAGTTTATATTTGTATGCGCAACTGAGCACGGATACTTCTAAATATCAGTCAGTAATTTTAAAGCTTGTCCAATGTCCAGTGCAGTGAAGATCAGTTCCAGTATTGTCACTCAGATTTCCACAGTTCTGGCACACTGGAATTACGGCATATTCAGATGATATGACAAGTCCCAGAACTTTCCACTCAAAGACCATCAACACTCTTCAAAAATATTCCAGCCAAAGTGTTTTAGCAGGGCTCCTAAGATTGAAAGCATTTCCGGTTTCTTGAAAAGTAAAAGATGTTCAGGAATTAATTTACTAAATATTGATGAGAGAGATAAATAAAAAAATCATTCTTATGTGATGTGTATGATCCCCTAGCATGGAAAAATGAGAATTTTTATCTGAAAGTAGAGAGTGATTTGTGAGGTTATGGAACCTAACAGATTTCCATCATGTTTTATAAATTATCTGTCTTGTATTTTCATTGTAGCCTAATGTGGCATTATACATAAATGGAATTGGTATTGGAAGAATAATAGTCATGCTAAATATTGGCTATGTCTGGTTGCATTTGAAGATGTCTCAATGTAGTACAGTTAAACAATGCACGGTGCATGCAGAAATTAAAAAATAGGCTAAAAGTGGGAAGTACGGAAAAATCTAAGATGAACGTCTAGCAAGAAATCTGAGTGAAAGACACGTATTTTCCTTATACTCTTTTTTTGCTGGCTAACTTGTTTCTAAACTAAATTTAAGCTACAGTTTTAAGTATGCATTAACTTAGTGAGAGAGCATGAGCGTATTTCATTATTCTAGGAGAGACTTGATCAAAACAAACAAATATTGTGCTGAGATCCAAGGAGGAAACCAGGGTGGAGGAGGGGGGGAGGGATGATTTGATTTCCAGATAAAATGGTCCAAGAAATTTAGAAATGTAAATTCAGTTAGGGGAAATGCATCCCTGTGCCGAGAGCTAGCACAAGCCCTAGGCACCCTTCAGGCCTGTTTAAGTCCTCTGTGAAGGCTAATTAGCTGCATAGCATGAATTTTCAATTCCAGATAAATATGCATTTTACAAACAGTCTACAGAACAAGAATTATTTATTGGACATGTTTGTGAATAATTTGAAGTATAGTATGAACTCAGTCATTTAAAAAATCCATTTACAGACAGTTTACAAGTGGGTGGGGAATAAAGAATCGAGCTTAAGAAATATTTGTTAAAAAAAACAACTGATTTCTCTAGCTGTTAAAAAGAACGAAAAAAGCACTCAAACATGCTTCATTGTAGGGGAAACAAGGGCTTCCACTACGTTGGAGGAGCACAATGTCTCTAAAACTGCTCAGGTGTGCTACGGGATACGTGCCAGGCTGTGTTATGGAATACGTGTCGGATGTACACACATTTGTGCTTTCACACACACGTGCATTGGTAACAGGCATAAGACCACCATTATCCTTTTCAGGCTGAATACGGAGCAACTGGGCAGCTCATTTTTTTATAAATCAGCCTGAAAGCACCGGTATCTTCTACTTTCAGGTACTTATCCTAATTTCTAACTATAATTCATAGCTCGTTTATACTCATTTGTCCCTTTGCCAATATTTTACCGGTTGCTTAAGTAATTTTTCTCTCCCTTCATGTTTACATGCCCAGATATATTTATAGGGAACAGTCATATCCTTTCTTAGCTATTGTTTGGAGAAGCTGAACAAGCCGAGCTCTTTTAATCTCTGCTTGTAAAGTAAATTATCATTTATATTGCACAAGCACACTTGTTTACTATGAGGTTATTTTTATTCTGGTCTGCGCTTTAATTATTCCTTGACTTTCGTATTTGTTAGGAACAAACAAGAAAAAAAAATTGAAAATAAAATCACGGGCAGTATTTTCTGTGCTGGAGCAGGCCTGGGACCCACAACATCGTATATATAAATGACAGCTGGATAGATGTGTGCAAAAGCTGATACACTTAAATTGCTAGAGTGCATTGGGGATGGGCTCTTTTAATTCATAGTAGTACAGTGGATGTTAGAGGAATTTGCAAATTCATGCCAGGAAACGCCAACTCAGGAAAACAGTTCCTTTTAAAAGCTAAACTGAGAAAGTTGTATCTTTTGTGTAAATTCAGCAGGGAAAATTTCTGAATTCCGTAACTGTAGAGACTACATGTTGCAGATACAAAATTATTTCATCGCTGTTAAGTTAACCTTGCAGTCACTTGGCGCTTAATGAAAAGGAAGATTTCCCTTCTGGGAGATATTCCAAAACTTTAACGTATGTGCTTTGTCCCAGACTAATTGCGATAGATTGCAATAAAGTTCCCAGTATAGAAAATATTCATGTAAATTTTCAATTTATGAAAATATTCAAGGAAAATACCTGATTTGATTTGTATTTGAGATTGCTTTCTTCCTGTAGGTAAGATGAAAACACAGTATTTTCTAAATTTAATGTTTTATTTTGGGAATGCTGTACAGAACTTTTCGCCCACTGGTGGTGCAGACCTTTGTGCAAGCTGCAGTGCCCCCTCGTCCTCTGCCGTGCTGCCACGACACTGGGGGTGCAGGGCATCCTCTCTCAGAGGGGTCATTCAGCCTGGGGAGTGATGGATTTGGCTGAACCAGAGCAATGCTCATGGGGGAGAATGAGGAGCTCCGTGAGACCTGGTGGACACCTGGTTAACAGTAGATGTTGATCCTCTGGTAGGAGAGACTTTTGCTTGGTTGCGTTGTGTGCTATCCTAGTGCAGTGCAATGTCATGCAGCTGTAGCAGCAATGGAAGAAAGATGGTAACGATTACGTGGGATGTTCTCTGGAGTTAGACCTTGTGCTTGGCAGAAATTAGTAATGCCAGCAAAGCTTTGGGCAGCAGCACCAAATGGCTTTTTTTTTTCTTGTTGGCTTACTCTTTCCAGTGCCCTCTTTCTCAGCCACTAGCTGTGCTTCTGGCTCACCACAGATGCTACTACTTTTCTTTTCAAAATTCATACGCAGGAAGAAACAAGATTTTGGACACTGCGATGTAGGACATAGAAAAAAGCCCAGAACCAGAAATAGTGGGATCAATTTGCAGGTACAAGTCAGCCCAGCTCAAGAAGCAACGTGGCCATGTTTCCTGGCAGTGCGCTGGACTTAATTGACTTTGGGTTGATTAGAAGGTTTCTAACCTTCATGTGACTGCATCTCCACACATGGATGGCTACACTATATTCAAACGTTCGCACAGCATCGTGCTGTCATGTGGATTTGTCAGCTCAAAGCCAGCTGAAGGGTCTGTATGTAGTATGTTGTTACTTGATGCAGACATACTTTAATTCACTCGTTAACATAGCTGATATTACTAGTTGGACTGATACCGGTTCGCAGGGAAGCTGTTTTGCCTATGCTTAGGCTAAATTATATGCAAAGGAGACATCTGGACTTTGCAACAGACTGACAAATAAATTTATAGTACAAAGGAATTTTTCACATGATGCAATAAAAAGATGCAGATAATTAGAATGAATCACACATTTTCTTCCTCATCTTCCAGTTTCTGAAATACTCAGAGCAGCTCAAACTAAAAATTCTAATCTTTCTTAAGTACAGGCTATGTTCAATTATAATACCACCATACTCATCTATGAAATGTTTTAATAACAGGAGGTTGCAATAAGGCTTAGATAACAATAAATAATTATTCAAGTGCCTCATCTTTACCTACCAGTTTAAAGACTTTCCTTGACCTGCTTTTAGATACGTGCTTTTAGGTCTTCCCTTGGATTCTTCTTGGTTTGTGTGTATAACTATTTAGATTTAAGTATGGTGGATGAAATTCAGTTGAGGCATGAGTTAAGTGGGGATTAGACAGCAAGAAACTCAATGTTGCCAGCTCTCTTGGGACTTCTATACTAACTGGAAGTCCACAGGGATGCTCCTGGAGCTACTGCTTCTCCTTCTTTCCTGGGACTCGGAATAAGGAGCAGATCGCAGATATTTCCAAGGAAAAAGAAATTGTGTGATGCCCAGATGTTAGAACTTCACTTGGCAGCGCTCATAATGATTTGGTGGAAGGGAAACTAGAAAAGAAATATAAACTCATTTTCTCGTTATGGGGTTGCCTGGTGCACCTGAAGGGATGGGATTTAACACCATCTGCTCGCTAAACAGCTGAACTCAGATCCTAGGAAATATTTATCTAAGGCTCATACTCTCAAGCTCATTTATTCAGTTGACCAAGGATGGTCTTTTGCTTTTGAATTGTAGATATCTGGTGTTTGTTTTAGCTGTTTGGAAGTGTTTTTGTGGCTAGCATGCTGGGATTTTTATTGCCTTCTTTTTTTGCTGTCTCATACCCTACTCTCTGATGAAAGGAAAGGTTTTCTGTCAGCAAACAAGGTCCAATGGAAACTATGGGGGTGATGTTGTTATAAAAGCACATTAGAAGGCTAAGGAATTTGTCTTTTCTCTTTACTGAACATTTTATTGGAAGACTGTGATAAAATTGAAATAAATTCCAGGTTTTTTTCTCCTTTCTTTTTGTTTGCTAGCATCTATGCTAAATTTTTAATAGATGCCGTTATTTCATATTGCTGTACTACTGTTGCTCATACTACACCCATCGTACCAAAATACCTCAGAACTTTCTTAGCAGGCAGAACTGTTACCGTAGGAAGTTTGTAGAGATGGGCAGCATACAATAACTGCAAAAAGCGAGTAATCCCCAAGCATCAGCACATTGTATTTTGTATTAGGCTTCAGAAAGGTCATCGGTCTACAAGCAGCAGAGGAAGCCCCGCAGATTTCCATTTCTTGGCTTGGCATTCGCAGCCAGCCTGTCAGACCTGGCCTTTAGAGACACAGCTGACCTACGCTAAAACAGGCGGTTCCAGGGGTGCCTCAGTGGAGGGAGTCGCTTTGATAGGCAGCAGATCTACATGCTTCTAAAAATATTTTCTTGAGCAGCCTTTTGTGCGGGATGCTGGATTCATTTAGTCTTAGCCGGCGCTTTCGTTCAGAAATACTGCTGGCCTGATTCCCTTCTCGTACTCCTGTAACCCTGCTGGCTTTGACAGCCCTGCTCTGAGCACCGGCGTCAATCAATTAAGGAGCAGATACTGTATTTCTAAATAAACGTGTGAGTCGCTGCTGAAAACGCTTTGATATAGGATGGGCACTCGACCAATTTGCTCAGGGAGCGCTGGGTGGGAGCGTGTCACCCACCTCACCTGATTCCTTCCCCAAGCATTTTGGCCGACGGAGCAATTCACCCGACGGAAACTCATTTGCCTGCCCATACTCTTACTCTGCAAATAGTCTCATTGAGTATTGGCAGCCCTATCGCATTGATAGGGCTACAAAGATGATGAGGGGCCTGGAGCATCTCCCTTGCGAGGAGAGGCTGAGGGACTTGGGTCTTTTTAGTCTGGAGAATAGAAGGCTGAGGGAGGATCTGATCAATGCTTATAAATACTTAAAGGGAGGGTGTCAAGGGGATGGGGCTGGTCTTTATTCAGTGGTGTCCAGGGACAGGACTAGAAGAAATGGGCACAAACTTGAATATAAGAAGTTCTACCTAAACATGAGGAGAAACTTCTTTGCTTTGAGGGTGGCAGAGCCCTGGAAGAGGCTGCCCAGGGAGGTGGTGGAGTCTCCTTCTCTGGAGACATTCAAAACCTGCCTGGACAAGTTCCTGTGCAACCTGGTCTGGGTGGACCTGCTTTGGCAGGACCTCTCCAGAGGTCCCTCCCAACTCCATGTGATTCTGTGTGATTTCCCGGAGCACAGTGCTGAGAGTTTCTCTTGGGGGTCTGGTGTGCAGTACTTCATTTGGATAAGTGTAAATTAGCCTGCTGCTCGGGTTATCTGCCCACTTTGGGGAGTATGGTGCAATCAGATGCTTCTTTGCAGATTACTTTGCCTCTGGGTATGCAAATACCACTGCAATCTGAGTGCTCTGTATGGGGAGAAGAAAAGATGACTGAGGCCATGCTCCTCAATATGCTACCCAGAAAATAGTGGCAAATGACCCTGCTGATGCCTTCCTGACTCTTAAAATTACTGTATCTTCACTGTCCAGCCTGCGAGCCAACAAAATAGCCTAATTAGCAGTATCAGGTTTAAAATAAAATGGTTGTTAATACAGGCTTTCCTGGATTTTCCTTTGGAAGATAAAATATTTCTTTGCTAGGAAGGAGTATAAATAGAACTTGGAAATAGTTGAAACATCTTGTTTTGTTTTGTTTTGATTTTTGCTGATCTTCATTTCAAAAATAGACAAGCTGATTTAAACGTTTTTGCTTTCAACTGACAAGAAATGCGATGTTTTTTAAGAAATGCGTGTTTTATAAAGGGAGCACTGACAAGCTGTCTCACTGCTTGGTACTGCCTGAATATCAAAACAGTTACTTTAAATGCCTGATCTGCAAAAAGAGTTATGTTTTGCAATCCAAAACAATAAATAATTCTTTTTTTAGTATG
Organism: Tringa tobata; assembly: GCA_033628505.1. Taxonomy (NCBI): domain Eukaryota; kingdom Metazoa; phylum Chordata; class Aves; order Charadriiformes; family Scolopacidae; genus Tringa; species Tringa tobata. The sequence continues at coordinate 1,950,843 of JAHREE010000352.1, read as the reverse complement.
TGGTTTTGTTTTTCAAGGTATTTAGCAACCTGGCGTCTTGGGAAGAGACGACCATGTGTCAGCAGCAGGTCTGTAGCTGTCTCTTTGTCTTGCTTTTCCCTTTTTTCCCTCATCCCTGTATATCTCAGATGACCCCGTACATCATTATTTTTGTAACAAGAGGTAGAACACACGTCACGCTTCTGACCTTAAGAGTAAGATGTGCTCTTATTAAAAGTGAAAACAACTACCCAAATGCCTCTTTTTTTTTTTTTTTAACCTGCCCAAATGAGAAGCCCCAATTAATTGCCGCCTTCACAACTTAATGTGAACCCAAACTCTGATCGCAGAACTAATTGAGCTTCTTTTTATATTGAATAACATGGGCTGAGCAGGAGGTGATGTCAATCCTTGATTACCATTAATAACACCATTCTAATTGCCCTGAGTATCTCACTGTAGCTGTCAGCGAGGAGATGCTCACGTACGTGACTACATTTGGCACACTGCAAAAACCCACTGCCACCGGGACAACCGGTGTGGCCAGCAGACTGGAGGCACTGTGTGATCCCTGCAGGAGAAGGTGCTGCAGTGCTGTGTAGTGCCTTAACACAGGGCGTGCGATACGAAATTACATCGTGAGTGGGGACAGTGGCATGTTTATTTCTGTTTTAAACAGATAGAGAGGCCAGATGTAGTGGCACAACCAGACTATTTCCTTAGCTAATTAGCAGCATCAACAATACGGGGCAACCTTCAACAAATATTTGCTGTTCAAAAGAGGGGTTTTTTGAAGAGCCAAAGATTTCACAGATTTCAGTTTAAAATCATTTCCTCCCGAGTTCACCTGCACAGTTAAGCTGAAATGGATTAAGTTGATCTTCTTTTCCCATTATTTGCTTTTTCCCTTTTCTTGCCAGAAGCATCACATGAATGAGGAAGCGTCATTCTGGATGAACTTTCATTATATCAGAAAGCCTGATTAGAAAGAAAAGAACAGCTGGGCTACATATTTTATGAGCTTCCTTTGAAAGAAAGCTTTTTGAGCATATTGCTGTCAGTCAGTATTTCTCTGGCTCCTTCAAGTTTCCTTTTCTTTCAACCAGTGTGTCTTACTAATAGGGCATAGAGAACTTACCAGAAAAAAAAAAAAAAGACTGTGTTGAAAAACAAGGACCAATTTAATACATAGTCTTTTATTTTTTTCTCTAAAAGAGGTGTGTGGTTTTCTGTCTCAACCCTGGTACTGATCTCGTGCTGCGTGGGTCCCTGAAATACCGGATCCTTGTGTGGCTCCAGAGTTTCAGATCTGGTAGTAGATGTGTGTCCATCAAAGGGCTGCTGTGGATGTATTTATGCTCAGCAAGTAAAGGCTTTGCCGGGACCACAGGAGTGATCTTGGAATATCGTTTTGAGCCTGGAAAATTTTATTAGAATAGAGTTATAAGGCAATACTGACTTGAAGGCACACTACTGGACTGGACTCAGAAAGTGGAGGTTGGGTGGCTTCCCATGGAAGAAGGCACTTTTTGACAGTGGCAAATTATTCCATCTCCTCTATCTCAGTTCTCCCAAAAGGACAAGACTAAGGGCACTTGCTGACTCCTTGTGTTTGCTTGTCTCAATTCTGTCAGCCTGCAGGAGAGCAGCTCTGACTGGTGCTCCACCCCAAATCAGGCAGCCTCTTTCTCAGTTACATTTTCATTCTCACCTTCTGAAGCCTGTTGCCTTGAAAAAAAAATAAAAAAAATGTGTATATATGGATAAAATAATGCCTGGGAAGAAACAAGGAGTTATCCTCATTTGTATTCTTTTATTCTGTTTGTGTGGCACAGCCCAAGGATGGCTACAGGGCAGAAGATGGTAGGAATGTCTCTACTCTTTTTAGGAGCCAAGTGAACCTCACGGCACAGACAGGGAGATGGTTAAACAAGGTGTTTTCAATCAGAACGTCATTGAAATGTAGTCAGGAGTCAACTGCCAAAGCGGCAGAGATATCATCACAGAGCACAGGCAAAGGTGTCAAATTCCTGTGCTGCTATATTCCCTTTTTAATTTTCACATGCTAATTGCATTTCTTCCATTCACAACTAGAACATCGAGAAGTTGGCTCTAGTTATAAATACACATTTCGAATCTTTTGGTATCTTTCAATGCATGGGCAAATTGGTTTGTTTCCAGTGAATCTGGAAATCTTCCAGAAAGAAAGTAAAAGCATCTTAAAATCTCACATCTTAAAATGTTAGGTGATGCTGCACATCAGAGAGGGATTAAATCTTATGCTGCAGAGTTTTCTATTTAGCAGCCCCTTTTCAGTATAGAAAACACGGCCAGGTATTTTTAGCACACTTTCTCCTGCCCTTCCCCCCACCTTTTTAGGTACAAGAGTTTTGGCTTGGAAGCTTAGCTGCAGAAAATACCTTCACTGTCAATTTTGCCCCTAATGAGCTCTTTATTTTTACAGGAGCTTTAGGTAGTTTGCAGTGCTAAAATTAAACAGCACAAATTCTGAATTGGACTCCTTAGCCAACAGCTCCCAGGTGCACAGGAAGAATGCCTGTTTGCTTTTGTTTTTAATAGAAATACAGCCGGAGACCCCACTTTCAGAAAATCAATGTGTCACAGCTATGTGGCAACTCCTAGTGGTTTGTCACAGACATCTTATCAAAGATGCAGCCCAAAACCAGCGAACATCATAGTTTTCGTACATATTTTATTGGTATTATTGAGTTTTCATTGATTGCCTGCCCCTGCAGTGGAGCTGTTGTGATGTATGGTCTTCTGCCACTTTTGCAGAGGTGGACTTCTTGACCTGAAGGACCTATCAAGCCTCGGGGCTGTATTTTGCAGCCTTGTATGCAACTTGGACTCTTGAGCATCACTCCATCGAACTCATTGTGGGGTGAAAAAAGCAGGAAGAGAAAGAGGTGCAGGAGGGGACAGAGAGATAAAAAGGAGGGGTGAAGAAGGATGTGAGTCATTTTCTGAGATACCCAGAGGCGGGAGATTAGCTCATGAGACTGCTTATGTAGAGTGTGTCTGGAGGAGGCATCTTGTTGTTGTTTCATATGGATGGGGTGATCGAGTCTGAGCCTTCTTGAAGGAGGGTGTTAAATGACTTAACGGAGTCCCGTTCATGAGAGGCTACGGCCCCGAGGAGATGGGAAGGAGGTAGTAGGAGGGGATTTGTGGAGAAGAGAGAGCTCTTGAACTGCAGTGAAGGATATAGGCTTATGTTTGCTCTGAAGCGCCCACTCAGAAACCTAACTTCAGATAGCACAAAACAAATACAAGATAAAAATATTTAAGATGTAAAATGGAGCATTAGTCACAATCTGATGATGTTTGGCACTGCACTGTTGAAGTGCTTCCTTAAGAATATGCCATTTTTTTCCAGACTTTCTTGTGACACAGAAGAAAACAGAATTAAGCTACTGACTTTGTCCTTGCTAACCACATATATACACATAACATTTTATGTAAACAGTGAGTTAACAAGGAAGGTGTTGGCTTTATGAGTACACATAACCATTCACAAGCATAGTTTAGTTACATAAAGCATACTATTATTTGCTTTCAGGAAAATAAGGGCAAATAAGTCACATTCTCTTGAATCCTTTCATTTGTTTTGCTTGATCCCATCACAGTGAAAAGCGCTCGTGTCAGCCTTTAACATGCTGATGTAGAATGCAGTTCAGAAATACTCAGATTTGCAGGAAACTTTTAATTTTTAAATTTAACTGTGACTAAATCTGCTACTTAATATTATTATTTTCAAGCCGTATGTTGTTCCAGGCACAACCTAAAATGGGAGGGGAGGGTGGAGGTGGGTGAACGAGCACAGCTAACATGCTGCAAAGCAGAAATTTTGTAATGTACTGTATGTTGGTAAGCTCATTAACTCTCTGATCTTCTGCCATTCAGAGCAGGGGGTGAGAATGGTTTGCAGCAGCAGCTGAACAGAGATGAAATTAAAAAAAAAAATCAGGCTAAAACTACCTGCTGCATTATTGATTATCTGGTATTTCTGACTTCTGATTTGTATAACTGAATTTTCCCACAGCTGTTTGCAAAGGTTCACCACTATAAGAAGCTACTTCTCATTACTGACTTTTTGTGAAATGCCTTTTCATAAGGAGTGTGGATACTCTAATTCCAATTTAAAAGCATCTCCTTTCAAATTGATTCTATTCATTTTGAAAATGGATTAATTGAATCCAAAACAAGACAATCTTTTAACTTTTTTTCTTGTTTTCTTTCCCCCCTCCCCTCCTAGATGGATGTCCCAACAGGAACAGTCAGTCTGTTCTCATCTCAGCCTCCAGTTTACCCAAATTAATGCAGTTCTGTTCAAGAATTTCGTGGCGTCAGAGTTTCCATCGTTGAAAGGAATTCAAGACAAGAGCAGCAGCTTTTACACTGTACAAGGTACACAATCTCACTTTGTTTTACAACAATTGAAGTGGGACTTCAGGTGTTAAGGATTTAAAATAACCACACTGCATTGGCAAAAAGATGAACTAACGCTTTTGTGTGATTCTGTTAATCTAGTTTTTCTATAATTTAATACAGCAACCAGACAAGAGCCTTTCAAAATAGTGCCTCTGTATAAAGTAATGTATTAAGTTTTCTTTTGACTCACAAGATTAGAGAGCATTAGAAAGCTTGTTCACCATTAGCTTTGTTCCAGTTTCTTCCAGTAATGTCAAAAATAACAAAACCCCAAAGTCTCAAGCCTGTTCCTGTTTAAAATATTGCTGGTGGTCATCAGCTAGTACTTCAGGGGTTTTATTCATTAAAATATTTTAATAGAGCCCCAAATAATTATTTTCAAGAGTGTCTGAAGGGCACTAGAGATCAGTAGCAAACAATAAATTAACTGAGAAGAATTTAACATAATGTCACACAGTGCAAATAATGGTATGAGTTACACTGACTGTAATTACCATTTAAAAAAGAAAACTGGGATTTGCATAGTCCTATAATAGGCTAAGCTCTCCTCTTAGAAACAGATCAAGCCTGAGAAACAGAAAGGTTCTTCCTTCCTTTAAAGACACTCCCTCTCCTGACCCACCTCCCCTCCAAAAAGTGCAACGAACTGGTTTATTCATAAATGTATTGTCAAGATGCCCAGTGTCTCTGTGCTGCCCTGCTTGTCAAGTGGCAATGTGGCCCTGCGTTAGGAGGTCAGGGCTCTCTAGGCCCTGGGGACATCTCGTTCTCATGCTGAAGAAGTTCCCGACACCTCTTCCCCCGTGTTGCTGGCCCCCTCCTCAGCAGAACTGGAGGAGAGGCTTCAGCCACAGGGAGAAAGGCAGCAGTGAGGAGTTTGGTCTCTCTGCCTTCGGCATTAGCATAAAAATTACACAGAAATAAAAGTATCTACAGCATTACAAATGCATACTAATTATACAAGAATACATCGCAGATGTTTCCTCATGATGAACGGCAGCTCACGCTGCAAGGATACTAATTGGGTTTAGTGGTAGCACTTTGGAAGGTCCCGAAGTGCTCCCTGCACAGAAATACTAATGAGAGCCATGTTAAAATATATATCCAAGTTTCTTTTTGGAACCTCTTAAGATGATAAATAAATATGTTGCTCATTGTTTCTTGAAAAAAAAAAAGTAATGTATTAGTATGGAAATGTGACTTCATCAGCCAGAAGTGAGTGATTGTAAAACTGCTAGTAGTAAGGTGAGGTTATGGTAAGGTTCAAGTCTCTAAGCTGGCCTCGTCACCAGTAGCAGACTCCGTTTATAAAGGCGTGCTTGTTCTGTTTGCATGCGTGACCCCCAGGCAATCACGGGGATGACTTTTGGCCTGATGGATCAGTTCATCAAATTGCCTATAAATGTCTGCATGGGTATGTTAGAAGAAGACCAAGCTCACACCTTCAGCCGGCAATCCTGTAGCCGTATAGGTTGAGATTTTGCTCCTAAGTTCATGCAGGAAGCATCCGATGGTTTGTTTTTTTGTTTTGGTGTGTATTTTTTTTTAAATAGTGCATACTTAACCTTCCTGAGAGCAAAGGTATTTTTTTTTCTGACATGGGCGATACTGCAAATTGTGATGTCTCCCAGTCCTATTACAGTTTAGTTAAACAGGAAGAGTGATGAGCTTGATATGGAAATGCTTTTGCCATACGTGAAAAGAAAGCTTCAGGATAGTTTATCTAGGTTGAAAAAGGAAAACGTGAAAGCTGGATGTCATTTAATTCTGAAAAATGACCTGACCAGATGTCAAAATTATTAAGAAGCAGCATGACAGCCCTTGGATGCCAACCCTTGAAAATGAGACAAGCAAGACAAGGAGATTTTAAAATATGTGGACTGAAACTAAACGATGAGTGTGTGTGTATTTTCTTAAAGGGGCAACAAAAGTCTGTCTATAAATACTGGCTTAATCATTTCCTTCCAGCAGTCAGAAATATGAGTTGAATTTTGCCAAATTATGGGGAGCTGGTACATTTCAACCTGTAACTTTAATGTCTTAGATATATACCCCAGAGATGATTTATTAAATGAATAGATTGTTTTGAAGGGCTTTAACAGAGGAGAGCTTTGTTTAACTATTCCTTGCTGTGTCCCTTTCTGTTCCCTACCAAAGCACGTGGGTTGCGTAGGATGGACCGGGGTAAGCATGGTCAAAGGCTTCACTGACTGTCATCCTGCTGACAGCCAAGCTCTGAATGGCCCCAAAAAGAGCTGTTGTATTTTCTCATCCCATTTATAAGTTATGTACAGTCATTTGCAATCTCACCCCTAATGCTGACAGTGGAAATTAGATAACTAATTTAATGATAATACTATTCTATTAAGAAAATGTTTGGTGGTTTGTTTTTGATGGGTTGTGGGTTTTTTTTGATCTACAAAACACTTTGCAACCATTTCTCCTAAACTCCTCCTTTCACACATAGGGTGGCATAAGCAGATGTTTATCCAGCACTGAGGACAAAGTAGGAATAAGCGTAGAAGTTCTTAGATCCTCTATTTGGAATTGAATCTCAATTCTGTGACAGAACAACAGACTGGTTAAACACCGAGTTGTTCTGCAGTGCTGCTCTTCATTCTATTTCTATTCCAGCAAAACTAAAAAAAATGCTGCTTTATATCTGCTGTCCTATTTTTAATTGTTTCTTTGGTGTAATCAGATTTTCATTGATTGATAGAAACACGAATCTTGCAGTTTTCTGCAAAGATAATTGATTTTCACCATTTATTTTCAAGCAAAAGAATTACAAATTCATTTGTTAAAACTTTTTATAAACTATTTTATTCTTTCCTACTGAAAGTTAATTAAGAGCAACACTAATTTTTTTTAAGCATCTCCTAGCTGTAGCATTTAATTTATGAATTATAATTACAGCATTTACCATCTTTCATCATTGATGTCAGTCATCAGCTTCAGGAACCTACAAGTTCAACACAGTCTAATGTTTGAAAGTTACACCCAGAAATGGGTATCAAAGTTTCTATAAAAAGAAAAAGGAAATAATATATGGTAATAACGTATTCAGCATGAGAAATCTGTTGAAGGAACAGAATTTTTTTAAGCAATGTTGTCACTTGCTTGGAGGAACCTATCAGTTCCTCCGGGCTTTCCTTTGGGCCTGGTTCTGCCAATGTTTCTGGATCCAGATCTTGCTAGTACTAATGTAAATCTCCATTTACTTCGGTCAAGATTAACTGCCTGTACTGATGCAAATGGAAATGAAGTTAGATACCGCGCAAGAGCCTCAGCCTCTTCAGGAGAGGAGGAAGAGTGATTCTGATAAGGCACAAGGTCAGACCTTGCTAATACAGGTTTTGAGCTCATGTCTAGCCAGCTGAACCCATGGAGAGAGGACCTTCTGTTTGTCAGTCTGCCGATGTGACCTTCCCCTGGATAGTTACTTCTCGCACCAAAGAAAGAAGGGAAAGGAGCAGACTCACTACTTCTAGTACAACGTTTCTCTGAGTAGTGATGTTTAAGGGACTAGAGAGGTAAAGATGTGTGAAATGGGGCAAGATTAGACAGACTTTCAAATTGTGACACTTGACCCATGAGCTTTTTCACCCTCTTTTCTCTCCCTGTCCTGCTGAGGAGGGGGAATGAGAGAGTGGCTGGGTGGGCGGCTGGCCAGTCCACCACACGTAGGAGAGTCCTAGCCAATCTGCAGATGCTTAGAGATATGGTTTAGTGATGGTTTTTGTCAGTGTTAGGTTGATGGTTGGACTAGATGATCTGGAAGGTCCCTTCTGACACAGGCAATTCTATGATTCTGTGTCCTTCATACCTTTATGTGATGAGGGTATACGCTGATCCAATGTGGGTCCATCTGCAGAACCAGAGTCAGCGCAGCAGTTTCCATTCTATGCTAGTTGGGACTCATGATCTCTGTCCTCTCTTCCTGTTCCACTGCTGAGCGCTCATCCCTGCCTCCTCCTCCTCTCCTCCCATCTGTCCTAGGCCACTGTCCTCGCAGCCCTTATGGTTTCTGTCACCTGCTTACCTCTCTCATCTACACCCTGCTGCTCAGATCTGCGTCTCCATTCTCTCTCAGATGTCTGGTGCCATAGGCTTTGGGCTGGAAGGGAGGACAAAGCACAGAGTACAACCTACCCACCCCCGCCAAGCCTTTCCTGCTCCTTCCTGCCTCTCTGAAGCTCTGGAAACCCAGAGCTAGAGAGCCTGCCACTTTTTTTAGCAATATCTTATTGTGGTAATTAATCTCACTGTTATAAGGTGTGCCTTTCACTTAAATATGTCTGGCTTTAACTTCTACTGCCTTGTCCTTTTTATTATTTTTTTCATAGTTCGCTATCTCTCATTTTCATCAGTAGAGTAACACCATCTTTTAGCAGAAGTTAACATTATCAATAGTAAAATAAGTGTTTGATTTTTCCATAAGCAAAATAATAAAAAAAAAACCAGCCATTTACGTCATGTTAATACAGCACTTAGATCAAGATCCTCAAAATTGCTGGAGAGCATTCGATGCCACAATAAAAAGAAATAGTTCTTTTCCAAGAGAAAAAATTAAGTCTTGTACTATGTAACTAATATCAGCTTGGAAGAGGTTCAAAGGCTAATGTTGGAAATATGGCACAAGAATTAATTTCAGGACAAAATCCACAAACCTTCATTCTTTTCATGATTTCTTTTTTTGAAAAAGAATGTGTTACAGAGAAGCTGAGATCTTCCTTCAGATTAAAATTACATAAAAATGAGAAAACTCCAGGGTGCATCGATAGCTGGCAAATCTGACACCGTCTGTATCTCTAGTGTAAAAGCTAACATAGAATTTCACACGAGGATTTGGTGCAGAGACGGAGGATCAGAAGTGTGACCTGGGCAGGCAAGGCAACATTCGGCATTTAGCAGTGCTTATCTTTAGGAAGAAGAGCTCCTGGCAGTTGGGTGGAAAGGTGTATGTGTAGGTAAAAGGGGGCAGGTTGTAGACTGGCAAGGTTGGAGAAATCCGTGTACAAGCGAGGGCTGCGCGTGTGTATGCATAGAAAAGAAAAGATAAAAAGAAGAGCTAAGCACACGTCAAAACTGCCTAAAGTCAACTCCTGTCAAACCAGCTTCTCAAGTAGAAGGGAAGCGTTCAGGCAGCTTTAGTCTCCCCAAGCACCAACAGGACCCACCAAATAAAGCAACAAAGACATTTTAATCGCCAGTGGATTGTCACAATTTTTGGTTTCAGTTTGCCCTCCAAATACATATCAAACTAGTTCAGCTCCTTGTCATCCGCATGTCAGGACAGATATTTCAGAACTCCAGAATCAAAATGCTAATTCGGACAGAAATCCTGACTTCACTACAAGGAGGTTAGAGGCAAAACAAGAGGCTTCATGACTGTGCAAGTAGGCCTGGCATAAATTTGGAACAGGATGGTGATGTCTCATGGCCAGCAGGTACCCGGGAGATCTCATGGTCTCCTCACCTCTGCCACTTCTGCTGCTGGATGGGGGACAAATCATTTCACTCTCTGTGCCTCAGTTCCCTACTTATTAAATGGTATTAGAAAAAACGGATGATGATGGGGAGATAAAAAGGGAAAAAGGGGTATAAGGAAATAGAAAAAGGCTATTTGATCATCTTTGAAAAGTGTTTTGGCAACCTTGATGACCTAGGTAGGATAGTGATGATGATGATAACAATGAATGCACTGCAATCCCCAATGTTATCTCAGTGTCCAACGTTATCTCTGTGTGGAAGAGACTCCTCTCATTTCAGATCCACATTCCCAATATTTCTAATAGCAAATAACCACCAGAAGACTAATCTTGCCGTGGTGATGTGGCATTGTGAAGTAATAGATGCCACTGTGTTTGTGTGTGTCTACAAAAACTGACATGGCTACGGTTTCCATTTGGAGATTTACTTTGCCAAACAAATAGCATGGGAACTGTGTTGCCCTCTCCTAAATGGGTCAAACTTCACGAGGTCCAAACGGTAGGACTCAGCTGAGCACTGATGGACAGGGAGCTTCTTTCTCATGAAAAAAATATGAGCTTTGTGCTTGTTACTCTCAGTGCTGCTGATTCTGGGTTCCAAAATCAGCATTCGGCAGCATCCTGATTGGCAGCTGTGGTGGTGCAGTGCTGTGTCACAGGGAGGGTAAAGCTCAGTAAATCAGGTTTTAATTTGCATTGTAAAAAATTGAAAATATATATATATAAAAAAAATCATTGCTTGTCCTCAGACAGTCTTAAGGATGTTTTCTCAGGAGCAAAATGGGTTCAAAAAGCTGTCTGTGACCCAAATTCGAAATCCCAGTGCTGGGTCGATTCCAGGGAACTGGATTTGAAAACTTAAAACTGTGGTTCTGTCGGACACAAACTCAAAACCGGTCATGGCATAGGGGAATAGGGACCAAGGTATTATATTATCAAAAGTGAATGGAAGAAAATAGAAAATAAAATCAATACTTTAAAAAGGCAGATTACCTGTCTGATAAATGTAAATTACTACAGATTACCTGTCTGATAAATGATGAGTCTGTGAACATGGTGCCAGTCAGAACCATCCTTATAGAATAGCATAAGATTTTTTTTTTTCCTCACCCTGCCTCTGGGTTCTTGAGTACATCCTGACTGCAACAATTTGATGGGCCTGATACTGTGTGTCTGTGGTCTTGTCTGAATTGAGCAACAAGAGTTCTTGCAGAGTGCTCTGAGTGTCCTCAAGAGCGATACAGCCGTGTCAGCCCAAAGCAGAGTCTGCGTTAGCTACTGCTGGCAAGTGACAGGGCTTGTTCGTGTGCGTGGGGCACAGCGCTAACGTGTCGGCGCTGCTTTTGTCTCTGGCAGAGCATCTCCTCGTGGCATTGCTCTTGGCGATGTGGGTGCAACATCTCGAATGGGTGCTAGGATAAGAATGTCTCCGAGTGGGATAAACACACCCAGAACGTAGAGGTGCAGAGAGAGTGTTTTATTTCTTCTGTCTGTAGTCTTTAAAATATTCTGGACAGGCTATTGTGGAGTTGTTTTCAATTGAATAAGAGGTGATGAACTTACAGATAGACATGTGGGGATGTGTATGTCACTGTGATGAACCAGAACTCCAGAATCCTGATGTTGAGATGCTTTGCCTAATTTTTTTTTGTGTGTGTGCATGTTCCTTAAATTACCCTTGGCTGTAAGGCCATGCTTTTGTTATAGCCATACAGTTGGAGAGGAGAAGGCATAAAGAGTCCCTGCCTCCTCTAGCCCCCAGAAGAATGGTCATGACCTAGGCCAGTGACCTACATATAAGAAACCTGTGTCCAGGTAAACCTGAGGCTGACCCTCTTTAAACCTTAGCACGTTACCTCCTGAATTCAGGGAGTTTGTGAGTTTCTCCTAGTCAGAGACAGCCGGGGTTGGTGGGGTAGCCAGTAGCCTCTGTGCCTGTAACACTTTTTGGATTCAGGCACCCAAAATGTAATGTAGAGCCTCAACCCCTTGAAGAGAATCCCTGTTTTGTTCTCTCTGCTGTGTTGTGGGCCATGCGGGGATGCACCTTCTTGGCACTTCTCTCTTTGCACAGCCCCTAATGTAGGGCTAAGCTAAATGCCAGCATTGCCCTTGGTAATTCACCAAATAAAAAGGAAATGTGGATATTACTATGGTGTGAGTGCTAAGTAGTAATGCACCTAATATAATATTTGCTGGTGGAGCTCTCTCACTTGCTGGCAAATGCCATGCCCCATATTATTCAGTGTATATTAAACAAGCTGTCACCTAAGCATATTTGTGAAAAATAATATGGGATGAAAAATGCACTTCGGGTGTTTTGAATGCCTGCAGCATTTAATGTCTGCTCTCTGTATTTGCCAGAGCCAGCATAAAGTAAGTGTACTAGACTCTGAGGACACTGTCCTGTCAGTTAAGGTACCCATATATTGTCAGCTCTCACTGCATCATGAATGTGGATTGTCCCATACTATGAAAGTATTGTACGGCATAGCAAGCCCACAATTTCTGTGCTCTTAAGTACATCATAAAACTCACACTGATATTGTCCATCAAATAATCAACAACTTTAAAGTATGAATTTCTGGGGGGAAAACTAACAATCAGTGGGGATCATGGAAATCATGGAAACTTTCCATCCTCTCCCTTCCCAAACCCCAATAATGTCGGGGAAAAAAAGGCATGAGATGATTTGGAATTGACTGTAGAACCTTTTCACCTGCGGACTCCTAGTTCAAATTCAATTTAGGATACCAGCCAAGGAAGGTCATTAGCTGACAGATATTCTGTGACCTGCACAGGAGAAATTAGCTAATGAGTGCTGTCCATTTTCTTCTTAGCAGACAAGTACCTGCACCTCATCCAGAACGAGTCAGTGCCCTCCCGGGTGGTCCCGCAGCAGCCAAGGACATCCCAGCCGTGGAGACAGAACTCACCCCAAGGTTCCGACACACACAGCATATGAGGTCATTGGGAGAATGGAGGAGAAACTCTGCACCTCTTCCAGGGATGTGGGTCCTTCCCTGAGTGCGACACCTGCTTTTAAAAACGTGAGGGAGGGAGGTAAGGATGGCTGATGGCACTGATGACTAAATCTGTGGCCCAGGCGTAGGGTCCTTGCGTGTTGCTCACTGCCACCCTGACCTGTCCTGCGGCCAGAGCAATGCTCAGGGAGCTGAAGTCTCTTTCACCTTCCCTGCTGGGAAGGCCTGAACCAGGTTTTTCACCTCAAACTAGTACTTAGGGGGAAAGGTGTAAGTCAAATCCTCATTTGCAGGATAAAAAATCAGACTGTGATTCCATAATATGTGCTTGCAAGCCCCTTCACTTAATAGTCTTTTGACTCATTTTTCTGTCTTTGCATTTCAGTACTGCTTTCAAAACTGCAAAACTACAGTTTTCCTTTCCCCATCCTCTGTCATCTCTGACTGCAGATTACTGGCACATAAGTCCCTGGCCCCCTCTATGTTTACTTTTCATTACAAATGGGTGGAGGCAGTGTTGGCTCAGCACTGTTAAGAAGTCTTTTCTGTCCCCAACTTTGTGGCATTTGATCTTTTCTGTTATTTTTGAGCTACGGTGCTTCACAAAAGTAAGTTCTTTATTTGATTTAGCTTTGCTTTAATTCATACTGTGTGCAAGAACCAGATGTAAGGTGGTCATGTTGACTTCATGTCAGGATGGTAGACAATTCCTAATTTTATTCGCCACTATTTCTCCCCACCAAATCTATCTCGGTTTCTATTCCATATCTTCCCACAGCCACTCAAAGGCATCATTACTGGAGAACTGTCTTTGATCACTTGAAATAGACTTAAATACTTTTTTCAGTGAATAGGCAGACATTACTTCATATCTCAATAAAGCAAGTGCTGGTCTGACATTTAAATGTCATTTTGACACACTCCTGACCTATATGTCTTTGTTCCTATGAAAAGCTTCAAGGCTGATGTCATATTTAAAAGTACTTAAATCAATCTTAAAGGGAAAAAAAGAACAATTGTATGACACATTCTCGGGACAACTATTTTTTATAAGCACAGAGAAGCAGTGATTCTTGTTCAGCATTAATATTTAAGAAAGATTACAGAACACATCTTAGCAGATACAAAATTCACTTGAAATTTCCAAGCCCAAAAATTTGTTTTAAGGGGGGAAAAAAAAAGTCATTTCCCAAACCTGGGAGTGAACTTCTTTAGTGCTATACGTATTCTTATATGCAGTAGAGAAAAAAATCCTTACCTTTCCTAGTATCAAAAACTAGCGAAAGCATCATCACAAATATCTCATATCTCATGAAGTCACTTAGACAATTTTTTGAATTCAGCAGAATTTGGCTCATCTTAGGACAAATCAGTGACTCCAACTGGGAGACAAGCAAGTCTGTGAGGGATATCTAAGATCTTATCTAATCTCCGGATCGATCTGTCCAGAGATACAACTTGGGAAGTTTTCAGGATTAGGATCTGCACATTTTTACAAAGGGAAGGACAACTGAAACTGTAGCAACAGGAAGAGTGCAAGAGATGAAGCCTGATTACTACCTGTTAGCAAAAAGAAAACAGTAGTTAAAGACTACTTTTTGTTCACTTTAGTAGGATAGCATGAAAAAAGCATTTATTTGCATTTCTCTGTAATCCTTTAAAATAACAGGAAAGAAATGTTTAAATACATAAACAGCTGTATAAGTAATACTGTCATTATTGCAGTCATATCCAGATTACACAGGAGTAAATATACATGGCAGTAATCTTTATACAGTTATCTCCTACTAGGCTGTGTATTTTATCTCCTATCTTTGCGACATCATTTGCAATCTTCTTCCTGCTTGTCATCCAACTGGCAAGTTTTACATTCTGTATGTGTTGGCAGGGAAGATTTGCATTTTGAGGCAAAAGCCAATTTAAGTGCAATACAACTTTCTAAAAGACTTGGCTCATTTTCCTAATCCATGAGGGCATGAAATGAAATAAAAATAGGTGGGTTTGCCTGTTTCTCTGAAAATGCCCTTGACCAGTAAGAGATGTCCAGTAGTTCTTAGCTGTTCTTGGTTTTCTTCAGGAAAACAAACTGTTGTGGTAATGCTTAAAAAACAGTCTTTTAAAAATCTTTCTTTTCCATAAAAGCTGGAAAACATCATAACACGCTTAAGGCCAGTGGAGGGTTTATTGAATGGTTAATATCACTGGGTGTTATTTTCCTCTACTCTAGGATGCCAGGTCTGGAGAGGAGATATTTGCAGCTCAGCTTCTCAGTGAGGTCCAATCAAACATTAAAGGCTCATACATCTGCTCTGGCGCTGGTGTTGTCTTCCGAGACGCTGTGAAGTGGCCTTTGGGAGTTCCCCTGCACACGAGGTGAGTTAACTGATAGAGAAGTGAACATTCTGCTGTGTCCATACGCCAGAGTTTGCAGAGGAATATGTGCAGGTCGCATGGGGGAAATGATCAAGGCATCACTATGTCTCAGTAACCATGTGTAACCAAAACCAGCTTGTTACAACCCTGTGTGGTCAGCACGCAGCAGCTGGGAGTTCGTGCAATATCAGCCAGTAGGATTTGGGAACTACCTGTAGGTCTGCCTGTGTGAGGAGGGAGGTGTGATCTCCTGAGGTCCTGCTTCAGTCTCAAAGTCGTGTTCCCACAATAACATTTTTGCCAGCCAACGTGTCCCACCACCCAGCTCAGGAGACACAGCTGGTATTTGCTTGCACCCACCTGCAGCAAGATAGCAAAATCTCGCAAACGTATTTGCAACAGCAAACGTGCAGCCACACAAAGTCAGGGCCTGTTGGAGAGTTTAAGTGGAATATTGAATTGAATATTGAATTGAAACCTATGTACCAAAGTAGGATTTTCGTCGCAGGGCACGTGTGGAGAGTGGTTTCAGGTCAGGGCTGTTAATGACAAAGAAAACCCCAATGCAGGGGGGTTTGCAAATAGAAGCTGCTGAGCACAGTCACAAAGCACAACAGAAAGTCTTACATATGAAACAAAAGAAATCAGTGTGCAGAATGTGTATGAAGAAGTAATTTACATGTTTATGTGAGCTTATAAACTTTTTTATTGTATAAAAATAGGTTTTCAGCTTGTCTGCCTCTGAATAAGTCTTAAATAATAAAATTTATTTTGGATGACTGATTATAGGACTCCCATCCAGGCAGTTTAAATCACATC
Organism: Tringa tobata; assembly: GCA_033628505.1. Lineage (NCBI taxonomy): Eukaryota > Metazoa > Chordata > Aves > Charadriiformes > Scolopacidae > Tringa > Tringa tobata. Next base: position 1,934,744 of record JAHREE010000352.1, on the reverse strand, counting down.
TCCTGTCCACTTTAAGAAACAAAATGATTTTCTAGCTTTGACATCATGTATCATGTTCAGTTTGATCCATAACGTAGTGAGGGCCCAATTCTGTTAGCCTAGTGCGTAGCCACAAGGTCTGTATTTTTAGCATCATTAAAGCCGCCTCAAGTATAACAGGATAAAGCTGTTATCCAGGAATAGCAAGTTCCTTGTGGTCACCCAGTAAGCATATTTGGTTATGGCTTGAAAGCAGGATGGCAGATGAGGACATTGTCGCCGTATGTGCAGAGAGATCCTTTCTATTTACTACCAGGAACGTTTGCAGGAAATTCCTATTTTCCTTGTTCAGAGCTGTTTCTCAAACTCTCTGTGGTTTAACTGGTGGGCTGCAACCCAGGGGCAGCCTTTTCAAGGATACAGGTAACAAGAAGGGCTGTGCAGGCATATCCACATAATTGTAAGGGTAGATTACATTTTGTTATTATCTCTAGGCCTTGTCAGATTATTTGATAATCCTGTTTTTATTAATGCATTTATAATGGACGGTGAAAGGCAGATGGAGTTTGGATAGATTTTCCTTCCTAGTGCAATATTGCAAATTAAGATGTGCTAAATTTATTATGCCCTAGAAATGAAATCTTTTTAATTCCAAGAATATCACAACAATTTTTTTTTATATTCTTTTTCTGTCTGAAACAATTAAAATGAGGTGTGATAGCTCTTTATTTTCCCATTGAGGAGGAAATGCAAGCACTAGCACATCTCCCCAAGAGACTGACAGAAAAAAACCAAAGACCTGATTAGTGAGCAATCCTCCTTCTCTTTCTGTGCTGGACATGTTTCCATGCTGCAGAGTCCCTCAAACTGCCACCTCACTTCACACTCATCAGCCTCAGACTGGAACTGAAGGGGGATGATGATTCCTCTCCCTGAGGACAATAACATTAGCAACAGGCAGTCAGTCACAAAGGATGCAACCAGAAAGGGAGAGGGGGAAAACAACAGTGGCACTTCCTAAATATTAAATCAGCTGTTCTGAGAGAGAAGCAGCAGTATGTGTTGACAGTGTTAGAAGATGAATGGCTATATATAGTCAATTCCTTTTAGAGAAAAGATAATTTTTCACAGTTATTCATGTAGTATTTAAATTTTTGTTTATTTGTTTTTTCTTTTTTTCCTAATTCCTTTTCCCGCCTTTAATATGGTACTTGAGATTGTCTACGCTGGTTCTTCTGTGCTTATGTTCTGCTTATTCATTTGTTGTCCAAACTTCTTACACTTCCCTAAAGAGAAAAGAGCATCACCCAGGCATTGCTGGCTTTTATGCTTGCTTTATACTGCTTGCTTCTTCTGAGCGTCCATTTAATGTAGGCTCTTCTTGGGTAAATGCCAATTACTCGTTTCATTATATTTCAAGCTTGAATCTATTTGAGACACGTCATGCCTGAGGTTAACTGCCTGCCATCTGATTCCATTCACTGAAGGAAGCAGCCTACGCACTGACTTAAGACCAGTCACATCCACTCGCTGCTTCGTGTAGCCATGCGTTGGGTTTGACTGTGTGTTATTATTTTGCGTCTATTTTGGTTTATGTCAGGATTACACAGTGAATGAGTTACTTTATTTCTTACGTTTCCAGGTTAAATGTTACAAGTGAACTGCCACGGGTTCTCTCTGTATGCAGTGAGCACATCAGCTGCAGTTCTTCGTACTGGGGATACTAATATTTCAAGGAATTTATTACCATCACAAAATTCTATGAGTATAAAATTGAGATATGACTATGGTGAGAGTAATCTTAATGTTTTCTTGGATAATGGAAAGACAAGGCTTAAAGGAGGGAAAATTTACTTTTGCTTTACCTTTGCAATCCCTAGACACATTCAGTCATTTTAAAATTATCCTGGGTTGTTTAAAGGAAGTAGTAGCTTGTGCTCTTCAGAAATAACTTTTGACACATTATCTTGCTGGTGAAGCCTGTGTACTTAATGAGTCAAAGGGAACCGTTTTCCAAAAACCTCAGATATTTTGCATGGATATTCATCATTATCATTATCACCAGTCATCCTAGTGAACACCAGGAAAGCTGCATATTAGTCACTGTGAAAGGTGCTGGCTGGAACTATACATCACTGCTACCTTCTAATAGACTTTGAAACAGGATAGCATGATTTACGTTTTTTCGCATCTTGGAAAATCAGATGAAGGCTCTTTTTCAAGTCCACAAGCATTCACCCTGCCAAATTAGCACTGATTCTTTGCCAGCTCATTACAGTGGGTACGAGGGAACCTTTAGGTAGGGAACGTGTTGTCCTTGCTTGCACATGGGAGTCACGAATTGGGGTTTGTGATTGCTATCTGCTGAAGCATTTAGCAGTCACTTGGAGGACCCAGATGAGACTCTTCAGCGGAGGAGCTCAGCAGCAGTTCCCCAGCCTACCCAGACACACATTGCAACGTGCTTCTCTCTAAACCCCCTTGATGCTGTAGACCTAGTGCCTGAGAACATCCCAGGCACGGCAGCTCTGCCAACCCGTGCAGCAGTGAGAGTGTCATTTTTCTTTGCTATTTCTGCTGCTGCAGTAGTTGGCAATTGGTATGGTACAGGAGGCAGCGCGAGCAGCAAAACAGGAGATAATAAAAGTCCTCGAAAGGCTGGCCAGACAGAGCCTCCCCTCGGTAAGCAGCTCTCTCCAAGTGAAGGTGTCTGCTCATTGCAGATCTATTCACGTGCTGATCTGCATCAGCAGAGAAATTCTCTGTTATCTTGGGCGAAATAGGAGAAATCCTGAAGTCCCTGAAAGAGCAAGACTGTAAAAGCTTACAGGCAGGCCCATAAATTCAGTTCCTGGGGTTCCTCCCATTCTTAAGTGGAGAGATTTAAATGTGTCATCACCTCCAGCACTTCAAATACAACAAACCTTCTCCATACAAATAAAGCATTTCTTTAAAGGTTTTTCTAAATCGGGTCCTAGCAGCAGAGGGGGGCTCAATTCAAATCTGTATTTCTCTCCTTGATTCTTGATGCCGTTATATCCAGATATTATCGAAGAGGTATTTTGTAGAGGTCTCAGATAAATAATTTTGAATTAAATTTGGTAGAGTTTGATACTCAGAAAACAATCATTCAATCATTCAATCAACAATTATTCAAATAACCTATCATCCTTTGCTAATTTGATTGACTTTTCTTGGCTATAATTCAGGTAGGTAGCCACAAAAGGTACAAGTGATAGGCTCAATGGAGATAAAGTAATTTAAAAAATATGCTGTCAGGTATCTGAAAAATCAACAGTAGATATTCTGTATTCTTGATTAATTTGGGGCATATAAAAGTATCTATATGAAATTTTTCAAACCGCCATACATTACTACACCATTTCAAATACTTGAGATTTCCATTTTCACAAGCTCCAATACCATTACACCTGCCTGTACTGATTTTATAATCTAGATAAACACCACTGAAGTCTTGCCTGCCTACTGGAGAATTAGACAAGGTGATTATCCTTTGGTTAATATGCACAGTAGCCATATCATCATTGTGCTAAAGTTATTGTTACTGCAGTCATATATTATTGCTATAATGCAATAGGACTCCTGAATAGTGTGGATAGAGCTCAGGGAATGATCTGAGCCTCTTGCTTGCCACCTTCTCTGCACAGGGACTAATAGGACGAAGAGCCCTCTATTTGGTTCACCCTTTCTGTAACAATGTAGGTCAAATCACAGCTGACTTTCTTGTACACTTATTGGGCTTTGTTTTCTTGTTTGTGGAAAAGTTACTTAAAAAAATATGAATTGTTTTTCCAAAAGTTCAAGTTTTGGTTTAACCAGGCAAGTGACAAATACTGATTCTCAGAACTAATCCCTCTGAGACTATAATCATATTCTTGGCTTAATAGTAAAAGAGATAGGATTGGAAAGTATTTATAAAATCTGACCCAGAAATCTGACCGGAACGCTGACTGCTCATGCAAAACGAGTCATCTCCCTTTACTACTTACTGCTCTGGCTTCCTCCCTAACGCTCAGAATGTTTCTTCCATCTGTTTTATTTCAGGACTTCTTGCTATATTAACCATAGTTCTCCGCTATGCAGTGAAAAGTGAGAACTTTCCTTGGCATCCTGTCCTCACGGTCCTGCCGTTCTTGCTGAATCTCAGTGGTTCGCGCTGGCTAGATTCACCCCTAACGTGTAGCTGTGACTACTCATCTAATAAACAAGTTATATGTAGCTCAGTGATACTGGCATCGGCTCAAGCTTTTCACTTTTACTACATGGATTAAAAAAATTATTTCATAAGAAAACAGATTCAGAAATGATAGTGAAGCCTCTCTCTGTGAAGCTACAATAAGTAGTTTTTGTCATCTGGTAGCAGGGTGGAAGAAATATGAACATGAAGAAGAGGAGAAAGTTATCAGGAGACACCAAGGCTGATGGTATTTGTTAGCTGCAACTCCTTTTGGAGTTCTGTGGTCTGGGATTCTCCTAACTATTGAAACATACTCTCAGTGAGACTGACATACTGTAATCACTTAAGCCCTCTACTGTAACCACCTGATTGTACTTTTTGCTGACATTAGAGCTTCTACGTGTGTAAGCAGAAAGCAATCAAGTCTTAACAAAGTTTTTAATGAATTCTTTTAAATTATCCATTTTAAATGGATAATAAATATGAGGTGGCAGTGCGACGATTCAGTGTGGCTTGGAAAGGGGCACATCCTTTTATTACTGAGGCAATAATGCAGAGCCAAACGCAAGAAAGAAACAAAAAAGGAAGTGGGGAAATAAGTCCATTTCTAAACCACTGTCCTAAAAAAGTATTAATTTAGAATGTATTAATGCCAGTATTTTAACATACTTGCAAGGTTAAGCTTTGATAATGATGCATTAGATCGCTTTATTGATGTCCTATTTAATCAGTAGAAAAACTTTCCTAACCATGTAATGGGACACAGCCCCATATATAATGACAAGTGAATGTGTAAATGTAATGGTTTCAGGAATAGTAGGCCGTTTGAGGATATTGCTTTGGTGCTGTTTCCTTGAAATTAGCTCTGTGCTATCTGTCATTCATCTTGTACTTGCTGAGCCAAAGGGGTTTGTAAGTTGGATAAGAAACTGCTGAAGGTTTTGCTTTGTTAGAAGATCTATTGATTTTCTCCGTAAAGAATGTTGAACTTGCATTGTGTTTTCTGTCTGTGGTGTAAGGGTGCAGTATTCCCTATTGTAACTTTAATAACTGCCATGTGACTGTTTAGAAGGACAGTTCCAGGAGACAGATAAAGAAAGATCCAATAAACACTTAACATTTGACAACAGTGTGTGTGTAAGCAAACGTGATGGAGAAAGACAAACCCTTTTCCCAGTTTTAAATCATGTTGGATTAATGATACAGTTAACATGAGGGGACGCCTGTGTAAAGGACAGGATTTTATGCCACAAAATTGGTGGCATATCAAAGGATGCCCATTATCTCCTCTTCAGAACCTTGTAGGACCATTAGCATTCTTGTAGGACAAGCACACTCAATGAAAAGCACAGATTTTTGTTCCCTATTTCTTGTGTCTTTTCCTACTTATTGGGTGTCCCTAGCAGTTTTCAGATATTTTCATGGCTGGTATCTGAATCCCAAAAGCTCTAAGGTAGAGAAGGAAAATTGACCACAGTTCAGCCAAAGAGACAACATTGCTGTGTTCGATCAGTACCAGAACTTTGACCGCTCTGAAACTTAATTGGAGGAAAATGTGGGTACCTGTTCCTCTTCAGATACTCACTCCTCTCCCCCTTTAGACCACTGCACTGGCATATTACCACTGACTATATTTAATGTCCCCCTTGCCCTGCCATGTATAATATCTTCTAAATTGTATCTCAGTATCCTTGTGTTGAAAAAGAAGCTTTGAGGACTACCTCGGGGATGAAGGTAAACTAGGCAGCAATGCCCCTAGAAGTTACACTCAGTGTTACAACACTGGTGTCCTTTTCTGGAGCTGAGTGTTGTCAGAGTCGATCTTCAGCATGAAGCTCACTGTATCAGTGAAGAACATGGCCTTAGGAGTACAGGACAAGTTCCATCAGCTCCTTAGCTATTTCCACATTCTTCTTCTTAATGACATCTGCCTTTTCACAGAAAACTTTCTCCTAGATTATTCTCCATTAAAAAAAAAAACCAAACAAAAACCCTAGTTATTTTTTTCTTGATGCCTCAGGGGATGTATTATCCAGAAATCATTATCTAAACTGACATTTGCACTGTCTCTTAATGAAGTCTCTGCATGGTTATGGTTACTTGCGTCATATTAGTTAGCTCTGTCAAAGCAAAACACTGATACTGGAGGCAGTTGACAGGGACTACCTTGCCTTTGTACTGTTCAAGGTTAGTGCTGCTGGGAGCGGAAGGTCTGCGGCCGCACAGCCTGGAGCAGTGAGCAGCCCGCGGGGAGCCTCTGCAGCCGTGCTTCACCTCCGTGCCAGGCACCTGATTCACCCCCAAGGGCAGCAGGTACTGAAGAGGCAAGTGAGAATGGTGGGCAGGGGACCAGAGGAGTGGACTAAAATGACAGTGCGGGCATGCATTAGATTATTCGTTTAATTCAATTTTATGTCGATTCATAAAATTTGATCTAAACCCGTAAACCTAAATTTTGTCTCTTTCTATGACATCAGCATGGGGAATATGGTGTGCAAAAATTAGTTTCCCTATTGCTGCAGAATTTGTTGTGCTGTTTATTGTTTTTTCATTATCTGGATATTGCAAAAGCAAATTTATTTTTAACTAGTAATGCTTCCTCAATATTTATAAGCTATAGTAACAACCAAGTGTTGCTGGAGGTCAGAAAAAGGAAATGATGGAGGGCTTTATTCTGGTACCACACACTTGTACATCCAAACTCAGTAGCTGTTTAATAACCACAACTTACATAATTGGATCTCATATGGGTAACTTATTCTCACACAGAAATGAATCTTGCCTTGGTACATTGACCAACCGGTTCATCGTTGAGCTCACATGAACGACCTTCTTTTAAACTTCTAATAAGCACAAGCTCAGTCTTTGGAAAAATGCTTAGAGACTAAGGGAGCTAAAAATCCCAACAATTCCAAACTTTTGCACAAGCCTGAGTAGCCCATTGGATGGGACACTGAACTGTGACTGTAAAGAACTGGAGCCTGCATCAGCTGTGCTCTGTGATTTGCAGTGATTCCCTTAATACCGCAGTACCGCTGCCGTAGCAAGTTTTCCGAACAGGAACTCTATAGTGGATTACAATGCGTCGCACAACAGGACTTTAGCTCTCTACTGGAACTGTAATCTAAATAATCGTTTTCTGTTAACCAACCTGAAACCAAGACGAAGCTTTCTTGCTGCATCAGTGCAAAGATCTGTGGCATCTAAATCAGGGCAGAATCAATCTTGGCTGTCCCAGTATCTTTCCTTTATCTCTCCATTAAGTGCTACAGTGTGAATTTCCAAGGCAGCTGCTCTCACGCACCAACGTTCTTCAGGACCCAGCTGCCGAAAGAGGAAAAAACAACTTCATTTTACATTCATGTTGCAAAATCTTAATCCAAGCAGAACTTTAAAATATTTGTATGGCCTTCCTTAGCAACAAATATGTTTGTTCTCTTTTCAAAGGCACACCAGAGAAGGACTTGCATAAATGAGAAATGTGAATTGCTCTTTGTGCCAAGCTTAAGTGCTGAATCCCCCAAAGACCTTGTTGTTCTAGAATTGGGTGGACCAAACACAGAGAAGTTATCTTTCTTCCATTCTTGGTAGGATGTGAAGTGGATTTCTGTGTCTGTGCTAGAAAAATACATATATTGTCATTAAAGGATTCCTAGATTATGAATATTTTTTTTATTTTCTGTCTGGCCTTACTTTCTGACAAGGAAGTGCATCTCCAAGAAAACAGAGAAAGAGTGGGATAGCAAATTGATTGGCTTAGACAAGGAGCTTAAAATTATTTTTCTTCACACATCAGACAGACCATTTGTTTGATTAGTGCTTTTACATCAGAAATGCTTTCCATAGTTTTAAATTCCTGTTGGAGTGAAGTGGAAATTTCCTCTTTTATCTATCAGTTTTCTGCTTTCTTAGCAGTGGTTCTGGTTCATGATGAACTGTGGGGTTTTTTTATTTTTTTTAGAAAGCAGTGCAAAATATTTGTATATTTACAGAAATATATGAGCTCCAGGAGGGGATTTGGAAGGTTTTTTTCTTCCCAAACCACAGACTCATACTGCAGTGGTTTGTGTTTGCTATTCTCTGTTTGGTTTGTTTGGGTTTTTTTCAGTTTTGGAATTGATAGACAAGCTGGTTAACTAGGCAGGGGCAGAAAGTAAGTTTTTCCACAATCTGAGTTGTGGCAATTCATTGTGAATCTTCTCTTGTATTATTTTTATCTGAAATTTTCTATGGCTTTCTCATTTACATTTATTGTAGTGCCAAGGGACCTAAGTGGTAAAGTAGGACCACATTCTGTAGGTTTATTTGTACAGGAGCCAGAGCCATAAGTGGAGAACATTTGAAATCATGCACCCATGGGGATGGATGGATGGATGGATGGATGGATGGATGGATGGATGGATGGATGGATGATAAGACTTAAATGTCACAATATAGCGCAAACTGATGGCAATTCATTAGGAGGACAGCCTCTTTGTAAGAGGTGAATTTCAATGTGAGGTCAAGTCCCAGTGCAGGGACTTTTGTTCTACCTTAAGCTCTTCGTGTGGTTACACGTGTGCGTGTGTGTGTGTGTGTGTGTGCATGTTTGTGTAAGTAAGCAAATGTGCCTGTAGACTTAAATCAATACTCAAATGTTAGAAATCCCTGTCCACAGGGTAATTTAGTTCTATTCTCAAGACTTCTGGAAAACTACCCCAGAAAGCAGAGGGGTTTTTTTTCCTTCATTTGTTCATTTTTATTTAAAAAAAGGGAAGGAGAGGGAACTAAAAAGGTGTCATGTAACTCCAAGAGCATCAAGAAGAGAAAGAGGAGAAATAAAAACAACCACAGTGTTTTCCTTAACTTTTCATCTTGCTCTGTCAAAACAATCCCCAGCTTTCACGATCAGACAAAAGGGCTCTCCTCCTGCTGCCATAGCGGCTGTTGGTATGTTTCTGACATTTAGTAAAATAGCTAGAGTTTTGCTAGCATGGCACCCTTGATACACCCCTAACAGAATTACTCTAGAAGGAAAGAGCATCTACTAAAAATACAACTTTAAAAGCACTTGAAAAGAATGTGATTCCACTGCTGCAAATGGATAGAGACGAAATGTTGGTATGATGCTTTCTCTCACTTGCAGTGGTGATGCAGAGTAGAGTAGGGGTGGGTATGGTAAGAAGATGAATGCAGACTTTTGTTTTAGAGATAAGATGTCAGTCAGCTTGTGCTTCTCCACTGCTTTCCTGTCAATTAATTAATCTGGAAATCTGAAGAGTTTTTCCTTAATTTGTTAGTACTTTATCCAGCCAGCCTAGTTCCAGGCTCTCCTACTGCTTTTTTAGTTGCATTGATTCTGGTCCCAGAAGAAGTACAGAGCAAAATGAAGCAAAAGATAAACTATTTCTATAGGCTGTAAGCGTGAAGCCTTCAAGCACAACCTACCCCACTAATTCTTGCTGTTACGATAAAAAAAGTCCCTCTGAGCAAGTAATTTACTGGACGCTTTCTCTGAAGCATCATGTATTGCCAGGTATAAAAGGTATGAGTAGCGGAATAGCTGATCCACAGAGCTGAACAAGCACAGGATTTCCTGGAATCTTTGGATTTTAAGGCTAAAATAAGCTTTTTTGGTCTTTCAAAAAGTGTTTTTTTGTTTTAGAGGAAGACTTCAGTGAAAATCCTCTAGACTTCGTAAGCAATTCTTCTTTCTGCTGTGGGTCAAAATTTAACAGATGTTTAGCTCTGTTGTGGCTTCTGTCCATTTCTCATTTAAGTTTTTTCCTATTTTCTCTAAATTGATGTCTCATACATATATTTTTGAGCAAAGCAATTGCATTTTCTGTAGCTAGTTTATACTTCAATGCAACACTGATGCCTGAGAGCACTCATCGTTTCCTCTGAGGATTCAATTTCAGGCAACACCAGTTTACGCTCAGGTTGAACACTTTACAGAAGATGTTGTTTTACTGCTTAAGTCTGGGCACCTACCTTAGTTGTGTATTTCACAACCTGATCTTCATTGGTTTTCTGTTTACTTAGTGGTTAAAGTGTGTCTTCTGCAGGAAGTGATTCAGAGCAGGGTCCAACTTGGGTGGTCTGAACCGATCTCATCAGTACCCCATCCATTAAACACAAAGACCAGCATCCTAATTTAGGTGGCAAAGATTAGCTGTTAAGAAAAACCCTCTCCTTTCCTGGAAGTGATATGCAGCCACATGCACTTGTGGCCCGAGAAATTTGTTCTTACAGATTGCATTTATGATAATGTTAAATCACAAGGCAGGAGCTTTGATTTATAACAGAGACTTGTATGCACTTTTAAAATCTGAGTGACCAGAAATGGTAAGTGGCAAAAAAGGACAACATTTTTTTCTGAGTCCCCAAACCCATAAGTTTCCTTTTTTTTGGATTAGTTACCTCTTGCTTATTTTCCTTTCCCAATTAATAAAAGAGTAAAAAAGAAAAAAAAAACCCAACAACCAAGCACCCCAGTGGTAAACTTTCCATTTGTCAGTCATATATAAATCATATGTGTTATTGTTGAAGGATAACATAAAATTCAGATATCTACTTCATGCTAAAATAAGTTTATCATTGTTTTAATTACAATACATTTAGGTTGGCCTATTAAGTGAAAAAGGACTGTACCTGCTTCGCTTGAAATTGGAACAACCAAATAAAAGACACACAGCTGAGAAGTATTCTCTTCTCATAAACACAGTAGTCTCTAAGAAAGAAGAACAATTTTTTAAAAAATCGTAAGTGCTTTCTGCTATTTTATTGAATTTAGGACATATTCAGCCTCATAATGATCCTAGAATGTCCCAATGAACAACATTAAAGACTAGGGTGCCAAATATTTTTCAAACAAAACTGGAACTAAAAACCAAGAAAAGTCATTCAGGTAAAACAAGAATGATCTTGAACTTGACCTGAACACTTCAAAAATTAAAAAAAAAAAAAAAATCCAAGGATTTTCACTTTCAATTAGCATTCATTATTTGCATTTCAGGTACTAGTTAGAGGCTCTGATTAAGATCAAGACCTTTATTTTTCTCTGGCCATACAGTCTGAGATGCATCTGAAGGAATAATGCTTCAACAAGGGTGTGAGAGACCTTTTCCTTCACAAGAAGGAAGCATTATGCTCCTATTTTATAGGAGGGAAAACTGTAGCATGAAGACTTCAGTGATTTGCCCAGAGTAAAACCAGTCATTTCGGTCAATTCCTCTTTCAAACACTACTTCTTTTTGCCGTGGAAATTTTCTGTCTTGTTTCCATTCCTGACTCAAAGCAAAGTAGCATAGACTCAAGGAGAAAGTCTGCTCATGCCAGATTTGACTGAATTCCCTGGACTCTTTTGAGTAGTTAATAAGTATATATAAAACACCATTCAATCTGTTGGAAGGAAAGGAATGATGATACAAAACCATAAAAAATTATTCATATGTAATGTTGTAGTTGAAATGTTCTTCAGTTTTTAAAGGTAAAGAAAGATGCCAACAATGTTCCTTTAAATCCTACAAACCATTCTTCCTTGAAATAGAGGGAGAAATCTTCTGTAGGGTGTGGGCTCCTAATAAAACACATCAATATAATTTTAAATTATTATGCACTATCATAAACAACTATGATCGGTTTGGGAGAGTTCATTCAATATTAATAATAGAAAAAGACTAGACATTAATTTATTATAACAGTATTTTTTTAGAAATATGAACCCCTATCTATAATTCTTTGTCAGAATAAAAAGAACAGCTAACAGAAAAGACCATGTCTCTAAGCTTAGATTAAACTAATAAATATAGCCATTGGGTCAACGTTATACCTCATTTTACTCCGCTGACTTCAGGTGGATTTACTACACCAAAAATGAATATGGTCTAATAGTTTATTTTTCATAGTTTATTGTAATTGTATTAACTTATGAGATATACCGAGAAGTTCTACCCAAACCATTAGGAGCAGTTCCATATTCCACATTAAAAATCAAAATTTCATTTTAATTTAACAGTCAACACTAAAACATTAGCGTCATTAAAATGCCTTCAAGCTTGATAGCTGATTCTCACCCTGGATGTGAACAGCCAGCCAGCCATTTCCACAGTACATTTTCAAACATCAACTGCTTTCATTTATCAGAAATTAGACTGACATATCTTAACATTTTATGCAAAGTTAACCAAAGAAGAAAACAGTGTTTGCTCTGATCTCTTTGAAATTTGAATCACTGTACCAACTTCTTCAGGGCAAAAACTCCCCTTTAAAATCTGGATTAGCAGTAGTCAACAATTCCAAGTACGTGATACAAAAAGTGTACGGCAGGCTTTTCAAGATGAAAGAGGAGCTGCTCTGTCCTTGAGTCTTCTCACTTTAAACAAAGAACAAGAATTAAGATGTTTTTCGACGTGATACGTATCAAGCCTCCGTAACAGTATTACAAGGTTTGATGTTATTTTCAGGTCTCAGTTGCTTGCAATACTAAGTCTGCTGACTCCAGATTCACAAGATACATGGCTTTATATATAAAAATGCAAGATACTGTCCTGGTAATCAACACCAACCAAATATTTAGCTGAGGCAAATACTGTTCTTAAAGGAGAGGTTAGTTGTCCTCTTTAAACAAACCATCTCAACTGTTGTTCCTGTTTGATAAAAATACCACCATGCAGCTGATTAAATGGAAGTCTGATTGCCATTCGCCTGGGTTTTAAGAAATATAATGAATTTATTTACATTCTGAGTTTTGAAAACATATGGAGAACACGTTAAGACTTCCCACTGCAGCTCTAAGGGTTTGGAATATACTTTTTTGTAATAAAATGAGAGACTTTCTGCTAGGGCTGCAGTTTAAGAAAAACAGATGAGTGTGTGATCCATGAGCTCCCTCAGTTTGATCTCTTTGGCACACAGAAATTGGAGAGAGTGGTATTTTTCTTCACCATTTTCCCTTTTTGGTGTCAAGGAGCTAGTTAAGGTGATGGACTTGTAGCTTCAATGGGAATATGCATTGTAGGAGGTAAGGACACCAACCAGCAAAGCAGAGTTTTTCTGCAAATGCAAATTGGCAGTTTTTATTAAAAAATGTTCTTTGAAGCAGTCACATCATATAATATGAGCAGAGTGAGGCTAATGTAATGACTTGAAGCATTATTTTTTTTCTCACCATTACAGAAAAAGGAAGTGGTTGCTTTTACAATGTGGAGCAGCTATTAAATTAAATTAATAGATCTAATATGTCTGGATTTGTAGAAAGCTATTTGACAAAGGTTCCCTTGATAGATTATTGTAAGAGTTCTCTAAATATGGGTGAGGTAATACATTATTAAGATGGATAAGGAATTGGTTAGAAACCAGAGACATGAATTAAAGGTATCTGTTATTCATAGGAGTTGGTAAAGAGTGAAACCCCACTGGGCTCTAATTGTGTTAATACTTTTTAATACTCATTTTAATGTTTTAAACAGAGTTGTAGTATTCTCCTTCTTCATATTTGTGGATGTTACTGGAGAAAGAAGCATAGCTCAGCGAACTGCTGCATTTCTGGGTTTCAGGTAAGTGTTTTCGGGCAGTGGGTCAGGTCACACAGGATTATTTGCACCAGCAAAGTGAATGCCTGCACAGTCAGAATTTAAATATTAACCAGCCAGAGCATCGCCAACCACTGATGTGCACTGAAACATAGAGACGATGGTTAAAGGAGGAATAGCAAAATATCCCAAACTGCACTAAGGCAATACCGCAGAGGTTTTACAAATGTAACTAGGGCCAGCATTTTCACATTTGGGCAGATCTGCCAGCCATGGGAAAGGGAGATTTTGGAGCCGCTACACTGATGGCAAGCTGACAAACCAAAAACATCTTGTCGTGGCAGCACTGAGGATCATGTGTGTTGTCCTCTGATGGCTCGTGCAGGCTATGGTGGCCCTCCCTACCATATCCAAGTGCTCAGATCTGTGGTCCCTAAAGTGAAGCCGACCTCTGCACATGATGTAGATGGAGAAGACCACTAGTGCTCAGCTTCCCACATGTACCCTCCTAAACAGTCAGGCACCGGCATCCCTGATCCATCACAGACCTGACTGAAATCCCAGTGAGGTCTGGAGGTCACCACTGCTGGATTTGATGGAGATGGATCACGTTGCTTGTGACTGCCATGTCAGTTCCAGGCAGCTATGTATGTTTCCATACTGAGCTATATAGGTAAGAGAGATTTGAAAGGAGTGATTTTCACAGAAGGAAGACTGTGCACCAGCTTCCCCATGAGTATGATGATTACCTCACAGCTCTCCAGTAAAATTTCTAGACATTTAAATTTTGTTCCCTTAATAAAAAAAGCCCCTTTTATGTAATGAGATCAGCTATGCCAGCTTTACAGACAATTTACAGTACTCTTATATATTCATATGGTACACAGTGATAGCGCTTAGAAATCAAACCAGCAGTTGTGTTTGATCCACAGCGGTAGCTGAAAACAGTATATACCATCTAAACTGGTATATACAACCCCCAGGGGTGAGGCGATGCCTGAACTTTAAGGACACAATTACTTCTCCAGAGATTGGGACATGAATATTTTATGTGTGAATCAAGATTTTTTTTTTTTTCATTCAAAAGAATGTGAAATGTAATTTGAATGCATGCTGTCAGATGAGTGACACCTACGGGGAAATTATAGCACAATAATCAAAGTCTGAGACAGAGGAACACTCTGTCTGACCAGAGAAGAAGGGATCACACAGTCATTAATATAACAGTAGACAGGACTTCTGGTACTTAGTACCAGCAGTCCTTCTGCACCTAAATGGGAGCAAGACAGCTGCAGAGAGAAGAATGAATGTCTCTCTCTCTCTCTCATCGATTTTTCAAACATTTCTAGCATTAAAAGTGACAGGTCACTTCTACTTCAAGTATAACATGGACATACAGAACGAAACACTGGGAGAACAAAATAACCTGATTGAGAGTTTGATTGCATTTTGCTTTTCTCTTTCCATCTTTGAAAAAAACTCAACCCCTTATGGGCTGAAAAAAGTCATGTGATGGCCAGGGGCAGGATTAGCCAGGGAAGAAGTTTGAATGCGCTAGCCCTGTTAGAGACAGCAATGTAGCCATGGTAGCCCAAAGCATGATTTTTCTCTGCAGAAAAATGCTATTGGTTGTCTGCAGTGTATTCATGCCCAAAGCTTTTGCATGACTGTACTCATGAAATGTAAATGTGCTTTTGCGTTGTTATTTTTTTCCCTTCCTCTTAGGTCAATGATATCATTGTTGACTGGAAGAAAGTTAATCAACCCAATAACAGATGAAAATGGTCAACAGTTGTTTTTTCTTCCCCTTAGCCACAATGAATACCTGTGGACTCTCCTGTGACTCGTGTTTCACTGTGTCTCCTGTCAGTAAGAGAAAAATGGTATGGGTGTCTCTGGGAATTTCCAGAATCTTCAGCGTGAGTATTAAATAGAATATTTATGGGTAGTAGTATCAGAAGAAAGTTAAATGCCTGAATACCTCCTTTGTCTATGTGTGACGTCCATGGCCTCTCTGCTAAACTACACTAGGGTTCCCTCTGTACAGCTCTCCCAAGTTCCTGTTAACTAGCAAAGTGATCAGGAAACCAACTAATTTGATTATGGAAAAATAGAGAAAATGGTTTTGAATTTAAAATCATCGGTATATCTCAAACAGGAGTCTAAATGCTGAATGGTATCTAGAAATAGCTCAGCACATAGGATTCTCCTGCAGGTAGATCCCTATGCACTCCTACGTACTCTTGGCTTTCAAAACATGGAAACGTGGTCCACAGTTATTGTTTTCTCTTGGGAGGAGGAATCTTTGGTCCAAGTCCTAGATCTAAGGGCATTTTACAACGTACCAGCAAAATACACACCTTGTCCTTGGAAATGAAACAGGCACCCAAGACTTCCCCTTCCAGGTGCATGTCTTTAGTGTTAGGCTAGAGAGCCAGGTGCATGCTGTTGCAATTAGCTATGTATCCTGTGCTAATGAGAATAGCTTCCATGGAAATATTGAGAATACCTGTTCCTCACTGCACATAATATTCCAGCTGATTACTGAAATCAGAGGAGATGGACTTTACCCAGCAGACAGGAAGATCTGAACTCTTGTCTTCCTGGATAAAAGCTTTACAAATGAAGCTGCTCTTTCAGCTGATGGGACGGGGGACACCACCACCTTCCTTCCCTTGGCTTTGCCTTAAAGACCATATTTTAGACAGTACGAGCTGTTTTGTTTGCTGTTACTTGCTTGCCAGATTAGGATAGGAAAAAATCGTGGAACGCTTAGTTTGGGGACTCAGCTTGGTTTGGGGACTCAGCTGGAACTTGTGTGGGCAAAATACTGAGCTTCCTTGTAGCACTAAGAAGGAGAAATTTCTGCACATGCCTGGAGGTCTCCTTGGAGCTCTACTGTTAAAAATGGATCTCACTAGGGACTTGAGGCAATACCAGAGTTGGACCGCATTTGTATAGTTTCTGTAGATTGCAATTTTGGTCACTTAAATCTAAACCTCAGTCAAGCACCAGCCACAAGGTTCAGCTCCCGTGAGGTATTTAAGTGCTTAATGCCCACTGGTTGCAGTAGGAGTCAGGTGTCAAGGTACATTTGTAGATGTCAAAGTTCATTGTAAGTGTTTAGCTCAACCAAATAGTACAAGTTTTCTCACTATATGTGAAACAGTATTCTAGACTAGTTTTTATATCTGTACTTAAAGCCCACATGCTGTGCATAGTCCTGCCATCAGAAATGTTTAACCCACACACTGTTCTTTTAAAGGAAAATTAATGTTTTCTTTACATAGCAGCAGGGATTTCACAGTTGAAGGCTGAATAATGTATCTTTTAAAAATAGCACCCTCTGCTTTCATCTCCAAAGCCTTTTGCTAACACTAGGCTCAGCCAAGCATCCCTCCAGGTATTGAACTCCTCTGACTATAGAGCAAGATACAGCTATAGTAACTGACAGGATCAGTCCCATCCTCATACCCCTCCTGTGAAGTAAATTATTATCCTCCTGTTACAGACAGGGAGACAAATATAGACTGAATTTGATTTTGTAAGATTACAATGCTGGGTAGCTGCTCACAAAATCAAGGCCATATTTCAAAACAGATTCTATTAGCTCATTCAGCTCATAATTTTGTCAATGCAGTACACTGTGAAACAGGAACTAAGTAGTAGTTTGGCAGTGATCTGTACTTTACTAGGATTCATATAAATTAATTCTGTATTTATACAGAGGTCCTAAAATTATTAAACTCATTAAGAATGTAACATTACAAAGATCCCAATGGATAACACAAAGATTTTTTAAAAATTTGTTTCAATGAATGAAAGAAAGCATGTTCTTTCTCTGGTGGTGTTTTCTGCTTATTATTTTTGTAGAAGGAAAAAATAAGACATTTAAGAGATTAAAGCGTATTTGTGGCAAAAAATATGCTGAGAAGTTGTCTCCCAACAATTATGTTTCTGCAAAGTTAGAGCTGACTGATCTCTCTGGCTAGTGTAAAATTTCAGTTACATTGATGATACCGCAATTGATATGACTTGGTGAAAAGAGCAGCCCTTAATTTTAATATTTTTGGAAAATTTCATGTTTGGAACTCTTCTGAATCTGAACCTTCTTATTTCTAGAAGTAAGGAATAAAGCATGCTCATGGCACATTTCTGCCTTGCTTACTTATATGAAGTTGTAGCTGCTCTACACACAATCCTCTTGATTTTAGTGGGACTAAGACCCGGGCTTGCTATATCAATTGATATCGATATATATTTATATATATTGAAAAATATTGATACTTAGGGAGAGGAGCCTAAGTAAATGCAACTTTCAAAATGGCTAGCGCATCATCAGCTCATTGCTGTGGAAAAGCTGGCTCTTAGAAATTGAAGGTGTGGGTCGTCATATGTTAGCTGACTCTCAACAAAGAATTATATGATCATTTTTAATATAAAAGCCTGTGAAGTTACACTTATATCTCAAATAGTTACACTTATATTTTAAAGACATAGGCCTGACTCCAACTGGACATGCACCTCTGAATTCAATTCATGAAGATGGCAATTCTCTAAGCTGTCTTTCATCAATCGCATTAGGACAGGGGCTCAAACTGAAGTTGTGTCCAGTCTGTAGGCTAGAAAGCAAATCTACCTTGTCAGGACTTGCACTTCCCACCTACAACCTGTCTATGGGGCTTCACTGTGGTGTCTGCACACAAGCCTTGTTTTTGAGAAAAGCCATATGTTTCTTTGAAAGCTGTGATTGAGCAGGAGCACACTGTGCCTGTACTAATGGGTTCCAAACATAAATGACCTTCTGTGTTTGAAAACTGTCTTAGTCTGAACTTTCTTGGCTTCAGTATCCAGCTGCTGGGGCTTTTTGCAATTTTGCTGTCGAGTATATCATTGGTTAGGCACAACATCAGTTCTTCCTTTACAAGAGAAGCTGTTCCAAGTGTCTCGGGGACTGAAAGCAACCAGCATAACTCCACTGCTGAAGGCAGTAGAACATAAGACATGGCTGCACCCCATCCTGAGTCCTGTTGCCCGTGGTGGCCACCAGCAGGTGCCTGGGGATGCAAGCCTCCAGTGACACCTCCTGGTATGCATTCTCGTCAAGAATTTGCAGCTTATGGACTTCTCCAAAGAGATTTAGCTAAATCTTTGTATTTAATAGCTCAACTGCATTTATTTTCCGTGACTTTAAGCAGCATCCCCTTGAGATCATGTAAATGGTTAGCATTCATAGCATCCTGTAGCCAGGGTTTCCACCAGTTTAATTACATATTGTATAAAGACTCACCCTCTTTTGCTCAGTATGAACTTGCTTCCTGCTAACTTCATTTGATGAACCCTAGTTCTTCCACTGGGAAAGAAAATAAACAAAAACCTTCTGGGGCTATTTATGGTTTTATATGGCTCTGCCGCATACTTGATCTTTTCCAGGCTGAAGAGTCCTGCTCTGCACAGTCAGTCTTCACAGGAAGATACTCCGTACCTGTGATCTTTGCTGTTCTTCTCTGAACCTTTTCCAGTTCTTTCTTTTTGAGATGAGGCAAATAAAACAACATACGCAACATCTGGGTGCAAAATATATTTAAACAGTTACTCGGGTTTACATGCACCTTCTGTAACTCTTGACAGTCATTCCATCCGGAATAGCTTAATGTTATTTGTAAACTTTGATACTTCGCGTCTCATTGATACCTATACCTAAGTTGCTTATGAAGGTTATGAACAGCTTTCAGACCACGTACTGACCATTTACTCTTATATTCTGTCCCCTGTCTTTTACCCATGCAAGTGTCTTCCTTCTTATACTGTCTTAGAATGCACCTTAAGAGCATTCGGTGAAGGATCTTCTCAAAAGCCTTCTGGAAAAGCAGTATTCAAGCTCTTATCAATATGGTTGTCAAGTCCTTTTAGAACCTACAGGTTTGTGAGAAAGGGCTGCTCATCACAAAAACCACAGGACTCTGGCTTAGTATCTGATATAATGGTCCAAATCTGCATTAGATACAAATTAAACTTCTAATATAAAATGAGACAAATCTAGACATTTGATGTGGGGAAGGAAGAAGACAGAAGCAGGACAGAGTCAGTGATACTACTGGAGAAGAGAACTTCAGCAGAGAACGTGAAAATTATGGAGGATTGAGAAACATTTCAGAGGGAAACAGAAGTAGCAGAGATGAAATTTAACTTGAAGTAAACACACATTATCTTAAAATAATCCCATACTTCAATTACTGAGCACAGTTACAGTGCTCTGAGAAGGCAGAACCTCTCTGTAGGAGCAAACATAAATAGCAGTATCAATTTCTGCCTAGTCTCCACTAGAATTTATCAATACAGATAACATATTTTTAAATGAGCGGAGGAAAATCAAACATATGACATCTTTATATTCTTCAATGCTATTGTTGCATTTGACATGCTTTGCTGAATGTCTTTTTATTGATTTTAAAATACAGGGACTAACTAAAATGCTAGTAACATTTAGAGGTCCCTTTACTGTACTATTTAGACCATGAATGGAGAGAAAGAAGAGGAAAGAAGAAGCATGTGTTAGATTTATTGGGAAATATATTTGACACGTATAAGTAATCTGTGGGATTCATTGCTGCGGGAGGCAAAATGCCTGTGATGGCCTTGAATGATTAAATGATATATCCCAAAGTAGGATAATGGAAATCATATGAACAAGGACATAAATGGGAATCAGAAAAAGATATTACACATTAATCTGTAGTATTATAGAACCAATTACCCACAATAGGAACTGTTCAATGGATGGATCAGAATAGGGTTGGGGGAATGACTTTCCTTTTGAAGACTACAAAGTAATAAATATGAAATGTTCAAAAAGTTTTTATTTTTCAAATCCTAACTTAAAAAATCCTAAATTATAGAAGAAGATAAGTTGTGCAATGTTTAATCAACCAGGAAGCTGTCTGCAATATTTATGGTTTTCATGGGAATAACAGTAAATGTCAGAAATAAATGTATGTTGTCATGGCCACGATTGGAAAGTCACAGTGACTTAATTTTTCAAGTCTCCTTTTTAGTGATAGAAGGCTTAAAATGTTTTAAAATGCATTTAGGGAGTTCTCTGTTAAAAACCCTACGAGTGTCCAAAAGCTGGTATTTTCAAAAGATCTTCGAATGATGTATTATGCTAAACTGTCTGAGAATGGCTATGCATCATGGTAAGCGTCAGTCTGGCTTATTCATCTTCCAGACACTGTGCACAGTGAAGCCAAATCCAGAATTCTGACTTCATTGTACCTCTATGACTTCAGTGGAGGACCTTCCCAAGTATGATCACAGGATTAGTTGAATGATAAGAGCAAGAGCTAAAGCAGCTTTTCCTTCTCTTCAACAACTTTCCTATGGCTTAAAACCAAGACATAGGATAATAGATAAGCAGACCTCAGGAACTTAAGAACATGTTCTGTGTGAAGTTGAATGTCTTAACTTGGATTGATTTCAGAGGAAATGAACTTAGGTATAGCTGAGAGTCCTCTAGGAATGACTTCTTTATTAAAAAAAAGCAACCAACAAACAAACCAAAACCAGATAAAAAACCCTTTCAATATGTTTATATAAGTCCTCATTTTGTCATTTTTCAATGTCGCATAAGAGTGAGTTATCAACTCTTCCTTGAAGATTATCGTACTCTGATCTTATATTCATTGATGTGTGACAGTTTGAAAGATGTATAAAGGGAACAACTAATTTCACTGCAACAATGATGAAAACATGAGATATTTTTTAAGGGCTAGATTATATGAGCAAGTAACAAAGCCACTGACTTCCCTATCATCATATTAAAATAAATGTAACTTCCTTTCTGTGATTGGTTTGTGAGAAAAAAACCTTCAGTTTTATGTTACCTTAGGTAATTTGGATATTTATCTGCCTGGATCTGAACTATCTGTGCTCTTATGATCCAGTCACTTGTTCTGTATCTTGAGAACATTTAAAGTTTTGTCAAACTATGTCAAAAAAAAAAGATCTCTGTGAGTGATTAATTACAAGAGACAGTCATGGAAGGCTTCTCTTATTATTAAATTTTTTTTTGTCAGAAGATACTTATCTAGCCAAATCGCTTTGCAACTCATGCTGATCAGAACACACCTGTTGACCTGTTGTTACCATAGCTCAGCTGACAGGTAGTATCTTATTAAGGTGCATTAGCTTGGTGTCTTAGGGCCACCAACTAAATTCCTGCTCTCTGCACCTAGAAAATGCATTCAAGGAGTACTTTTGGGGTATATGAACTTACAAAGCACTCATCTTGATAAACAATGAAGTCACCAAACCTCTGCCTCCCACAGACAGCGGAGCCCAGCCCTGTGCAGAGAGCCTGCACAAGCATCTGTCGGTTCCTGTATGCTGCCTTATGGGGCCCACCTGTCCTTGGATCAAGTGTGTCCTGGGTTGTGAGGGGGAGGTTGTCTACCCTGGCACCTTTCCTGCCTCTCTGAAGACTGCTGGCCCATCAGACCTTGATTCACAGCACAGAAGGATGCTGTTCTGAATCCTGCTGACCTCATGCCAGGAAACAGTGCGGGGTGAACTGGGACCTGTTGAACAAAGAGTGCAATTAAAACAAGCAAGGGGCAGAAGTAGGTTGCCCTCCTCTACCAGGTGGTGGGCTTAAGTAAGCCATGCTGATGACAGGACTCCTGTACAGATACTGACTGCTTAACCTTGTGGTAGAAAGGCCTTCGATTTACTGAGCCTATACATTTTGGTCACAGAGGACTTTTCTTCCCACTGAAAATATACTCCAGTTATTAGTAATATTATTTAAATGTAAAAATTTTAGTACTGGTGAACACTCTGCAACAGATTGGCAGCATGATAGTCTTAGCAGTTCTATCTTCTAGAAATCTTTCTCATTTCTCAGAATATGTTTTACAGCGTATTTCTTTATGTAATAATATAATCTTAAACCTCAGCTTTTGAAAAGGTTTTGGGGAAAAAAATCCTGCAACAAAAATAGAAAATTTTAACATGTTTTATGGCAACAGTTTTAAATGAAACTGTTTCAGCATTAAAAATCCATTAAAAGTTAAACGAAACCTCCCAGCATAAAGACAAATATCTAGGGATTCAATTACTGCAACTGCTTGCAATCAACTTATTTAAGTGGAAGATTCTTTTTTCAGGCTTACAAGAAAAAAGAATTCTTGAAATAAAAGAGAGAAACCAACGTCAAAGTTTCTGTACATCACAAAGCAATAAGGCAATTTAATACGATATTAACATATGAAAAAGAAGTTAACTATGCTTTTCAAAGAGCTCTTTAAACAGAACTGGGGAAAATGGACTGATGATATGTTCTTAGGCTTCCGTTTTAAAATTGCAATGTTCCATAGTTTCAGAGGAATAAGTTGAGTAGGAAAGTTGGTTGTTTTGTAATATGCTTGAGCTTCTGGACCTAATCCCATTCAAAATTAGCAATAGAGAATATTTGCCAAAATTTGTCAGATCTGAAAACAGTTTTGAATTCAGTCTTATCTGACTTATGAGCAAAGTGTCTAGGTCCTTCTTTCGCTCCTAACTAAGATAAAATGGATAGAAATATTTAGTGTTCTCTTATATGGATCCAGAACAAATTAAAATAGAGCACTGTGAGAATCTGTCTTAGCTCTCTGTTACAAGAGGTCTGGAGTTCAAAGATTTGTACTGCTATACATTTACTAAGAAAATAATACCTATCATTCTGTATTAGCTGATGATTTCTTTAGCTAGGAAAAAAGAAAAGAAAATGAATTTTATTCCAGAATGTTAATTCTTTTGGGAAGGTTTTTCAACTGTTATTTCTTATCTTCCTAACAAAAGTGAAAGAAATTCCAGCAACTCTTCTAACTACTCATAAATTTAACATACACATGGTAAGAATAGTTACTTTCCTGTCTTATGTTATCTATGTACATTCCTCTTATTAATTTAAAGGTGGACATTTTCAGCTCAGGAAGCATAACTGCAAGTAGCATGGCGGGCCTTCTACAAGTTACAGACGTAATAATATAAATTAGCCACTTCCTCAACTAACTAGTGGTTGAACAGAACCACACATTGATTTAAATCTTCCAAGTGATAAATAAATCCTCTGTTTAATATGGTAGAACTTTCCAGTGATTAACTGCTGCCTTTACTAACAGTGTTATGTCCTTGAATGTTAGTCAAGGTCAGCACATTGCAGGAAAATGCAGCTGTCCTTTCCCTGATATAAGGTAGACAGCATAATAATAACATATTTGTTCAGGTCTAAGTAATCAGTTTGTAAAATGTGTCATTTACATAGTTGAGTAAGTTTTGGGGTTCTTTACTATATATGTATAAGCAAGGCAAATGTAGAAAAGTAGGAAGTTATTGGAGAAGCTTGAAATGGAGGGTAAATACTGACAGAAGAGGATTATGAATTTCTGGCAAAGACCCAGCTTTGTGTGTAAAATAGGCGCATCTTTAGTGTCAGACAGCAGAGAAGGAGGAAAAAAGATAGGTGCAAAGAAAGGCAGAGTTGTGAGAAAGACAGACAAAATAGAGTAATTGCCATGTTAAATGGCAAATAGGGGCATGCCTGCTGAAAGCAATTTGAGTTCACGTGGGTGAAAAAGAAGGAAAGCACTGAGTTCATATATAACTGACACAAATTAGTAATAAGCTATTTATTCTTGCTGCTCCCATCACCTTTGACTAATAGCAACCTTTCACAGTAAAGTAATGATTAAAGTCATCATGACCAAATTTAACCCACTGACCAGGAAGTCGGCAAATGAATCCACTCTTGCGACTAAAGTCAAGAATGGCCAGTGGTACAAAATTAACCCAATCTTAATGATATTTGAGAAATGTAATTTCATGCTCCACCTCAGCTGATTTGCCTTGCCTTGTTATATTTCTTTAGAATCACTACTACTATTTTTGAACAAGGGAGACGGCCTTTAGAAATTGAAAATGTCATCAGTGAATTGAAAAGAAAGTTAGTTTCATGCTCAGCTCCAAAATGTGCCACTCCTATGCAAGAGATGTCTAAATTAGGGGACATCACAGTTAAATGACAGGATAATCAGCTTCATCTTTTATAACAGCTAATTTGTCAATGAATAGCACACTTCTCTTTCACATTTTAACTTTGGATTCAGAGAGCTGAAGAACTGAAAGACAAGTCAAACTCCATCCCTCTCCATCTATGGTACAATCCACACCAGGACCTGACGGTGGACCTATTATAGTAAAGTCTAATGACAATTTTTTTGCAAAAGTCTGCCCCGTAAGGCTCGATGGAACCAGGATTTTATACTACATTTTGATGAATAGATTATACTGTGTGCAGATGCAGATGCTGGAGCACCTCTGCTATGAAGACAGGCTAAGAGAGTTGGGGTTGTTCAGCCTGGAGAAGGCTCTGGTGAGACCTTATAGCCCCATCTAGTACATAAAGGGGGCTACAGGAAAGATGGGGAGGGAGTTTTTATCAGGGAGTGTAGCAATAGGATGAGGGGGGACTGTTTTAAACTGAATGAGGGGAGATCTAGATTAGATCTTAGGAAGAAATTCTTTCCTGTGAGGGTGGTGAGACACTAGAACAGGTTGCCCAGAGAAGTTGTGGCTGCCCCATCCCTGGAGGTGTTCAAGACCAGGCTGGATGGGGCTTTGAGCAACCTGATCTGGTGGGAGGTGTCCCTGCCCGTGATCTTTAAGGTCCCTTCCAACCTGAACCATTCCATGATTCTACTATTCTGTGGTTATCGAAGAAAACCGTACCATGTAGCAGCAGGAGTGTTTTGTAAATCCTAAGTGGTCCTTAAAATGAAACGTGTGTCAGTGCTGCTGAACAACTTAGCCCTGTGTCACACTGAGGGGGTGATGGCCGTGGCAGTCGAGGAAACCCTTCTGGAGAAGCACAGGTCTCCAGAGTTAAATATAAGCCCATCTTACAAAGTTAGATATAAGTTCAAGTATGAGCACAGAAGAAGGCCAGCGTTAAATAGTCATTTTCTAGTTGACGTTCAGGGCTCGTGGCAGTTCCTCAGTCTGCAGTTCTCCAGGAGGGTTGGTAGATGCTGCTGTACCTTTGGGTGACCTGTGCCTCCACACCTGCCTACAACACGCAGGTTTACCAAAGTGGGGCAATTTCACAGGTGCCACCCATCAGTTAATCACAACTCCATACTGGCCGCAGCTGCCCTCGGGACATCCGCGGTATAACTATAAACCTTTTCTCTCCCTACAGCAGGGTGCTGTTCCGCCTCGCAGGGAGGGCTTTGCGGCACGCGGCAGGCACGCACGACATTTCACACGGAGGGAACGTCGACTTATTCGAGGTGAGAATTAAGTTCG